>NMRA01001170.1:0-43753 GCA_002633005.1 Phoronis australis
AAATCTCGTACCAACAAAATGGCCGCCACTGAATTGATTAGAGAAGCTGAATGTTGAACTAGAGGACAAAATTTCTGTTCCATTTGCGAAGATTTGTCGCCCCAAGTTTCTCAATGTCTTGATGTTAAGGAACGCATCCCTGAATTTACGTGTTTATGCTGAGACAGATTGTTAATTTGTACTCCAGGGAAGAACATTGACACACAGACACTAAATCTACGGGTCAATTTGCAGAACGTATTGGTCACGTTCATTTCTTTTGCCTTCGTCCGCTTCGATGTTTGGCAACATGTTTCGAGTGTAATTCTGTCTTCTTTCCTTATACGTTTCGCGACTAGTGTTGCAAGTCTTAATGCTAACTGCAAAGATTAAAATATACATTTTGTAGCTGCACTTCTACTGTATGAAGGTCACGTGGTCCCCAATAATTTGCAACGTCAGTGCCAACGCGGAAGCGATATTGGGAAGAGCAATGATGGTGATCGGGGTGGGGCAAAAGGTTGATTTCGTCAGAGTCTCCGCAATTTTTTTCTATATTACTAAGAGCGTGGTATGCTCTCTTTCGCTGACACTGAATTTGTTGTTTGATCAGAAAATGCCAGAAGTTGTGTTAGAAACAAAATCCAATGTATATTTTCCCCGTTAAAAGACAAACAGATACGATTGCCTGCTCACTATTGACGGCTCAAATAAGCAATCACAATGCGAAATTCCTGTGAGATTTCCGTAAGCTTCAGTCACATTTTGTCATTAGAGAAGTTTGATCTCAGCGTTTGCCTTACCTTTTCCAAGTGTCCTGGAGAGTTGTTATCAGTGTTGACATCACCTCTGCCATGTGGTAGGCCGATAGAGACATTGAGCAGCACTACTGTTACAAAAGCAACCTGGAACCACCGAACTTGCGTAATTGTGTGCATCTTTTGAGATATGGTGCGCTAGGTGTTTTCGGTATGGTTAAATATACTTACAGCGTGTGTGACGTCAATTCATTTAGGTGGATCAAGCAGTCGATACTGATACATGCGATTCAGCACAAATTAACATGCAAATGTTTTCCTATAACCCCAGGTTGTCGTCAAGGTGACCCAATGCCGTCATAGTTATGTAGCATTCCTTCTAATTTCGATTCTGAATAAGGTGGAAGCAGGACTGTCAAGACACGTGAACTTTGATTTTTGTATTCCAACTTGAACTTAAATGTGCCATGTTCAATAAGTTGATCAGTTACCAAAATTACATTGGATACGCGGAAACTGGGAAAGATGCTGCTAATACACTGTACTTGGTAATACACTGCAGGCGGCCATTTTTGCTTAGGGCGCTCCACAGTAACTATAATTGGCGGGAGGAAGCAAGCTATTAGTTTGAAAATGATCGAAGAGCTGGTTGTAAATATTATTTTTCGAAACTTATGAAACACACAGAATAAGAAATAGGTCTGAAACAGCTGATCCACTTTTTAAACACAGTGAGCACCTAATCTATGTCCGTGTTGTTTGGGGAGGTTAAGTTTCATATTAATTGATCAAAAACAAGGCACAGCCAGTGAACCAAATGATAAATAAGTCGAAGCATTTCATTATTCTTTACGTACATGACATCATGGCCACAAGCACGAATACCTGTTTGACGTAAACAGGAAAATCGGTTTATACTAAAGTAGTTGTTAATATGATTTAAAACCAAATCCTTGTCACAATAAATCATAACCATTGTTAGATTTTAATTTGGTAGTATAATTTGTCATAACAGTCTTGTTTAATAGTTTTTAAACCCTTTCTAACTGTACTTTAGAGAACCTACGTGGCCGGAACTGCTCGTAGTACTAAAGCTTCTTGGCATTTTTATAAAAGTGCAAAATTTGTTTTAAAGTTTGATTTCAATGCAACAGCATTAATATCATTTTGAGGAACCAATTTAACTTTGTGACCTAACCGTCTTATGCTGCATGTCGTCCTGTTTAGCCGACTAAAACATAAAAATTTGGCTGTCAACTTTCGTAAATCGGTTTCACAATATTCCTTACACTCATAAGACTCTACTCCATATAACAAGAACGTCGAAATCATCAGCGACTTAAGAAAACGCTTCACAGTTCGTTGAAGCTGGTCAATGCTAAAATGGCAAATTCGAAAATGGCGCATGTACATGTACATGTAAATGTAAGCATTTCCTGTGACGTGAGTTGATAACGGAAGTAGACTCGGACTTTACCTCGGGAAACCATAAAGATGCATCATTATGCCGCTTTAAGAGACTGAAAGGCCTAATTCGATTTGTCTGTTTTATAGCCAGTAATGCGAAATGCAGTTTTAAACCTATTTTAATTTTGTAGTAAATTCATCTAAACAAGCACGGGCGGAGCCCAGCTTTATAGTCCACATTGAGGTAACCATTCAAACTGATATCGATGTAAGTTCATGTGAACTATCTTCTGCAGTGTACGATGACAATTCGTATTAAGGGGTCCCTGCTTTGTTATTGCTTTCTGAAAACGAGATGGAACTGGTGAAAGATCTTATATGTTATAAATGCAGATCCCGCATAGACTGGATCAACGATCAAACCCGCACCATAGAAAATGTTGTAAATGTTAATGACACTGTCAGAGTGGTCTCTGCTTTTGGTGTGAGCCTGACACCAAACAGCGAAAGACTGAATGGTCGCAGGTTTCGTTTTCGATTGAACAGGATCTCCTGTGATTTTCTGGCATTGAGTTTAATACGCTAAATTGAGCACCAGTCCTCCACTTTTCATAGTCTCTTGTTTGTCACCTGTTCAGAGCCCAAGATCGTCGGGTACCCGGGATACCTGAACTTTGTCTCTTGGGAGGTCGTCGACATATATCAGGAATAGTTACGGAGTGATGACAAACCCCTGGGGAGCGCAGGCTCTCAATTCCACAGGTTGTGAAATTGACTGTAGGCCTACTTGTCTAACCGAGATACATCTGTCTCTCAGAAAGATGACTAAAGTTTGATCATTTTTCTCTGGTAGACCAATATTTGAGAGTTTGTCTCGCAGGCCGCCATGCCATACGGAGTCTTCTGAAATCGGCCTATGGGGATGTTCGGTTCCTTCACGTTTTTTTTATCTATATCTTCTCTGCCAGCAGTTAAAGAAGCCGTAAGAGTGATTCTTGTGGATGCGCCTATGCATGACATCAGACTTATTGGGCGGTAAGCCTAGTGGGCCGGGTCAGAGTGGTCTGTGTCTGGTTTGGGTATCATGACACCCAGTGTGCATTTCCACACTTTGGGAAAGTGAGTGATAACAAAACACACCTGTTGAAGACTTCGGCTAATTTCTCGGGGAGAGATAACGGACAAAACGTTGTAGAATATGGGATGACTGCCTGTTGTATTTCTTGCATTTAAAGAGTGAGTGGTTGTATATGTATAACCTCAGTCGGGGTTATTTCAACAAGCATTTCGTGATCATCACCGCATCCCTGAGTGGTTGTGTAGAGGGTATTCAACATGTTTGCTTTTCGGAGCACTGTGTTGTCTTGGAGGCGTTTTGTCACTTTGCAAACTGAAGATCTGGCTCTCGTGTATTTGTATGTGTTCTCTCTAGGATTTGGCAAATATCGCAGTGGCCTTGTCTGGGTCGGAACAAGCAGTTCTGTTGCCGTATATCAGTCAACTGACAATCGGCTAGAATACGCAAGTAAGGTTTTGAGCATTCTTGCGAAATACTCGCCCTTACATGCGTGACTTTACAATGTCTTGCGTGACGTTGATTTTGGCTAGATTCTTTGCCTACGGAACGCATCATTGATATGCCTGGATAAGTGAAATATAAAATGCCAGGCGAATCTGACGGATATAGTTTTGAGCTGTCAGTAAACAAGGCATTAGGTGCTAATAAAGAAATAATGCATTTCGAAGCCTGATGATAGGATCTCGATTCTGATATTTAAATGCTGAAAACAATCCGATTTTATTCGAAGCTGACTAATAATCACAGCAGACAGTTTTAATACTTAGTCTTTCAAAGACGTGCTTGTAAATTGCCTGTTTTAATTAGATCTTCCTTTAAACAAAATTAAACCACAAAGCCTTGTCAACATGTTGTTCATTCGTACAATGTATCCTATTGCCGCGTTGTATTCTGTGTCATATGGTGAAGCTGTGATGAATGGACTACACTCACTTCCAAAGAAAACACATGTCTTGTCATTTCTCACACGTAACCAAAAATGGTCATTTCATTGTAATTTGTTAGTACAACGGGTCAGAATCTCATTATTGTGGTAAATTAATTTTATAGGCTGTCACGTGAATTGTACGAAACTTTTCCCCACCTATTAAAGCGTTGAAATGTCAACCAGGCGCCAATGTGTCTTAAGATCATTTTCCTCACCCCTCCACCTAAATGTCATCTCGATTCATTCCCACAACCCCGTCGCTACCGAGTTTTCCAAAAATTAATGCCGTTTGAATGGACAATTTTAGTTGTCGATTCAATTGGCCAATCGTTACAACATATGTCAAGTATACACCTACACAGTCTTTGCAGTCAAAGATGCTTTTGTTACATTTTTGTTACATGCTTAGTACCTTAAGTGGCGTTTCTTTGATTGAAACGTTAAACAAAAGTCGCATCGATAATTGAGGTATCAACTGTACGAAATTGCAGTTGATCTACGTTATTTCCAGTGACCACCTGAAAAGTCTCGGCGACAAAATGACAACCTCAAGAACATTGTCCTCGTGGCGAGGGCTATTGGGCTGTGAAACGAAGATTCAGTGTAAGTTGTAAAACGAAAAGTACGAATTAAAAACAATTTCATCACAGGGACTCAAACATCGCAAACCTGCGATTGTAGATTCCTGACCCATCCTGTCACCCACTAGAGGTCACCTGCAGGCTTGTATATGTAGCTTTCAAAACATCACAAAAATTAAAATAACAATATATTTAATGTCACATACAACCTACAACTACAGACTCAACTGTTCCGAAAAGTCCCATAGCCCGTTTTTGTGATTTCTCATGGAAATTCTCATGCGTGGCTTCCACAAGGACACTAAAACTTTTAACCGATGCCAACTTCGCAATAAAGCGAATACCTCCGGAAAGTAGGCCTACCCCATAACTAATAACTGAAAGTGGATACGTCAATGATTTTATTGATGAATAATGGAACGAACGCCGGCTTGATTGTCAGAGTATTTATTAGAGTTAGAAGGATTAGGGCATCGACGAACTCTATAGATGATATTTTAATCTCAAAATATCAATATTGCTATACGTTGGTGATGTGGTCGATAAATACCTTTCTCACATGACCTGGGATGTGTTACGACAAAACTGGTTAATAACACCAAGTGCATGATTTTTCGATATCACATGGGCGAATCACACAGTGGTGCAAAGTAGACATCCATACGCCTTACATTTTATCGTCTGCAAAACACTAAAACAACCAAACGCACGGCAACCAAACAATGCCGGAATTTCCGTGAAAGTGACAAAGCTATGATTGACTAATACGTTGTCGCAACTGTACGTACTCCCAGTCGGAAGGACATGCAGACAACGTCTTAAACGGACCCATCTTTGGCGGCGAATTCCATATCCACGTTCATTCTAACGGAGACAAGCCCCAACTCAAGAAACGCGGTGAGACTTTAGCTGTGCTGTCTCAAGGTCAATTCAGTACTCACGCGCGGGGAAGAATTACTCTGCGTGCGTAAGCGCAGAGTACTGTTGTTCCTGGGTTTCCTTCAATTTTATTCTTATTCTTATTCTTCTTATTCTTCTTCCGACCAACTTTGAGGCTTAATAACTCCAAATTGGGTGCAGGTACGGTCTTTAAATTCAGCATATGACTTCTGACAGCATATAAATTTTGATTCCTTATTGCACCGGAAGAGGTCGTTTGGCGCAAAGGTCATATAATTTTCAAACTGCTACTCCTCCTCCAGTTTTAAAGCTATCTTTTTCAAATTTGGTGCACAGGTATAAGTCAAAATGACAATTTAAAAAAAAATACTTTTCTAAGTAATCGGGTCATCCAATCAGGTGAAATAGGTTAAAGGTCAGTAGGTGCAAACTAAAATTTTGAGCTAGACACTTCAAATGTGACAGGTCTGATTGCCAGAGGTAAATCAAATCGGAATCTAAAGTTTCAGGTCATTTAGTGCAAACATGGGGTCATTAAAGCATTTTTCTTCTGAAATTTGACCTTTTCAATCAGCAAGTATTCTGATGTGTCAACCGTTAGACAACTGTGATTCTCAGCGTTAAACACATTTTCCATGGGCTTTGCAATAATTCTAAAGATGCTTAAAATGCACCGGATTAGGTCAATTAGTGCAAAGGTCATGTAACGTTCAAAATGTTATGTCTTACGTTTTTTAAGGAATTCTTTTCAATTTCATCACACTGGTGTAAGTCAACATGCCATTTGAATACCCTACTTTACTTTGCAATAGGCCTAACCAATCAGAAAAAATAGGTCATTGAGTGCAAACTAAAATTTTGAGCTAGAGACTTCAAAATTACGTATCTGTTTACTAAGTGCAATTGAGTTTGAATTCTAAATTTTCAGGCCATTTGGTGCACCCATGGGGTCATTAGGTGCATTTTTCTTCTGAAAGTTTGACCACTTCATTCATCTTGTATTCTGAAGTGTTTAAAGTAAAACATCTGTTATTATTAGCATTAACCACACTTTTAATCGAGTTAACAATTACTCCCTCATCGGGGCTCATAATGCACCGGAAGAGCTCAATTAGTGGAAAGGTCATCAAAAAATTAATATGTAATTTCTCATACAATTTTAAAGAATTCCTTTTCATATTGGTGAACGGGTTGCTGTCAGTAGCTTCCCAATAATTCCAGTAATACGCACACGCAGAGTCCGTTATTGTCACGCCGTGCCAATAATTTTTCTAGTTCTTATTCTTCTTATTCTTCTTATTCTTATTCTTCTTCCGACCAACTTTGAGGCTTAATAACTCCAAATTGGGTGCAGGGAAGGTCTTTAAATTCAGCATATGACTTTTGACAGTATACAAATTTTGATTGGTTACATAATCACATTCCGTATTGCACTGGAAGAGGTCGTTTGGTGCAAAGGTCATATAACTTTCAAAATGCTACTCCTCCTTCAGTTTTAAAGCTATCATTTTCAAATTCGGTGCACAGGTATAAGTCAAAACAACAATTTCAAAAATTACTTTTCTAAGAAATCGGGTCATCCAATCAGGTGAAATAGGTCAAAGGTCATTAAGTACAAACTAAAATTTTGAGCTAGACACTTCAAATTCACATTTCTGATTGGCACTGGTAATTCAATTCCGAATCCAAAGTTTCAGGTCATTTAGTGCAAACATGGGGTCTTAGGTGCATTTTTCTTCTGAAAATTTGACCTTTTCAATCAGCAAATATTCTGATGTGTCAACCGTTAGACAACTGTGATTCTCAGCATGAAACATATTTTTCGTGGGCTTTGCAATGATTCTCCTAAAGACGCTTATAATGCACCGGATAGGGTCAATTAGTGCAAAGGTTATTTAACGTTCAAAATGTTATATCTTTCGTTCTTCAATGAATTCTTTTCAATTTCAGCACACTGGTGTAAGTCAACACGCCAATTGAATACCCTACTTTTCTTTGCAATAGGCCTAACCAATCGGAAAACAGGTCAAAGGTCATTGAGTGCAAACTACAATTTTGAGCTAGACACTTCAAAATTACATATCTGTTTACTAAGTGCGATTGAGTTTAAATTCTAAATTTTCGGGTAATTTGGTGCACCCATGGGGTCATTAGGTGCATTTTTCTTCTGAAAGTTGGACCGATTCATTCATCTTGTATTCTGAAGTGCTTAAAGTAAAACATCTGTGATTTTTAGCATTAACCACACTTTTAATCGAGTTAACAATTATTCCCTCATCGGAGCTCATAATGCACCGGAAGAGGTCAATTAGTGAAAAGGTCATCAAAATATTAATATGTAATTTCTCCTACAATTTTGAAGAATTCCTTTTCATATTGGCAAACTGGTTGCTGTCAGTGACTTCCCATAATAATTTCAGTAATGCGAACGCGCAGAGTCCATTATTGTCCTGCCGTGACAATAATCTTTCTAGTTGATGACTGTTATTTTTAACATTTATTACTTTTTAACATCACAACTTCAAAGACCGTTTATAAGATTCTATCTTGAATGTTGTTCCTAAAGCTGAATGCAATTTACAATTGTTAAGCTTAAAATAAAACTATAAACAAAAGTTGCTGAGTTTTCTTTACATTGCGCAAACGTGTTTTTACAAAAGTGGCGTCATGTGGTTAAAAGTTTTAGACACGTCGAGTTTTTCGGCAAAAATAATCTTTTTACGGCTAATGTGAGAAAACAAATCCTACGAGTCTCAGGTTTACGACATGGGCAAAACCTCTTGGTAGATAAAGAGAAAAGCTCACCGAAAGGCGGGAGCGCCTTTACCACAAGGCCTACCGGACACTTTTCCGTGGAACTTGCTATGACACACTAGTGAGACACATTGCCCAAGAGGAACATGNTCTTATAATCAGGGGTATACGCTTAACTCTAGTCTAACTGTATGATTCTTGTTGTCAGAAGAAGCAAGTGCTCAAAGTTTACCACAGCAAGTAATGCCGACACACAATGGAACTTTTTGTAGTTCTGCATTTGAATTAGGGCTAAAGCATCACAGGAAGTAATGCACGCTCACATACAACGCAATCGATACAGAGGGGGTGACGGTGGGGTATTTTTAGGTATTTATTATCATTTACAAACAATTACAAAAATTTTAAACAAACAAACAAACAAAAAAATAAGTACACCATTCATTCAAGAATGCAAACCTCAAAAAGACCATTCTCCTATCTCTGTTATATACAAAGTTTTTATATGCAATTAATTTTTCAGTTTTATAGTACTCATTAGTATATGAAATGAACTTGTGAAGATTAGGTATATTTTTGTGACATCTCTCCTTGTAAGTGTACTGTTTAGATAATAGAAGCAAAATGTGAAATAGAAAATCATGCGTCTTGTAAAGTCCAAGAATAACACTTTCGTAAGACAGACAGTTGGGAAGCTGAATGCGACACTTTTGAAGTAGCTTTCCGAATTCCTTCCAGAAATCTTGTACAAAGCTACATTCCCAAAAAAGGTGTGACAGCGTCTCTGGAGCTTTATTACAAAAGGAACATAAATCAGAATCCCTAACACATATTTTGACTAAAAAGGTATTTGTTGCAATTAACTGTGTAGTATTCTAAATTGGAACCATCTAATATGTGGATCCTTTGTAATTTTGTAAGGTAGAGCATATATTTTCTTCCAATCTAAACTATCTCCTAGGTCTATTTCTCATTTACACTCTGTCTTAGGTTTCTTAACGTCATTAAAGACTGAACAAACATGTCTACAACCCTCCAAATCTTTCCGTAAGTGAGTAATTGCTAAAGGTATGCAAGGAGAGTAGACATTACTTTGAAATAGACTATTTCGAAACCTTCTTAGAACAGAAACAACACCATTATATTCTGTAAAGTTGGTTTTCACATCGAACCTATTTTTCATATTGTTTAAACTAACAAAATCACCATCAGAGGTATACATATCTCTAATAAATCTTAAGCCTTTTACAAACCAAGACTTGTAAAAACACCTATGCCTCCGATCGCCAAGTTTCTATTAAAGCACAAAAGTTGATTCAAAAAGTCCTCGAAACAATAATTATCTTCTTGTAGAAAGATGACATACTTCTAAATACGTCGCGCCAGTAGGAATTACCAATTAGAGTTAACTTCGACTTAATAATGTCATCTCCAAATGAAGCAAAATTCTTTAAGAACGGGTAGAGTGAGTACACTAATTTACCTCTTTTAGACGCCTGGCTTTCAAGATATCTACGGGCCATAACGAGTTTTAAAGCTTTGCAGAAAGTATGCACATTAACCATTTGAATTCCCCCTTGATCAAGTCCTAAACAGGCCTTAGTTTGTTTAATTTTATCATTACGTACCTGCCACACAAATCTAAAAAATGTCGTATTCAATTCACCCAAGACTTTTACTGGTGAATTTGGTAAACTTGACAACAAAATAAGTTTAAAAATAGCTAATGTCTTAATTACCGTTACTCTACCAAACGGCATTAAACTTCGTCTACTCCAACTTTTTAGTAAAGACTTGATCTCAGTTATTCTTGCAGTGAAGTTCTTATTCGTCATACTATCCAATTGAGTGTCAAAATCCACCCCCAAAAATCCAATCTGTCCAAGTCAGACTTTCTTTTAAAAGAATCACGTCATCACTACCAGTTTTACTTCCAAACATATGGCTTTTGTTTTATTCACACTCACTTGGAGACCGGAGACACTAGCAAACAAATGTAGTACATTCAGTGTGGTAGTCAATGACAAATTCGACCCATCCAACGTAATTGATATGTCGTCAGCATATTGCGAAATCAAATATTCCTTATTCCCAGCAACTACACCAGCAATATTTTTATTATTCTTGATTAAATACGCCAAATTCTCCGCACACAATATAAAAATGTAGGGAGACAAAGGGTCACCTTGTTTGCAGCCACGCGAAATATTGTACCAAGAAGATGGGTGACCATTTACGACAACACAGGACTTAATATTACTGCAAAAGACTTTCACCCACCTTCTGATCGACCAACCAAAATTAAGGAAAGATAAAGTTTTTTGAATAAAATTCCACGACAATGAATCAAATGCTTTCTCAAAATCAATCAGTAAAAGCAATCCAGGTTTGTTAGCTGCCTGGGCATAAAACATTAAATCATATAGCACTCGGATATTTTCGTTCATATTTCTTCCAGAAACGAAACATGTCTGGTCCTTACTGATTACGTTTCCCAAAACGGATTTTAACCTTTCAGCCACTGCCAAAGAAGCCAATTTATATGTCACATTGAGTAAGGATATGGGTCTCCAGTTTTTCAAGTAATGTTTACTTTTATCTGCTCCCTTAGGAATGCAGGTGATCACTCCATCTTTCTGTATTGAGGATATTTGGGCATCATCAAAACCAGTATTAAGTGAGCGAACAACGAAATGTCAAATGTCAGCCCAAAAATTCCACTGAAAAACCATCAAAGCCTGGGCTCTTGTTATTTTCCATTTTTTCAAAAATTGTGTAACTTCTTCATATGTAAGAAGACCTTGTTTTTCTTTTTCTGTCTCATTCAGTTTGGAGACACAAACATTATCAAGAAGAGTTTCTAAAGAAGTATTGTTAGACTGTATATATTAGTATAGATTTTCATAAAAAGTTTTAGTTTCCTGAATAACCTCTTCTTCACTATTGGTTTTAGTATTGTCAGATTTCCACAAAAAGGCATATACTTAATGGTGTAAGGCCTATTTTCCAAGTGAAGAAAATATTTGGAAGGCTTTTTACCTTCTTCAATACATCTTGCTCTCGACCTAGTCATAAGACCTCTTAACTTATTTTGCCTTAGGGTAGGTTTGTCAAGGTAAGCAGATCGACGAGGGACACAATTGAAAGTTTGGGGATGTGGTGGTTGATTAGATGGCACCCTCTCACGTTGCCATACGTGCTTGAGAAAGTCTACTCGATGCTGATGATCGACATGATCCGAAGGATAGAGGAAGAGGCAAAGATTTCTCCACATTCCGACAACGTCTAGCCTTGTCACTTTCTAAGCGTTTTGGTCTCTCCATCTGTCACATAATGTTAGACCGCGAGCTGGCTATTTAGCAGTTATCAAGTAAACTGAAAGGCGGTGCTTTTAATTTTGTCCCATTGACTCGTTAACGCGTAATTGCCAAGTACATTTGCAAGCGAACTAAATTGTCTCAGTTGTTGTGTTTCTACATTCGCGACTAAGCGAAAGTGCACATTGATTAAAATTCAATACTCATTAGCTAGGATTAGCTCTAATATCCACAAGCTGTTTCATTGGAGGCATGACGATTAGAGCCAGTATACGTACCACATTCCTGCTGAGACCAGTTGATGGTGTTTTACCTTCTGTATGTCGGTGGGAGCTTACCGAAGATCTGAACTAAGTGGTGGAAACGGTACACTTGCCCATGTTTTGTCAGGCTACAAGATTGCTCTGTAGCAAGGCAGCAACATGTAGTGGCAAGAGTCAATAAACGGGAACGCTTGGCTAATTACAATGTTCTAGGAACACGACACCACCATTGTTAAATTTGAAGTATCAATATAATTACTTGAATGAACTAGTTCCAAAAATATAAAAATCAGTTTTGTCGTTCGTCTTATTGTAAGTTTTGAACGAATAACTCACTTGGGTGAGAAAATAGCCGGACTCCCTTGCCGGTGACTGTTGAAGCTGTTCCTTCTTCAAAGGGAATTCCACCATTTTGCAGTGGCTTAAAATTACAAAATGTTGGTTGTCTAATAAACTAATATCCTATTTTAATATGAGAATGCCAAAAGAAAGTCAGAGCTATTGTTTTCAATATCTCTAAGAACTTTTTCAAGTGTTGCTTCCAAACACTGAAGACAGGCGAAAAGTACTTTCCATTAAGGTGAAAAACATTTGCCATCCAGGAGAAAAGTAACTTTCCAACCGAGTGAAAGAAGGCGCTACATGTATGGCTAGTTTTGTAGGACCATGTCTGATTCTGTGTATTCAGCCACTCATATACAGAACTTTAGATATTAACTTAGTAAAAGTATATATTTCTGAAAGTAGAAATGTGTAGTATTTGATTTTACTTTTACTAAACTGTCATTAATTGGGTCACGTGACCATGGCTTTTGGTAAAATTTAAGACAAAAGAAAGGTGCGTTCATAGCAAAACAACGTGACCAACATGTATTTGATAAAAATCTTTAAGATAAATTTCAAAAACACTGTTTAAGTTTTTTAATTTTTAATGATAGACTCTTATGCAAAAGTAGATCATTTTACAAACGATTCGTAGCTCTTTTTTAAAAGAACAAAGCATCAAGCTTAATATCTTGAAAGGTTCATATGGATCCGATCAATCGTTACTGACATATGGTGTTCCAAAGTTAGCCAAATTCGGAATGGATTTTTTCTAGGGTCCTGTGTAGTCTGAATGTCGTAGAAAGAACACCTTGTAATGGAAAGCCACCTAGTGGCATTCTTTCGCACATATGGCTGTATCGCCTAAACCTCTTGAAAGACATTTTTGAAATTTTGCAATTGTATTTCCAGATGGGTGGATTCGACTACTGCTGTGGTTCGTAATGGCAATTTTTATTTTTTTTACGTTTGCTTTTGTATCTTCGCAGTTCTTTGACAGATTTTAATAAATTTGACAAATAATTTTTAGAAACGACGACACCTTTCCATTTTTGTATGGGTTCAAGGAATTCTGCGCCCTCTAGTGGCCATTTGATGATATAAACTAACACCTCTAGAAGCACACCGTTTGCGGCTTGTGGACGCATTTCAATGCTCCGCGTTGCTCTTGTAAATGGTAATAATGATATTATTATGGTGGAGTGTATGTCGTGTCCATTTTGTTCACGCTTCATTTAATGTTGCATTTCGCCCTGTTAAACTGGCTAAAAACTAAAATCGAATTAGGCTTTTTACTCTCATAAGATGTATTCCATAATATTTCTTGTCGTAATGACCCTTCGGTGGAACAAGTTGTACTCATTACGCAGTGCCAAGTAAATAATTTAGAGTCCACCCAAGCGTGTAACTTTGAGAAATCCTACATTTTTGGGTAACTATCCAATGCACGGAAAACGTATATTGGCTATTGTTTTGTTGTATTTGTTCCAAAATACTTAATTTTTCGCCAAAAACTTAAGTTTTTCAAACCAAAAACTTAGTTCATTTTTGTAAGGGACAGTAAAATTCTGTGCTTTCACGCGCAGAGTAAATAGAAAGATTATTGTCATGGTGTGACAATAATGGACTCTGCGCGTGCTTATTACTGGAATTGTTATGGGAAGTTGCTGACAGCAACCCGTTTACCAATGTGAAAAGGAATCCTTTAAGGTTGTGGGAGAAATTACATGTTAATATTTTGACCTTTCCACTAATTGACCTCTTCCGGTGCATTATGAGCCCCGTTGAGGAAATAATTGCAAACTCGATTAAAAGTGTGGTTAATGCTAAGAATCACACATATTTTACTTCAAGCATTTCAGAATTGGTCAATAATTCAGAAGAAAAATGCACCTAATGACCCCATGGGTGCACCAAATGACCTGAAAATTTAGAATTCAAACTCCACAGCAATTACTAAACAGATAAGAAAGTCTCTAGCTCAAAATTTTAGTTTGCACTCAGTAACCTTTTACCTGTTTTTTCTAATTGTTTAGGCCAATTGCGTAGTAAAGTTTTGAGTTCAATTGGCATGTTAACTTACACCAGTGAGATGAAATTGAAAAGAATTCCTTGAAAAATGTAGGAGATATAACATTTTCAACGTTAGATGACCTTTGCCTTAATTGACCCTATCCGGTGCAATATAAGCGTCTTTAGGAGAATTATTGCAAAGCCGTGAAAGGTGTGTTTAATGCTGAGAATCACAGCTGTCTAACGGTTGACACATCACAATACTTGGTGAATGAAAAGGACAAATTTTCAGAAGAAAAATGCACCTAACGACCCCATTACTGCACCAAATGACCTGAAACTTTGTATTTCGAATTGAATTAGATGTACCAATCAGACTTGTGAATTTGAAGTGTCTAGCTCAAAATTTTAGTTTGCAACTAATGACCTTTGACCTATTTTATCTGATTGGATGATTCGATTACTTAAAAAAGCAACTTTTTAAATTGTCTTGTTGACTTATACCTGTGCACCGAATTTGAAAAAGATAGCTTTAAAACTGAAGCAGGATTAGTATTTTGAAAATTATAAGACCTTTGCACCAAACGATCTCTTCCGGTGCAATATGGAAAATGGTTATATAACGAATCAAAATTAATGTACTGTGAAAAATCATATGCTCAATTTAAAGAACTTACCTGCACCCAATTTGGCATTGTTGAAGTTCACTGATACATGAAGAACCACTAAACGAGGTACTGTATTAACATATTTTGGTATTCTGGGACCGACCACGTAAGCTCCATTAATCTGCAGCAGAGTGCTTGGTCGACTTTGAGGACGGTATGTTCCTGTCCAAAATGGGTGATAATTATTATTTCTAATTTAATTTTCAGGCTTTATTGATGAGCATAAATTGTAACTTAGTGAACATGAAATAAAAAGCTTCACATGAGTCATAATGATTTTTCTAGACCTTCAAAACATAGGTATAGACACTTTATTTGTCATGTTTAACTGCAAATTGATAAAGTTACACCGATATTTGAATTTTTCGGTAATGGCGGAAGCTAATTAGCATACTTGGGAAATTTAATGACTTTCATTAATATGTTCTCAAAATTAAGTGATCTTAACACACTTATACTATGTTTTTGTAGCACAAATTTCCTAATTATTCGTCACATATTATACTCCTGGTCCCACGAGTGTTTCTTATCTTGTTGGTTTGGCGGCCATTTTTTATGCAAATTAGATGGTCAAAAACTCAAAATCCAGCTTGGGAACAGGCATAATCGAAATCAGCACACCATAATTATGCTAAAAAGATAGATTCTCCACTTTTACTAAAAAATGCCCCTAACATGCACATTTTCCAGAAATGCGTCTAAACTATAACATGCCTAGAACAGTATAACTCTGCGCTTGAACGCCTAGAGTAATAAGAATAAAATTGAAGACAACCCAGGAACAACAGTACCCTGCGCTTGCACTTGCAGAGTAATAGGAAGAATAAGAATAATAAGAGTAATACGTTGAACAGTAAAACTTTGCGCTTGCACGCGCAGATTAATAAGCTCGCTTCTGGGGGTGACGGTGTGTATTTTCCCCATACAGCAAGCGCGTGTTAAGTCCACAACATCTAGTGCGAGCTTCTTTGTGGCTCCATCCCCTTAGTATTTAAGTCCCACTTAGTGCTGGGAAATTCTTCACTAAAATAATAATAACAGTCAACCTTCAGACTCGTGAAATGGTCGTGATCACTTTCGCTGCATGATTCCGCAATTTGGGATGAATGCGCGCAGACATTACGTGCTAGGTTCTGGCGTATCATGAAGACAATTGAATAAATTCAGTCAAGCACACGTGTGTCACCATTGCATGTATTAAAATTCTTATTTCAAAAACAAATTTATACACGTGAGAAGTCATGGGGTCTGTTTCTCAGATTTGAGAAAGGAATTTGGTTTTACGCTCCAGGGCTGAGTTGCATAAAACTTCAAAAGTTATCCGCCGGATAAGTTTGATTTTTGCATGTCTTCAGGTGCATTGTTCAACAATAACAACGTGACGCGTTGTAATGCGATGTCATTGCTGCTATACGACGTATAACTGTTATGCAACTGGGCCCAGGTAAGGGTTTTCGAAAATGAGCAACATTCTACGAGAATATACACATTGCTGATAGTTACTGAGATAATTCATATAAATCAGTTTTGAGTTTAATTATGCATTGTACTGAAACCCCCTCGACCCGCTCAACCTCCACACACCTCAAACCTCCTCCACCCACCACACCCTCTACCCACGAATGATGACCCACTACTCCCTCGACCCACGGGTCCCTTGACCCACGACCTGTGGCAATAGAGGTTTTCTGTGCGCTTTTTGCATATTTCAAAATCTTATTACGCCCCTTGGAGACTTTCTCATAAGACTTACGTACACCCGAGTCTGTTCTAGCTGAAGTCTGGTCATTGAAAACTGAAAGTGACGTGAGAATGCCGGTGGCCTTCAATAGCGCATTGTGAGCGCGTTATCGTCATCGCTCCATCGAGCGCATCGCAGTTCCACCAACGGCTTCCCGAACGACACAGTTCCAATAAACTCAGGAAGACAGTACGTTAACGTGAATGAACATAACTTCATATTTTTATTTTTTGCTTTGTATTTTATATTCGTTTACAATATACTTCATATAACATCGAAATTATTTTAGTTAACATTTTTTTCAAACTGCTGAAATTACTTTTTGTCGAATCCTCACAATTTACAGTGTGGAAGTCGAGGGATTTCTTGAACAATCTGAATTTTACTAGCCTTATTATATAAAGCAGCCATGCCAGCTGTCTCTCTATTGTGTTGACTGCTAGTGGGATAAATGATACTTGCGCTTCACTTAACAATTCTAAGTGGGTTTTGGCTTGAATTTTCATCCGTACTGGGTCAGTCATGACACGTTGCACCTGCACTTTTGTTTACCTTTCAACATGTCTCAAGCACCAGTTCTAGAGCCACCTTTGCTCCACAGAGTGCCCTTTTACGAAGATAGTTAAGGTCTGGTTTAAACAAATAAATTTGACTCACGTCTTCTACAACAAGTCATTTGTACTTTCTAACAATTAAAATTCCAGATGTTTGCGTTTAGATAGGACAACAAGCACACGTCGTCACAGATGCTTACAAATAATTGGTTACGAGTGCATTATAAACAATGGAAAACTGTCAAGACAATACACGCTGCAACTTACCCAAACTAGCTTCTTTAATTAAGTACCCCCTGTGACAGAGTCAGCAGGTACAGGGGTGGTTCGGTCAGTTAATTCAGCGCTATAAGTAGTCTGCCAACCATGATCGCATTTAAAACAGCGTATAGGACATCTCCCTGTACCAATAACCGTTGTGATGGATGCAAAATATGCACAGATCTTCAATCTGGGTAATTTTTTAGTTCTTAGAAAAAGGAAGAAGAGTAAGATCATGCTAATTTGGTTACATGTATTTTTGTTCGTGCTTTTCGGATGTTTTGTATTTGAAAGGTGCCGGTATGTACATGCATGTGCGTGTGTCAGTTTGTGTGCGTGTCTTTGTGTGTGTACGTGTGTGTCTCTGGGAGATCTCAACAAAGAGTTGACTTATCTGGTTCCATCTTTGAACAATTCACAACTTAGAAGTTAATAAGGAGTCCGTTTTCCAGTTCCTAGGGTTTTTCTTTTATCATTTTCCCGATTTCCAGGCTCGTGGTTTAGCTTTCAATTCCCGAATAGAATGTTTCCTTTGTCAGAATAAGTGTTCGAAGTCCATCATTCTGGAAACTGTGTCAGGTGTTATGAATTCATTTATGTAAGCTTTTAACCGACAAGTCTTGATTATTTTTATTAACATGAAAGCCACCGACCCATAAACTATATAATGCAACAAAATCGGCACTGCACAAGAATAGCACATTGTGCTTTAGAAATTTGCATTTTTCCCAACTTGTACCAAATATCAAGGCCCAAACGGTTCCGAGTTAACAGATTATACTGCACTGGCTACACTGGGAATCATAATATAACGGACCCTTAAACAATACATCCACATTTTGTCTTCTTATCACCGTTTAGAAACGGACAGTACTCGAGCAACAGTCCATCGTTTACCCCGTTTGACGTAACTTCCGTTGTTTCTGTCACATTGTTTTATGTCCCACAGGTGTTTTATTTTCGTTTACTGTCAATGTCAACCATTTAGGGCTTATTACGCAAAATCGAAAGTGGCAACATCAACCGCGGTTCAGCTGTGCGTGTGCAATGTATTTAGCCTATCGAGAAAAAAAACAATCACAAACATGAGGGATGTGTGACCACAATAATCTTTAACAATATAGATTATTGTCACGGTGTGACAACAATGGACTCTCCGGTGCGCTTTACGTGAATGGGGATATATTGACAACAAACCGTTTACCAAGGTTAAAAAGTATTCCTTGAAACTACATTGTAGGAGGCTAATAAAAATGCATGCAACGCCCTGACCCGCGTGTCGTTTCGAACAAAGCAGTCATATCTCAGTGTAGTGTTCCGACAAACTCCATAATTTCAAGTGCTGTTCAATCTGACATCCTACTTCAACCCCTCTGCCGTCACACTTATGGTGTATTAGTTCACGGTTATCTTTACATGGGTGTGGAATCCTTGAAACTTGTCGCAGATAGATATACATGTACTCAAGTTACCCATAAACTAGCCTCCGCATCTCATGAACGCACACTGTCATTCCGTACATTTTTGCACCGCATAAAATTTCAATAGGCCGCCCATCTGACATCGCATCCTCTATTGCAAGTTCTCAACCCCTATTGCAACTTAATTATTTGTAGCCCTATCCCCGCAGTACATGTACGTCGGGTACACAGCATCCCGGGGGTACTTCTTCACTAAAATGCTAAGAGCAGTCATCTGTATAACTCGCCAAACGCATGGACGTTATCAGTTTTCTCCCCTTGATGCAGAATCTTGAGATAAATGTGCTCAAAACTCACATACATTTGCTCCTTCCTAGGGTGAAGGCAATTGAATAATCGCAACATATACCCGCGTGTTAACATTTTTCATTACTTTCTCTAAAAAACAACAAAAAATATATAGAAGTGAGAGGTGAAGTCCAGAGGTCTGTTTCAGGAAGCGATTTAGGATTTGAAACAGAAATTTTGATTTTTCGCCGCACCTTACTGTTTCTATATAAAGTAGAGTACTAAATTAACGTATATGCTTACACCTGTTAAACAATCCTACATTATTCTTCAGGAAAAATATCACGCTTAAATTGTAAACCTGCATAAATTAGTTTTCGATACACCGAGGCAAACAATCAGCCAGTTTAATGACGGCGAAATAAAACGCCTATAAAACAAACACAAGTATCGTGTTCTGATCGCATAGTGAATTTTATGCTAGTACTGTTCATCCAGTCAAAAAAGGCTTGACACTGTCCAAAAATCAAAAAAATGTCGTCTAGTTATAGCATACAGATGGGCAGAATGTATAATGTCATTGCACCCTGTGTTAACCTGTTTACTTTATTCAAGCCTAGTAATAAACTTGATACATCATCCACTTTAAAACCACACCTGTCTACCTTGTAGTATTCCAAATTATCTGTTATGAATGTGAGACATTTTACATTGATACAGTTAACAGAATTATGAGTAACTGGCTAAGAGATTACACTCAATTTAAATTCATTCAGCGTAGAAAACATGAGCGTCATATTGAAAAGATTTCGAGAAATTAGAAAACGTTTAGAACACTTCTGCACTTTGTAATAAAGCATTCTATCATTCCAGGAACAATTTACATCGCGTCAGTGTTCACAGCTATTCATGGTAGGTAAGATTGTCCTATATCTTCCTAAGCTTTCTTTGCATGATTTGTTTCTCTGAAATATTTCTATAACATTGCAAATTTAGCGTGCAATGTTCGGTGTCAGTAAATTCTTGAAATAAAAAGAACTTTATTGCAACCAGTTTTGTTCAGTTTCATAATAGTTTGTTTCTTTTAATTACAGGGTGTATTTATTCATGGCAAACTTACATGTAGATAACAGGAATTGATTTTTAACGAAAAGACACTCCTACATTAGAATTCTTTGAAACGCACACACTGCCGAATACTTGACACTTAAGTTTTTTGCCAGTCGACTTCAATCCCTGTGTATGACCAAAAGTTATGTTAGACTTCCGATCACACGCCAGGTGTATTTCCAACAGCGAATCCACTTCAGAACATTGTACAATCAAACCAATAGACCTATCATTTATTTTAGTGACCTGTAGCAATTGCTACCCAGCCACAACTATCGCTTATTACCAACCATTTCAAAGCGAACGTACAAAAACGTAACGTGTACAAATATGCAATGACAACAAGAAAAGAAAAAAAATGGGACCCACATTTACGAACATTATTATTTAGGTAGAAAATAACAACTTTTTTTCGCCTGAGAAACGCATGGAAAGCGTTGTCAACGGTTAACCCGCTTTAGAAAAAGGAACATGAGCGAGGGTTTAGTAGCTTGACGGTTTTCCTGATCAGTTGTTATATAAAATTAGGATTTGTTATTAAAGGTAAACAATGTAACTGGATATCGGTACATCATTTATTCTCGCCATGTTGTACCTACAAATCCGACTACAATCTCGGACGAGAAAAGGCTTTTATTTCGGTCGCCTTCGTTTTTGATGTAAGTCAGTGCGATTATGAAGTTTAGTTAATTTTCCTTAAATTAACCCACAATCGTGATTATTGTAGCATTGGTTAAAATTGTAACCTATTTTAGACCTTCTCGTTGGCGTAAAGTGAAACCCAGACGTAGCATTGATTTGTTATAATATTGCTATACATATCTAAAGTAGTTCAGTAAATTCCAGCATTTGACATCACGGAACTGCTAAGCGGATCGAAATATGATTGTGTGCCAGGATGCTTTGATAACACCAAAGATGTAAGCCACGGGTTTACATTCCTAGCTTATAAGGGAGGTCTTACGAACCCGCAGTTCTGTCAATGGACGTGTGGTAATCGTACGTTCGGTTACTCAGGCTTGCAAAACGGCGACGAATGCTGGTGCGGAAACAGCGTGGAACACTACGTGGGTGTCGATCAGTCTGAATGCTTGCAAACGTGCAGTGGGAATAAAAGGTTGTTTTGTGGAGGCAACGGCCGTTTGTATGTAACGAAGACCGATAATATTTTAAGTAAGTCGACGCTGCGATATGACACTAAACTTTGAGCTCAGAAATTCCAAAACAAGAATTTCTGTGATGGCGAATGTTCTTACAAAAACTCACTGTAAGAAAAAAAAGGTTCTGCTTGAGCAGACTTTTCCTGCGATAGACATTTGCGAAGATGTGTCATGGTTGCAATTTTGATAGATGTCATAATTGTTACAAATACATTTTCCAATTTTTGGTTAGAAATGAAGAGAACGCCGTGCATAAATATTGCTTTTTCCGATAAATGAATACGATATGAATTTGCTGTAGAGTAGCAGAATAAGTACGAATAGAATACATTTAACATTAGAATTTCGTTGTAAAGACACCATAAACACAGTACAAGATGACATAGCGTAGAATGTATAACATTATCAACCAATACCACACAAACAACATCATGAATTTAATATTGAGACACTCTTCCGGTGACTTACGTTTGCTAATATCCAAATGTCCTGGGATGACATACTTTCAAAAATATCCAGAAAACATATTTGTCCGTTAAAAGTTTCAGTCACATGAACTCATTACAACCAAAGTAATTTCAGAAAGTCTTTCAAGGTTCCCCTTACTGATGTTTTTCAATAATGAGAAATACGTGAAACTTGTGATGTGCCTTCAAAATCTTGCGTTAGCGTATGTGATTATGTTTTTGAATTTTGAAACTTGTACAGGAAGCTTGACTTTTACAAGCTACGAGTAAAAGATATTTTTAATGTTGCAATAAGAACATATTCCACAATGATTATTTTGGGTGTGCAACAAAAGTAGGCCAATTACCAAACCTCATGGAGCAGTTGTTTTTTTTGCGGTAAGTCAAGAGTCATACAACTCTTAATATGGACAACCTAAGTTTTAAAATGTCTAGAAAGAATGCTTCCCAGTTAAAGCATTCAGTCAAATCAACTTGTTTCGTTCGCATTGCCTTTTCAGAGAATATTTCAAAGCCCCCTTTCATATGTGGTACAGTTTCTGAGAAAAACTTGAAGCGTTTCAGACATCCAAACTGTGTCATTGGCATGGGACAACTGCTGTCTGACACAACGAAGTTGTGATGGGGTGTACAGTGACGATAAAACAGTCCCTCGTTTCTTCTTTAAAGTTGCAAGGTGGGGCGAGGTTAAATTTGACTGAGAATGATTTACGGTTGGTAGTAGATAAAGCATCAAAGTACTGAATTTCGACTTATTTTCCTTTGTTATAGGAATTCATGACACTTATTTTCCAGAGCACGAGTATAACGTGAACAGGTGCTGGCTGCCATCCCACAAAAGTGATCTGATATACAGTGGCGACAAAAACACTCCGTTATTTTGTCGTCATCTGTGCGGCTTGTACAGAAGAAAATTTTCTGCTACGCATTTCGGAAGCCATTGTCGATGTGGCAATGATTTTTTTGGTCTAATAGAAGCTGCACCAGACTTGTGTCACACACAGTGCAGCGGAGATGCTACCCAGTTCTGTGGTGGATCTGATGGATACTTTATGATGTACTCGGAACAAACAGGTGACTGCATGTGTTAAGATTTGATGGAATATAGTAGTGGCTGTTGCTTTGTTATAGAGATTCTTACTTGGCAAGGGAAATCTTGATTATTTGTTTCATATACTCCCGCATTCTGCATGCCCCGTGACCTATCGAACTGAAGTGACCCTGAAACACAGCGTGTAACTTGAAAAATGCCATATCACCGTGTACACCGTGCTATCGTTCTAAGGTGTTAACAGTTAATTTTTAAAAACGGACATCAAGGGCTGACATACCAGTCAGGTTACATCCTTGCAGTGGAATGAGGGTAGCAAGGTATACAGGGAATAGTTAATAGAACATCACCAAACCTGTTGGGTCACTGAGATCGGCATGATATTCAGCGAACAAGCAGCGTACTGGGCCTTATGGGCCTTGACTCTCTAATGAAAAGTAATTCCTTTTTTGGTTCACTGAGTTAGCTTGGTGATTGTTGCTAACACAATGGCCATGGGCGTTGCTGTTTGGTGTGATGTTCACTCGGTCTTCAACAGAACTCTGTTTCAGTTGGATATAGAATTCCTTGCAGTTATCGGAGTCAACCTTACAAACATCATTGCTATTGCTTAACGAAGGGGTAGGCGACATCAGTTTACAATTCCCTGTATTTCTTGATGTCTTACTGTTTATAACCTGATGAAGTCTAATGAATAGACCGACGAAACATCTACTCGATATGAACTTTTTATTTGTGCAGAAATTGTCCGTGTTTTATCCTAGTGTGGCCAAATACCTGCGAAATTACTTTTGTTTTTGGTAAGTTAATTTTCAAATTTCTTGTGAGATTGAAAAAGATTTTACACATTGCACATAAAATCAAAACTAAGATAAGTAGGTGAACTATTTCTATTTCCAATTGACCTATAAATAATGTACGCTATTTAATTTTCTGACCATAAAAATGTTAAAATAAACCGACTGCCGCGCTTGGTAAGTAAATTGTAAACGAAAAATAACATAAAGCGTCCTTAATTTGCATAATTGGAAATGTTCAAGGGTTGCAAACGATCGTACCCTAAATCATGGTCACTCAACCTTTGACTGCATGAAATCGCATAGCAATAAAATCATCGGGCAAATCAAAGTTCAGGTGCTTGGCTCTGGGACTAATGGGGAACTGCTGCATTAGAATCATCGAGGCCTAATGTATTTCATGTAATCAAGTTCAAGCTGGTGATGAATTGGAAGTTCTACTTAAGCTTTGCATGTCAAATTGGTCTTAGCAAGGTTGATCTGGAGATTGTCATCTATTTCTTGCTACGAATATTGTTTTGATATTGAATGACGTCTGCACATCAGCCAAAGTTCGGATCGATAGGGCCGGCGATATTTGGCATACTGTTCTGAAGCGTACACGTGATCAACAATTGTCAAGAGATTCTGGATACGTTGCATCCGTTTCTCTCCAACACTCATGTGACATTTATTGGTGAATGAATTCCCGCCGGCGGCTTTACACTGGCAGGCTTATAGTAGTTTTAGGGTTTTCAAGCAATAACTTACTACTATTTATATATTAGGTCACATTTATATATATTGATGGTACTCAAAATTTCTACAAAGCGTATTACTTCCATGCAAGGCCAATTCATTAAACGTTGGACACAATTAGCCGATTTCACAAAGGCAGTGTTAGCTAAATCCTGCTGGTTTACAGATAGTCTGCATTTCTTAAAGGTGGTTGGCGTTTAGACCAGTTGTCTAGTAAAACCTGGTTTAAGTCCAATTTAGAACTGGCCTAGGTCAGGTTTCTTTTCACTAACGAGGTCTATATTCCTTAGACCCGTATTAAGACCTGAAGCCAGGTTTAAGTTTAGACTTGGTCAGACCCAGATTTAATATTGTTAAATATGGCAGACGTACACGACATATGTGGAACTGAGTGGTGTAGAGGTTTGCAGAGCAAGAATTAACTATTTTCAAATTTCAGTTTCACAACATGAAAATCGAGGCGGATCAAGGATATTTAAAAGGGGTCGGATCAAGGATTTTTAAAAGGAGGCCCAAATCAACTTATAAATTTGATATCGCTAAAATCAAGGTAAAGGGAGTCTGGAACCCTCGATCCTTCTAGATCCGCCTCTGCGCAGACCAGTACGTGTTGCAGGGTGTCCTTCAGATTCCTCAGAATACGACTGGTTGAGCAGAGCAACGTCGTCGCTACGGGTTTGACTGACGATGGCGTCTTTTGGTTCTTCTGAGTTCCACCCCCATTGTCTGCAAAAATAAACACCATAACGGCTCTGAAATGAATTTGGGCATTGACTGTTGCGATAAATCGTGAGCATGTATTTCAATGTTTGTACGTTTGTTGACCACAGATATTACAAAACGAAAATGTCCCCTTATGATATTCTAAATCTGGTACTGGGTCCCCTATCGCTTCTCTTTGCATTTTGACCATTAATGAAATTTTCTTTCTGGCCTTCATTTTAGTGATACCCTTAAACTGTTTGTCGCTACATTTCTCCGATTGTGGGAAATGTGCACCCAATCTGGACCAGTATCTCTCGAAGTCTGCTGCTTACGTTGTCTGGATTTGGCACCGGTTTACTTGCTTTTTGTAACAAGGCAATTTCTCACGAGAAAATGCTTTTAGACCCCTTTTGCAAGTGTCTGCATTGAATCTATTGCTTCGTGCAATTGAATATCCACATGATCAAGGTTTCAAAGAACCACTTCTATAAATTCTTTGTTGGTTTAATCCAGATCAACACAGCAGGGTGGCTTGGATACTCTGAACCTGGTTATACTAAACCTGCTACCTGGTCTAAAAAACCAGGCTCTCAGACTTTTAAACCGCGTTGGTGAAATGCAAGTTAGATCTAAAATTAGATCAGGCTTAAGTCTTAATCCTGGTGTTGTTAAACCACCTTCATGAAATCGACTGTAGGTGCTCAGTTATGTTTTTTTCTTATTTAGATTTATAGTCCTTAGCCCCGTTGCAAGAAAACTGACATAGTTAAGACAGAGCTTAAGTTTCAGTCAAATTTAAGATAAGACTTAAATCTGTCTCAAGATCATTTCAAAAAGAGATCATACGTTCGGCTTAAGTTTTGTCATAATTTTGTTTATGTTATCAAATGTAGAAGTTTCAAAGTTTGGAATTTGAGACAAATCTTAGAATTAAGTCAAAATTGAACTTAAGTCTGTTTCTTGGAATGGACCCCTTGTCTCCTTCGAGACATTTTTACGTAATAAATAACAGCAAAATGTGACATGTTGGCATCGTCGCAAAATGGGTATCCTCCTTTGTTTTTTAACGTTAGAAGACCCAACGTCATAAAAAACCTGCTCGTTGGTACATATTTGTATTGAATGAGTAGATATTTCTGGATACGCATTAATATCCACACTCAAAATTGAATTACAACGCCAACGCTAATAAGTTTAAAGTTTGATTTCGCCGCATTGTTGCTCTCTGATTATAAGTGCTTTGACCTCTGAAACAGTTGTTCAAATTTTTGCTTAAAGAATTGAAAAGCTCATGACATTCATGTAAGCTACGCTTAGATATGCCATATCGCTGCTTTAGAGTTCCAAAAACTCAGAGAAGACGATAATCATACTTTAAACTGCGCACCTTCACTTTGCTACTAACACTTGAAACTCGGGCACTAAATTAAAAACACCCATGAACGCCAACCCATTTTCCATTTGGGAGCGGGATTAGAGTCCTGTTAAAGAAACGTAATTATTAAAGCCTATCTTCAACGGTAACACATGTAAATTTGGTTCCTACATTGTGTTAAGAGCACTGCACTGACCCCATTAGTGCCATCAATTGCCAAATGTAACGAACTATAAAGTGTATTAGCTTGCTTTAGTCTACTACACCGCGAGAATCACCTTATAGTTCAAACAGCTGCGATTTATCATCCGCACGCAATTGCGTTCTATTCAGACCCCTATTCAATACAACCTTTTGCTGTTTGTGCTGGGATCACGCGGTGACGCAACTTGGCACGAAAAATTAGCTTCACTATCATTTGACTGGCTTACACTTGCGTGATTGAACTCGCGTTTTCTTATTTTACTAAGGCTTTGCAAGGACTATCTGGTTAGTCTAATTCATCTAAAGTAACAAAATTCCATAGAAGTTAGACTTTAAAACGAATTTGAAAAGATAAAAGATTCAACTCAAAAGTGAAATACAGCTTTAAGTCAATAAAAGTTTGGTCCTGTTGAATAAATACATGGTTTTGTTGAATCAAATTCAAATGATAGTAGAATGGTATGAAACCCAAAATGGAATGCAGGCAGCTAGTTGAGTAGGTAATACACATGTAATTACTCTGCTTTGACATTTCATTGCCCCGGGCAATGAAACAGGTCACAGCAACAGTGACTACAGAAGATTTCATTTACTGTGTATAAGGAATATGGCAATTGTTGTTTCAGATCAAGATCTTAACATTGGCGTTTTGAAAGGATGTTTCGAATTAGGTTTAAAAAACGTCGACAAATGGTCCAGCTTTCTTTCTGATTATGAACACATAGATATCGAAATGGGAAAACTGCACCAAGAAATCTGCAGACAAAAATGCAGCGAGCATGAAAGAAAGAAAGCTGTGCTGTGGAAAGGAGAGGCATGTCTTTGTGTCGATAGCCTTCCGAGCGAAAAATTGCACCTAACAGATGATGAAAAATGTGACTTGGTATGCCCCGGGAATGACTTTCAAATATGCGGAGGACCAGAACACTTATACGTCATGGATACCGTTCTGAGCAGTAACAGCGAGTAACAATGCATGCAAACACGAACCTAGAAGTTCTCCAGCTAAACAACTCTCCCTAAATAGAATTTAATTCATCGTGCCATAAAGACCGGCGGACAGCTTGACATGGACCAAATCAACTTAAACATGCTTGAAGTACCACGCCCAATTTAGGGCTTTGCAATTCCAATCATTGGATTAAGGTCACGGGGAATATTTGATTCGTTACATTTCTGCTTTGAACCCTTAGATCAAGCTGCAAAAGCTTTTAAATCATGTTCAATTCAAGTGAGATCAACACAATCACTAATTGCTATTTCGGAGGTTGCAAAATTTAGAAATGGGAATGAACAGAAGCAGTGATGCTTGAAGTTGTGTTTATTTTCTATTATAAGTATATCTTATTGTACAGAGGTATCCGATAGGTTTGCATATTAGCCAACATTATCTGACCAATATATCCTTACAGTACACGACTTCAGGTGACCTACATGTACATGTACTTGATAACCTCTGGCAACTAAACGTGTTACCTGTTTCGTGGTACTCTCTGTCCAGCTTTTACGTAGACTCACTTATGTATAAAACTGTGAACCAGAAATTGCAAAAATACTTCAATATAACTTACCAAAACTACCTCCGTCGTGTGTTATTTATCCATCAATAATGTCTCAAACCAAAGACTAGTACGTCAAAAGCATTTATTTGTTATTAGTTTGGAAATCCCGATGAAGTTAAAGAGACAATGTTGACAGCTGGTTCCTCAGCAGCATGAACGCTGCATTAAATTCATGTAACATAACGGAATGGAAAACAAACTCTTTTGGTTGTCTTTATCAAGAGTGTGCCACAAATACCATATGTTACAGGTCGCATAACTTAACAAACCCAACTAAAAGGCAGTCAGTATAAAAGCCTGTAAGTATTCAAAAGTCAAGTCTATACGTCAAAATTCAAAACAACTTCATTTTTACAAGGATAAGTATACAAACAAATGTCTAAATGCCACGATTTGTGCAATAAATCATTCCTAATTTGCGGCTGGAGCGCTAGACCCCGTACGGCCAGATTAGCCGGCTGTGTGTTTTCAGCAACGTGTACTAGTAACTTTAAATATAGATGGAAATCTCCACTATACCTATGTATAGTGTAAATAATATTTTGGCAGTTACTCAAAATATGACGGATTTGTGCTAGACAGGAGAGATAATCCACAAACCACTTTTGCTACCTAATTTTAGAGGCCAATTTGTGACACGCGTACTGCCTTATCGCACCATATAGCTTCTATAAAACTTTTTGGGCATATAGCTAAAGAGTAAATTTTGATGACTGACCAAATGTCTTGCCTCAAGTTTACAATTAGTGAAATTTGTCTTGAAAGTTGTCGCTTTTTCAATTGTTGAGAATAGTTAACAAGAAATTTATTTTAAATTGCGACAAAGGTCAAGGCTAGTGTTTTTAAACGGAAACATGTTATACTCTGGACGTATTACGAGAGCAACATCATAACTGAACCCAATGGCCTTTCTCCCGTGAGTCAATTTTACATTAAGTTCCATGATAACATAAACAGTTTTACATATAACCCTGTTGTTTTCTTCCATTATCATTGATTTGGCAATTACAGTGTAGTTAAATGAGCATAAAACCCCTTGAAGTTTGAATTTGTAAGAAGTGATACTTGTAAAGACTGTTTTGAGGCTATCATGTTCATAAAGACAACATGAAGAACCAAGACCATTTCTGTTCGTTTAGAAAATTCTGCTAAAACAAGTTCCATCACAAAAGTTTCGAGGTCTTGGTCATGCTAAAGATGATTCGGAACATCTGAGATATTATAAAGTACCGCATAAATCAAGGCCAGTGGCAAAGTATCAGCTCGTACGAGCCAGGATAGGTAAAACTGGGACTGAAAAGGATCACTGGTGTTGTCAAATTATATGCAATGTACACCGAACAGAAACTGGTCCAGGTTTAAACCCATCCAGAAACTGTCCGTGTGCCCTGAAGATCCACGACCATCCAGAAGAAACTTTGAACGATCGTAGATTGACTCAGTTTGGACAGGCTGAGAATTGCTACCACCCGTAAACTTCAAGGTGATGGACACCAGAATAAGTGTCATAGTTGGGGTTAAAAGGCCCAACTTTGGTTTCTTAGTGCACGTCATATTTTTTATTTTATACTTGATCGCAGTTTGTGGTTGAGGTGAAATAACACTAATCAGTCCAGTGAAATAGCGAGAACCTCCTTGAACCCCCGTCGACACCTCACAAAGTGACGCCCCCATCCAGGATTGGTAGGTGCGTAACCTCCTTGATTCACCCCTGAGCGACCGACATCAATTTCTCACCCTTTGTCAGCCTCCGGGCGACATGTGACCCCCTTGCTACGGCATAGACTAGGTCACTCGGCGTGTTTGCTATGATGTCCTGACCGCTGTGTTGAACTATGTTTACCTAATGTGTGTCGCGAACTGAGTCATTAAAAAATTGCAGTGTGAGAGTTTTTTTTTCTAGTGACTTGAAATAAATGCCATTCCATACCGTTAATGATCGCACTGTAGGAAATATTCAACGTCGGGGTGGCGGCGACCGCCGTAGGTATTATGTGCCTGTCCACGAGAGCACCAGACATCCAGCGGTAAGGGGGAGGTCAGCCGATTTTCATCAAATTTGACACATACATGTACATGTAGGTAGTCGTATGGATCTATAACAGTGGTAAAATATTTTCCCAAAATATTACGTTCTACCAAAGTTATAACCTCAAACACATTTCTCGGCTTCGCAGTCATGTTTTCACGATTTAAAAACTGTCCAATTTTAACTGTCTACAAGTATATTGTTCTTTGAATGGAAGCTATCGAACTATTCTTCACTTCCTATTGTTAAGTGGTGCCTGTAGATTGTTACACAGATAACGTGAGCACGTAAAATCACATCGTCCTTAAAGAGTTCTGTAGCCGCGTCTGGCTACAGGGATAAGTTAAAATCCGATTGCAAAACACATTTTATTATTTAGTTGCAAGCGATGAAAAGGAGAGACCGAAAAAACGGTTATCTGTAATGAAGAAAAACATACAGTCTGAGTACTCGGCAAGCAAGCGTAATTAACAAGGACTATATACCAAGAGCGTTAGAAAGACTCGCGACAATGACTCTATGACAGGCAAGTACTACATGCTATTGTAGCCACTAGAAAGAACCGGCTTACTAAAAGAAACCCAATCACAACGGCGAAAGATGTACTGCTACCTATAAAGAAAATAAATAGCGTGATATGTAAACAAAACACAATAACCAATCACAAAAATGATGCACGGCATCAACAAGTTCCCACCATGACACTGTCTACCAAAAAGAATTTTATTAATACATCTTAGCTGATTAAAAATCCTTAGAATACCTAGTGCTTAGAAAGAATCCAAAACTTAAAAAAAAAATAATTTTCTGTTCTACGTAACGGGTGGAAGACCGTCTCCGCCATTGTTGCTCTTTAGACAGTGCTGAGCTAAGGAGTCGAGAGGAAAGTTCTTGGGTAGCTGCCTTTCAGCCATGACAAGGTGCGTTTGTGGCCGCTGTAGCAACAGCAATTTGACTGACAACGTCACCGTATTCAAATTTTCAAAAGATATCAAAGCTGCACAGAAATGGCACCGGTTTGGGCGCCGTACTCGGGTAAGTAACATGCGATCCGGTCGGGAGCCACCATTTGCTCGTCACATTTTAGTGAATCGTGTTTCGACCCGAAACAGAAGGACTCGCAGCCTTGAAAGTGTGTTTTCATTTTTTATAAATAACGAACAAACTGCTTCTCTGCTAGGGAGATTGAGGAGTGGACCTCGCCCCCTTCCCAGATATATTTTTCTCCGCCAATTCGAATCAGCAATTTTTGCAATGAGTCTCTTCATGACATTTGTATTGTTTTATTGTTGGACAGATTAGACTGGATAATCATGTAACTTATCCTTTAGCACTGATGTGTGCCAATATGATTTCCACATTCCAATGTGACAAGTGAACACAGCATGTACTGGATTCTAATTTAGATTTTATTTACCACGACTCTCAAAAATTTCGAATGCCTTTTATTGTGTGACGGGTGTGGATGTGTTCGACTCGATCAGTCCATGTGTCATGTGGGTTCTTACAATGTCCTTGCATAGTCTTTCCAACGTGTAACTGGTAAGTACAGACACTGCAGTAAATGTATATGCATTATCTTGTCAGGGACGACTTTGATGAGTACACTGCTGCTGTGCTTTATTTTGTTCTGTATATGTATATTGTTTTGAGGTGCTTTAAAAGAAAAAACGAATATGTTACAATGTATTGAACATGGCCAAATTTAGATTACGATGTAACATCACACCTCGTATGAAAATTTCAGATGTTATGCTTTATCCACTGTTATAGAAAAGTTTGTAAGGGTTTGTTTTTAAAATTAGCTACTTTTGTGTGAGGTTCTATCACAAAATAGGATTTTTTTAATTTTCAAGAAATGAAAATGATGAAAAACTGTAACAGCATTTTGATATCTCATTTAGAACATTTATCTGAAATGAAATTTGATCATGCTGGTTATTGTTACCGTAATTGATACCGTTGTTTTGCTATCGTTGTACCTTTCCTCTTTCCTAAATTTTACTAATACATGGTCACGTGACCAACTTATAATAGATTAGTAAAAAGTCAAAAATACTGCAAATTGTTCAGGATTTATACTCTCAGAAAAGTTATATTTTTAGTTAGACTGCTGTATTCTTACATTAGATGTTTTAATAAGTGCGCTGACTTAAACATTAAAGGATCGACTTAGACCAGAGAATGCTGTAACAATGGACTCATCTTGTTTCTTGTTGAGATGACATGTGGTTTCTTGGGAAACACAATTTTGCCAAGCCTCTGTACCAGTTCCAAAGTGCTTTCAATTTATTTTCTGCAGGCAGTGACCTTATATGATGGTTTCAGAAAAGTGAGATGAATGTCGAGTCCATGTCGTTATCTACAGTGTGTGCTGGATCTGCAGAAACCCCACTTGTCGTGTCCTCTCCCCTGCATGTTGAGTTTCAGCTGGAGACTCATACCACATTGCCATCCACCAGACTCTTCACTTCCCCTTCTACCTCTGGAGCCTCAGTTGCACTCACTTGTTGAAGATTCAGATTCCTCGTGCAATCCTTCTTCTGAAGAGGAATCTAGCCCATAAAAGCGTCCCAGGTAAGCTTTTATCTATATACTTGCTCTTAGAGAATTAGGAAAATATATTGACCATTATTTACTGAAATTTTGTTCACACATGACATTTCGCAAAAAAATCCCAGGTCATCTCCCCAACTTATTGTTGGGCTATAAAATCGAACAAGTTGGGAGCAACGGGAATACGCCATGATAAATGAAGTCATAGTTACATTTGTGCTTGCCTATTAATAGTTATGCTATTATTGCAAATAAATCTAACGTGTAATTTGTAATAATTTTTAGAAAATAGTCAAAACCTGATTCCAAAAGGAATTACATCCTGTATGAGGCTTCACTGTTAAGTCATTCAATTTCTGCCACTTCTGTAGCAAAAAGGCTTCACCTCAGAACATGAAGATGATAGGCGCAAAGGTTCAGGTGCAGCAGAACTGCGATAGGTTAAAGTGTCCTGGCTACACCTGGCACTCCCAGCCATTTGTTGGGGATTACTCGGAAGGAGATCTCTTGTTGTCAGCTGCCACCTTGTTTAGTGGCAAGTCAATTTCAAAATTACAAAATTTGCTGCAGTTCTTTAGTGGCAACTCAATTTCAAAAGTACAAAATTTGCTGTTGTTCACGGGTTTTAAATCATTTCATACAAACACATTCTTTTGCCATCAACGACTATTCCTTCACGATGCTATTGACAAAGTCTGGTGTGACCAGCAGGAAGATTTCCTCAAAAATTTGGCTCCCGAGTTACTGCCAGATGTGATAGGTAAATTGTCAATACGTGCTGTTATGATAATTTCCTTTTCATATCAACAATATAACGATCAATGAGAATCATTGCAGGTATTACTTAATCTTCTTAGGCATACATGTACACGTTTCCATTCGCTCAGATGTCCATGTTCTATGCTGGAATTGATGAAGTTATTATTAGTGACGGAAAATATATTTTCAGGACGGTGTTTCTTAGAATTGTTGTTACGATCACTCCGGTTTTCATTGTAGCCCTGGCCACTCTGCTAAGTACCGATCGTACTCTTGATGAACCTTTATGGAAACAATGTCATAGCTTTGGAAATTATCCAGGTAATATCTATGTTTCAAGTACACAACTGGTTTTCTTAAAGGTTAAAAGAGATACGAAAAAGAATCAATTAGTTCAAGGAAGTCAGGTATGCGAGTAACACACAGTTTACGCTGTTGGTTCTATTATTTGGTTTGATTTTATTGAACTAAATATGTTGCAGAAAAATGAAGTTGGACGTTCTTACAACATGGAGCATGAGGGCTTGAATAGATGTAAGACTAAGCTGTTGGCTGCTTCTTCGCCTGCCAAAATTACAGTTGTTACAGACCGGAACCGGAAGATAACGGATTCTTGACCACTGGAGGTCAGATGAACACTTCTTTGACATTTGGCATGTTTCAAAAGGTGATAGACAGATTATTTATGTGTCTTATTTTCTCGGAAATTCCAACAGATACACTACATAAAATAACAGATCGTGTCATTGGCATTGTAGGAAAGCATTGGGACAAACTCTGATTTGATCAATTTGCTGCTACTTTATACATGTATTGCAAAGTATCACTTTGTTTTAGGCATGAATAAAATGTTATTGGTCATCGTGAAAAAGTACCCTGAGGTAGGAAACTGGAAACCGGCGATAACCAAACATTTGTATTGGTGCGCAACCTCAAGCGATGGGAATGGAGAATTGGCATTGGCCAAGTGAAAGAGCCTCTCCAATCATATCGCAGATATCCATGTACACGAGTATCCCCTGTTTCCAAATGTGCTCATTATGCACTTTCTTTCAGGCAGTGCAGTGTTTGCAGTCCGGTATACTTTTTGATTTGACTTACTTATTATACCACTGAGTCACTTCATTAGGAAACAACACAGCTTTCAACTGTGTGACTTCTGTGGATGTCTCTCAGTACATCACAAAGTCTTTGCAGAGTACAAGTAAAGTCTGTTTATTGCTGCCGATGCATTTCCTGACTGCTTACCCCAAAATATAATATTCGTGAAAAATGCAAATTCAGTTGTCCTCTGAAAAAAGTATTTTCATCTTAGGTGTAAAATTGGTTTCGATGCGTTCTTGGTCATTTTGGAATGATTTCTGAGCTCTGTTGTAGATGGAGGTCTGATTCATTAACTTTACTTGGTCCAGAGTGTCATTTTATGAACTTAGAATGGTCTTGAGCAATAATTTACTGTCAATTCTGATGTGGGTAAGAGATAATTTTTGAGGTCCCAATAATTTTTTGTCAGCAGGTAGGTTCATAGCTACTTCAACCGTGTTGAAAATGGGTTAAAATTCCATTTGTTGTATAACAGTAGCTACCATAATCAGAAAATGACTGATTTTGAAACTAAGGTATCCAGCCATTGATTTGATGAAGTAAACTGTGTTTTCAGGCTAATAACCTCAAAGTGTCTGCTTTGTCCTTGTCACAGGATCTCGTCAATATGAGGAGCAGGTTAAAGGGTTGGAAAGCCGCCAGATGGATAACGATGTACAAAAACTGTCCCTGTTTGGACAGACGGCATAAAAAGAGGCGTTTCATGCTTTGGTAAGTGAATTTGCTCCTAAGATGTGCCACTTCCACTATCACACAATGAATAGCAAGTAGTATAGTGAGGTTTAGGACTCCCGTTTGGGAGGGTCTTTTGTCAAAGGTCATAAAATCCGAAAGGAAAAGGTCAAAGGACACCTTTGATAACTGCAATTGGAAGAGTCATCATCTGCCTATCAGAGAGAAGTGTCAATGACGTCATACCTCATGACGTAATACGTTTAACTGGACCCGTTAGAGAGGCACCTCGATTTAAGGTCAAGGTCATACGTGTAACCTCTAAACCGGAAGAAAGACGACTCGACTACTTGGAAATCACGTGACTGCTGACACGTTCAGGCAGGTTAGGACGTATCACCGTTTATCGCCCAGATGTTTTGACACTAAAAAGACATTGATTACGTTGTGTCTGTAGAGTTCAACTGATCGAGAGCTAAAACCAAATAGGGATTACATTGCTAAATAAGAACAAAAGGTGGATTACCTTACTTCGCGTGTTACGTCGTTGTATTATCCCCTTGGTTCTCTCTCCTTTCTTAAGAACGCCAATTGCACCTTCTCATCTCTCAACAACAGATGTCGGGTATACCTATCGCATGTACCGGCAGTACTAAATTAACAATACCAGTAACTAGAAAGATTATTGTAACGGCGTGACAATACTGGACTCTGCGCGTGTGCATTACTGGAATTATTATGGGGAGTTACTGACAGCAAGCCGTTTACCAATATGAAAAGGAATTCCTTAAAAGTTTAGGAGAAATTACGTATTAATATTTTGATGACTTTTCCACTAATTGACCTCATCCCGTGCATTATGAGCCCCGATGAGGGAATAATTGTTAACTCGATTAAAAGTGTGGTTAATTTTTAAAAATCACAGATGAATGAAATGGTCTAACTTTCAGAAGAAAAATACACCTAATGACCCCATGGATGCACCGAATGACCTGAAAATTTAGAATTCAAACTCGATTGCATTTGGTAAACAGATATGTAATTTTGAAGTCTCTAGCTCAAAATTATAGTTTGCACTCAATGACATTTGGCCTATTTTTTCTGATTGGTAAGGCCTATTGCAAAGTAAAGTAGGGTACATGTATTCAATTGGAATGTTGACTTACACGAGAGTGCTGAAATTGAAAATAATAAGAGATATAACATTTTGAACGTTACATGACCTTTGCACTAATTGAGCCTATCCGGTGAATTACAAGCGTCTTTAGGAGAATTATTGCAAAGCCCATGAAAAATGTGTTTAATGCTGAGAATTACAGTTGTCTAACGGTTGACACATCATGGTACTTGCTGATTTAAAAGGTCAAATTTTCAGAAGAAAAATGCACCTAATGACCCCATGTTTGCACTAAATGACTTGAAACTTTGGATTCCGAATTGAATTAACTGTACCAATCAGAACCGTGAATTTGAAGTGTCTAGCTCAAAATTTTAGTTTGCACCTGATGACCTTTGACCTATTTAACCTGATTGGATGACCCGATTACTTAGAAAAGTAATTTTTTAAATTTATTTTTTGACTTATACTTGTGTACAGCACTTAAAAAGAATAGCTTTTAAATTAAAGAAGGAATAGCATTTTAAAAATTACATCACATTTGCACCAAATGACCTCTTCTGGTGCATTATGGAATATGAGTATATAACGAATTGAAATTTATATACTGCCTAAAAGTATATGTTAAATTGAAGAACGTACCTCTAACCATTTTGTAGTAGTGTCAAAGTTGGTCGGAAGAAGAATATGAATAAGAACTAAAACGCAATTGTGTATGCGCACTTACAATTCTGCGCGCGGTGTACGCACATACAGAATGGAGTACAGACGCATTACGTACATTGCATAGAAGTTGCATCTTTTGTGTGAGAGAAAGATGTCCCTAGTAACTATGGAAGAGCAAGAGTGTCTAACAGTTGACACAGCAGAATACTTGGTGAATGAATAGGTCAACTTTTCAGAAGAAAAATGCACCTAATGACCCCATGTTTGCACTAAATGACCTGAAACCTTTGATTCCGAATTGAATAAGCTGTGCCAATCAGACCAGTTCTATGAATTTGAAGTGTCTAGCTCAAAATTTTAGTTTGCACCTAATGACCTTTTTACTTGTTTAACCTGATTGGAAGACCCGATTACTTAGAAAAGTATTTTTTTAAATTGCCTTATTGACTTATACCTGTGTACCGAATTTGAAAAGAATAGCTTTTAAAATAAAGAAGGGGTAGCATTTTGAAAATTACACGACCTTTGCACCAAATGACCTCTTCCGGTGCATTATGGAATATGACTATATAATGGATCAAAATTTATATAATGCCTAACATCATAATTTAAGTTCGAAAAACATACCTGCAACCACTTTGGAGTTATTAAGTGTCAAAGTTGGTCGGAAGAAGAATAAGAGTAAGAATAAAATTGAAGAAAACCCAGGAACAACAGTACTCTGCACTTGCACGCGCAGAGTAATAAGAATAAGAATAAGAATAAAATTGAAGAAAACCCAGGAACAACAGTACTCTGCGCTTACACGAGCAGAGTAATAAGAAGAATAAAATTGAAGAAAACCCAGGAACAACAGTACTCTGCGCTTACAACCGCAGAGTAATAAGACCCTTTGAAATCCCTCGCATGTCGATTTCATTTCTCTGCAGTAACACTCCAGGTACTTAACAGCTAAAATGAGATTGACCGTCGTACGCCCCCCACGTAATACGTTTTTTAGCAAAGTGCGATGTAATAATCTCACATATATTAGCATGTTCGATAACATAAGTTTTCTTGCGTAAGTTTTCTTTAAGTATTTTCCTCTGTCTCGGACTAGACACGTGTCCCATCCATTAACACATTTGATTACATCAGTTTTCTTACGTGTAAAATCTCAATGTTCGCTTCACACAGGGCTGTTGGCAGGATATTTTCATAGTCAGCTGTCTGGACTCATACCTGCGTCCAATAACAACTTATATAATCCACCGACAATTTCTCAAAATTAAATTATCACTTCACAAAGCTCTTAACAGAGCAGAAAATTAAATTATCATACCACAATTGTCTCCAGAGTATAAAATTAAAATTGTCATAACACAGTGCTATTCGAAGCACCACCAAGGCTACGGAATGGTGTAAGGCAACATGCCAATTAAATACCCTACTTTACTTCGCAATAGGCCTAACCAATCAGAAAAAATAGGTCATTGAGTGCAAACTAAAATTTTGAGCTAGAGACTTCAGAATTATGTATCTGTTTAATAAGTGCGATTGAGTATGAATTCTAAATTTTCAGGTCATTTGGTGCACCCATGGGGTCATTAGGTGCATTTTTCTTCTGAAACTTTGACCACTTCATTCATCTTGTATTCTGAAGGGCTTAAAGTAAAACATCTGTGGTTATTAGCATTAACCACACTCTTAATCGAGTTAACAATTACTCCCTCATCGGGGCTCATAATGCACCGGAAGAGGTCAATTAGTGGAAAGGTCATCAAAAACTTAATGTGTAATTTCTCCTACAATTTTAAAGAATTCCTTTTCATATTGGTAAACGGGTTGCTGTCAGTAACTTTCCATAATAATTCCAGTAATACGCACGCGCAGAGTCCGTTATTGTCACGCGGTGACAATAATCTTTCTAGTTCTTCTTGTTCTTCTTCCGACCAACTTTGAGGCTTAATAACTCCAAATTGGGTGCAGGTACGGTCTTTAAATTCAGCATATGACTTTTGACAGTATAAGTTTTGATTGGTTATATAATCATATTCCATATTGCACCGGAAGAGGTCGTTTGATGCATAGGTCATGTAATTTTCAAAATGCTACTCCTCCTTCAGTTTAAAAGCCATCTTTTTCAAATTCAGTGCACAGGTATAAGTCAACATGACAATTTAAAAAATTACTTTTCTAAGTAATCAGGTCATCCAATCAGGTGAAATAGGTCAAAGGTCATTAGGTGCAAACTAAAATTTTGAGCTAGACACTTCAAATTGACAGGTCTAATTGCCACAGGTAAATCAAATCAGAATCCAAAGCTTCAGGTCATTTGGTGCAAACATGGGGTCATTAGGTGCATTTTTCTTCTGAAAATTTGACCTTTTCAATCAGCAAGTATTCTGATGTGACAACCGTTAGACAACTGTGATTCTCAGCGTTAAACACATTTTCCATGGGCTTTGCAATAATTCTCATAAAGATGCTTAAAATGCACCGGATCAGGTCAATTAGTGCAAAGGTCATGTAACGTTCAAAATGTTATATCTCTTAGGTTTTTCAAGGAATTCTTTTCAATTTCAGCATACTGGTGTGAGTCAACATGCCAATTAAATACCCTACTTTACTTCGCAATAGGCCTAACCAGTCAGAAAAAATAGATCAAAGGTCATTGAGTGCAAACCAAAATTTTGAGCTAGAGACTTCAGAATTACGTAACTGTTTACTAAGTGCGATTGAGTATCAATTCTAAATTTTCAGGTCATCTGGTGCACCCATGGGGTCATTAGGTGCATTTTTCTTCTGAAAGTTTGACCACTTCATTCATCTTGTATTCTGAAGTACTTAAAGTAAAACATCTGTTATTAGCATTAACCACACTTTTAATCGAGTTAACAATTACTCCCTCATTGGGGCTCATAATGCACCGGAAGAGGTCAATTAGTGGAAAGGTCATCAAAAAATTAATATGTAATTTCTCCTACAATTTTAAAGAATTAATTTTCATATTGGTAAACGGGTTGCTGTCAGTAACTTCCCATAATAATTCCAGTAAGACGCACGCGCAGAGTCCGTTATTGTCACGCCGTGACAATAATCTTTCTAGTTTTACACCTTGTCCTTGTTGCTGGATATGGCTTTAAAGCACGATAGTAAACCAGATTTTCTCTTCAGGCTAGACAAAGCACTCATTCGACCAGGGCGTGTGGATTACAAGGAACTTATAGACTACTGCTCCCCCTATCAGCTGGAACAAATGTACCTCAGGTTCTACCCCGACAACGTTGGCAGGGCCAAGGCGTTTGCGAAAAAAGTGGTGGCACATGGTGAACCAGTCAGTGCAGCGCTTGTCCAAGGGTACTTCATGATGCACAAAGAGAGTAGTCAAGAGGCTTTGGATAACTGCACTGAAATTTGGAACATGTGAAGCGGAGTTGGTTTGGAGTTTTCGTCTGCAGGAAATCGGCATATAGGTCCATACGCATGAAGCAGCAGTTTTACAATATGTCTTTTGCCTGGACCCAGCTATGATGGTAATCCGCTCATGAATGTAAACATGGCATTGTTATTTCACGATGATCGAAATATTACACTCAGCGTAACACTCGTCGTTGACATGGCAACAAGCTTCATAAACCAATCGAATGTACTGTGTGTTGGTAAAAACTTACAGTACAATGGTTGTAGCTGCCAACTAGGCGTATGACCTTCGTTAAAACAAGTGATTCTTTGAAGAACCACAGCATTGAGATATTTGGTGAACAATGATTACTAATGCCACCTGGTTGTATATGGAGATACTTCCACCACATACTAGGTGGCTTGGGCCCAAACTTAGGTTGCCACACAAAGTTCATTTTTATTGTGAATTCTTCTGGATTTTAAAGGCGAAGGCAACCTTTTTCCATGTCATTTTGAGCTAAAATAAGGTTGGTTGGTTATCCTAGACATATTTTTCACTTAATTACAGCTTTTCGTAATTTTATTAATTATTCGTCCGTTTTTCCGGAAGTGACGTTTTAGGAGGCAAGCGCTTCCCGCCAATTTCTTTTCACATTGTCTGACTGTGAGAGCTGCCGAGTCAGTCATTGTTCTACCTCGGTTGTGTTAAGTTCCGTCGTCGTTCGCTTTCATTTACTAGTCAGTCAACATGCCACACTGTTGCTGCGTACCGGGATGTAGTAATTATCGGCTCACGCGCACTTTGGGAGTGCCTTTGCATCGCTTTCCGATGGATGACACACTTCGCCGTACTTGGCTCGTTCGTGTGAAGAACTCAGCGTTACCCGTCCACGCAACGTACAAAGCAGTGGAGAATTACCGTGTGTGTGGCAAGCACATTCTGCCGTCCGATTACGAAAGGGATTTGTACGCTGAACTCATGAAGGTCCCCGCGAAACAACGCTTGAAGAAGGATGCCATTCCGTCTGTGTTGATTCCCGGCAGTGCCCCGTCGCCACCCTCGAGAAGTGCGTATTTGAAGCGAGAAGCCTCGCATGGAGAATTACCGTGTGTGTGGCAAGCACTTTCTGCCGTCCGATTACGAAAGGGATTTTTACGCTGAACTGATGAAGATCCCTGCGAAACAACGCTTGAAGAAGGATGCCATTCCGTCTGTGTTGATTCCCGGCAGTGCCCCGTCGCCACCCCCGAGAAGTGCGTTTTTGAAGCGAGAAGCCTCAAAGCTGTGGCCAGTACAGTGACTGGAGCCAGTGGAGGCACTTCATCTACTGTCACCCATGCCTCCGAACGTACCCCAGAGCGCGCAATTCCTGGAACCAGTAGCGATTCGCCCTGTGCTGTTTTCTCCAGCCCAGAGCCTCTAAGCAGCCCTGCAGCGACATTGAGTAGTGGGAGTGATTACAGGCCCAGTTCGACACCCAGTTCGTCGTCCAGTGAACAGATCGGTGATCCAAACTTTGATAAGTTTATTGTGGACTTGTCTAAAGTATTAGAGCTATTTAGAAGGTGCCAGGTGTGTGGCGAGGGAGTCACACGACACGATGTAAGCAGTTTGGGTGCTCAGGTCACTATCCAGTGGGAGTGTGGCACGGGACACTCTGGCAAGTGGGACAGTTGTTCCTCTGTCCGTGGTATGCCGGAGGTCCACTTAACCATGTCCAGTGGAGTGCTCTTCACTGGAAACACGTTTCAGTCGGTGAAGACAATGATGGAGTTTGGAAAAGTCAAGTTTTTTTCGAAAACAACATTCAACAACATTCAGAATTCCTATTTAATACCAGTTGTCAATGACGCATACATGTCACAACATCTCGAGTTGGTGACGGAATTCATGGAGAAGGAGAACTTGTCACTGCTGGGTGATGGCAGGTCTGACTCACCAGGGCGGTCCGCCAAGTGTACCACACACTCTAATGGAGGAAGAGACCAAAAAGATAATTGATGTGGAACTCTGAACAGCACAAGCATTCGATTGAGGTAGGCATAACAACGAGATGCACCAAGATGTGTCACCACGTCTGTCCTCAGTAGCCGCCTCGTTTCTGTCAACAGCTGCCTGTGCCTGTGTGTAAGCATTCCATTGAGGTAGGCATAACAACGCACACAGTGCATTTGCACCAAGATGTGTCACCACGTCTGTCCTCAGTAGTCGCCTCGTTTCGCCCAACAGCTGCCTGTGCCTGTGCGTACTCTGCCTCGTTATACTCGGGCTCAAACATGTACCCACCCACTGAATGTCCGTGAAAAAATTCCTCGTCACCACTGCTGTGAACAAGGTCAACGTTACTCACACTACTGCCACTGTGATATGGGTCACCGACTCCAGCCATTTTCAGCTTACAACACACTAAACAATCCCTAAATCCAACGTAATTGAGTTCTCTACTAACGTATCTTGCCGCAGAATACTCGCCGATGGAAAGTGGTGGCGACAATTGTTGAAAAACAGCACAAAAAAAGTAGAATAGAACAGTTTCGCACGGTTAAGTCAACGCAAAACCAATTGGCGGGAAACACTTGCCTCCTAAAACGTCACTTCCGGAGTAGCGGACGAGTAATTTATAAAATTTCGAAAAGCTGTAATTAAGTGGAAAATATGTCTAGGATAACCAACCAACCTTATTTTAGCTCAAAATGACATGGAAATAGGTTGCCTTTGCCTTTAAATGTCAATTAAATTCAGACGCATCTAACAATGACACAACTGAACGGCAACAGACAATATAAGTAAGAATCATCTGCAGGAGCCACAGACTTCAACAAATCAACCAAAGTCTTTTTTGAAAATGACTACACCCATCATCACAAGTGGTTTGAGCGTATGTTTAATAGTCCCTGGGTATAATACATACATTACACAAATGATAAAACAATCGATTGGCTGCAACTCTTGCAATTGGAGCAATAAATGTTTTTTGATTCACATAAATTGCTCACTTGAAGGTCAAATGAGCACCATGGCAAGAAGATGGCTCCATAATTTTTCGAGGTATCAGGCAGTT
>NMRA01001171.1:22888-41165 GCA_002633005.1 Phoronis australis
GGAGGCCAGTGGAGGCCAGTGGAGGACGCTGGAGGCCATTTAGGGCGAGTAGTAGCGGATGGAGTATTGTGGAGGCCAGTGGAGGCCAGTGGACACCACTGGAGGCCAGTGGAGGCCCAGGAGGACCGTGGAGGACAGTAGAGGCCAGTGATGGCCAGTGGAGGCCACTGAAAGCCTGCGGAGGCAAGGAGAGGGCAGTGATGGCTAATGGAGACCATTGGAGGCCAGCAGAGCCCAGCGAGGGTCAGCAAAGGCCAGCGGAGGTCACTGTAGGCCATTGGAAGCCGCTGGAGGTCCCTGGAGGACAGTGGAGGCCAGTTTAACCCAGTGGAGGCCGGTTGAGGCCAGCGGAGGCCAGTGGAGGTCAGCAGAAGGCAGCGGAAGGCAGCGGAAGCTAGCGGAGGACAATGGAGTACAGCGGCTGTAGGCGGAGGCCAGCGGAGGCCGTCACGGGAGCCCAGTGGAGGCTACTGGAGGTCACTCGAGGCCAGTGGATGCCAGAGGAAGCGAGTGGGGGGCCAATGGACACCTGTGGAGGCAAGTAGACGCCAGTGGACGCCAGTGAAGGCCAGTGGAGACAAGTAGAAGCCTGTGGAAGCCAGTGAAGTCCAGAGGAAACCAGTGGAGACCGTGTTCATCCGTGGAGGCCAATAGGGGCTAGTGGAGGGCAGTAGAAACGAGTGAAGGTCATTGGAGGCCAGTGGGGGCTACTGGAAGCCACTGGAGGCCAGTGGAGGCCACTGGAGGGCAGTGGGGGCTACTGGAAGCCACTGGAGGCCAGTGGAGGCCAGTGGAGGCCAGCGGAGGCCAGATGAGGTAAGCGGAGGCTAGCGGAGGATACTGGAGGCCACTTAGAGGCGACGGGAGACTCGTGGAGGCAAGTGGAGGCCAGCAGAGACCAGTGGAGGCCAGTGGATGCCAGTAGAAGCGAGTGGAGTCCAATGGAGACCAGTGGAGGCAAGTAGACGCCAGTGGAGGCTAGTGGAGACCAGTCAAAATGTCGAGTGTTCGTAGCTGATAAAAATATTTGCAGTATAGTGTACTTTTTCACAGGCGTTCGAATCGCATACGAGAGAACCATGGTGACAACTTATAGAGAGAGAAACAAGAGAGATGTTGATAAACATACTGAGTTTATGATACGCTAAATGTAAAATACAAAGCTATATAAACTTACAACACATCATTACCTTCCGTCGTCATTGTACCCTCACTAGGTTTGGAACGGTTCCCAAATCGCCTAAGTCAGTTCCCCAAGTTGAGTAATGAAAAGTTTGTAAATTAACGTAAAAGCTAAAAGTCGAGAAGTTGAGACTCTAACCCGATAGTAGCGATACCCAATAGAGTTAAAAAGTTGAGATTTTTACCAGATAGAAACGAAACCCGGTAGAATCCGAAGTTTGAGCGTGAGGTGCCCATTTTTAAAGGCGTATTCGCACTGCGAATGTTCCAAGTTGCGCTAAATTAGGGGACTCAAGTTAAACGTAAAAACCAATCAAAATACAAAGTGAAAATTTCGCCATCGGAAGTGCCAAATAAGGAATTGACCATCTTAAACCCCTCTAAAATATACGGGCAAATCACAATTAAGGTCCATATTCGGTGGCCACTTTTGGTGAAAAATGAAGGTTGTAACATAACTGTAAAAGCTAATTTATTATAAAGTACCATCATTCCAGGTTTATAATCTAAAATATTTTTGCACAAGAACCACCAAATAAAATTTTATGGCCTAATGCATCGCAGTTGTATTTAAGGGTACGAACACTACAACTTGCGGTCACAGCCCGCTTCTATCATGCAAAAATTCATAAGGTAGCTGTTAATTTAATAGGTTTTTGATCAAATTGAAGAAGTATCACATACTAAAGTAAAAAAAAAAATATTACTGTGCTGATCAAGTTCCTCTAATTGATCATTACATTGCTTTTCTTAACACAGTATAGTGAGAACTTCTTCTCTTGCAACATTATCCTTACAAAAAGAAAATGATAAGTATCTACTTTTTTCAAAAACTTTATTGGTGCTTTTTGCCTAGTTTTCAACACATTCACCAGTTGGTCAAAATAGTTAAAGCAATGCTAGGCCCAGTACTCAACTTCTAAACAATAAAAAATGGTACTGGTTGGGGGGTACGTGCACTACGCACAGTCAATCAATGTCAAATTTTGACTAAGTTACAAGTGTATGGGATGATCTCGAGTTTTGTGCTGCCTCTACTAGATGTTTTGTTGCAAGTTGTCTTGAGAAACAAAGAACCTGACTCTGCAACATCAGTTGTCACATGACGTGTCTTCCAGAATGTTACTAGCCAAGTCCTGTGCTGCATTTTATTGCCCACAAATTTGTTAATGTGCCATTGTTTTTCATTGTTTTATTTTTGTCAGACTGGATGCATTTTGGAAACATCAGAATTGTTCATGAGAATAGCTGTATTTAAGAATACTTGTCAGCAATACTTTATGGCACAGAGGTTGAATGTACATACACTACACAGGGGTACGTACACTACATTTTAATGACTTGTCAGGTCTAGGTTCATACAAAAATACTTAGAATCTACTGAAAGTTAGTTCATATACCAAATCTACTCAAAGAGAACAAATAAAAGGTACAGCATACATATAATAATGCATATATGTCTGTCATTCTTTGAAAACAAGCACACGTTAAATTTAGGGTTACGTACACTACATAAATGCTAATACTTCCCTTAAAACAAATGTATTTGTAATTAACACCCTTTTAAGCTATCATTTTTAATGGAGGGAACTGTCTGTGACAAATATTACTTACTTACCGTGTAATATTTTTGTTTCATGGTATTTGTTCATATCGGGGTACGTACACTAAACAGGGGTACTTACAATACATTTTAATGACGTGTCAGGTTTGTAACTAAATACTAAGAATGTACCGAGAGTTAGTCGATTTACTAAATCAATACAAAGAGAAAAAAATTAAAAGCACAGCATTCATGTGCATATCTGCCATACTTTTAAAATAGGCACAAATTAAAATATAGGGATACGTACACTACACGAATGCCAATATTTCACTCAAAACAAATGTATTTGCAATAAACATCCTTTTAACCTAACAAATTTAAGAAAGGAAACTGTCTATGACCAATGTTGCTCCCTTACCAGGTGATATTTTTATTTCATTGCATTTGTAAACATAGGGGTACGTACACTACAGACGGGGGGTATGTANGGGGGGGGGGTACGTACACACTACATCACTGTTTCTGCATCACGTGGTAACATAATGTTGTATGGCCATTTATTTTTCTTTGATGATATTAAGCATGTTGTTATTTAAAGGGTAACAATTTCATTTGCAATGACCATTTGTGTTACTGAATTCCACATGGGGGTACGTACACTACATTTTTTTTTAGCTTTTTGGCCCATTTTCAACATAGCAGAACCCAGTCAATATCCAAACTTTTGGTTTGTTTAGATATTGAATAATTTGCTGTGTTGCCTAGGGTAATATGTTCTTCAGTTCTTTTTATTACAGAGTGTGAACTTTAGTTTTAAACCTTCTTTATAGTAGGTGAGGGTTAGAAACACAGAATTTACAAATTTCGTAACGAGTGCCTGTTTTATGATGAACACAACCATTTCTCAATGATCAACCACAACTTCATTAAGTGATTCTGAAAGTGTTATTCCCAGTCATATCTAAACAGTTCCTTACTTAATTGAATAAATTTCTTTTCTACTGTTGATACCTGAAAATTGTAATTTTTAAAATGGCCACTCGTAACGCTAAAAATGCATGAAGTTCATAGACAAAAACATGCATAAATTTCTCAAACAATGGCCGATTTTGATGATTCGTTTTTTAATTTGCACAACTAAATAACTCTATTCATATGAGATTCAGTTGGCGTTTGGTAAGTGACCAAAAAATTTATTTTAGAGCGTAACACTGTCAACTCTGGAATATGGACCTTGATTGTGATTTAGCATATAGTTATCAATCCACTCTAGCTTCTGGTCTTAACTGACGACTCGTCTTTACTCACGAGTCCATCAATAGACGGCGCTCCCGTCACATAAGTATCTATCAAACCACAGACTATAGCAAAGACGCTAACGGTCTCTGGGACTGCCAAGCGACTAGAGCGACGTCTTTCGTGAAAATGCCGGAAACCAGCTCCCCTCGTTCAGTAACGCTAGGACCTTGCTAAAAAGCAAGACTTCGCGAGATTACGTGAGATATAGCCGTGCACGTAAAATAAGAGCACGTGACTTTGACTAGGTTTTAGCTAGGTCCTAGCGTAGGTCCTAGCGTCTACTGAACGCACGCCAGGGCCCGGTCTCCAATCTTTTTGCTCGAAATGGAACTCGAAATTAGGTTTGGCATTTTCTACTCTACTTTTGGGCGAACTCAAGATAAGTGTCTATTATTCTATGCTCGAGTACACAATAATAGAGATAATTAGTAGATAATTCATTGCCCTTAGTTCACAGTTTGTAAACCCAATATTAAAGCAATAAGTTCGAGTTTGAACTCGAAATTTCGAGTTTTTACTCAAGTTTGTAGCACGAATATAAGGGTCTTCGAAGGGCAAACTTGAACTAGAAACTCCTATGCATAAACTATAATGTATTCGAGCTCAGTCTGATAACCAATTATCTTAAGTTGGCACAAAAGGAGCAGAGAAATTGACAAAAATAGTTTCGAGTTCGTTTCGAGTACAAAGATTAGAGACCGGGCCCAGGTTTAGTCTCCTCCACCCTCCACAGACCCAAGTTATCCGTGACGTCATCTTGTGAGGCCCGGGAACCAGGTTAAAACCAGGTTAGACTATAGAGCAGACGAGACAACGACATTTGTAAGGTTGGTACGTGTAGGTCTGTGATTTGATTTGGTAGCGTTTTTTGACTTGCAAAAAAAAACTGAGAAAAGCCAACCGAGCTCACTGGCGGATTTAGAGGGAGGGGGGGAAAGGGGTCATTAATGGCATAAAATTCTCCCAGATTCCATTTGGCAGTTCGAGGGTGCGAATGTCTGACGGGCAAAAGTTGCCAAAAGCCTGGGGCCCGTTCCAACAAAACTGACTTAGCTAAGACAAATCTTAAGTTTTTGTAAATTTTAAAATAAAAGTTAAATTTGTCTCAAAACCAATTCAAGAAAGAGATCTTAAGTTTGTTTTAAGTGTTTGACAGAAGTTTTGTCCTAATTTTGACTTACTTGCCTAATGTGGAAGTTTCAAAGTTTGGAAGTTAAGACAAATCTTAAACTTAAGTCAAAAATGAACTTAAGTCAGTTTCTTGGAACAGGCCCCTGGTTAATAATTAGCCCTGGGCCCGGTCTCCAATCTTTTTACTCGAAATGGAACTCGAAATTAGGTTTGGCATTTTCTACTCAACTTTTGGGCGAACTCAAGATAAGTGTCTATTATTCTATGCTCGAGTACACAATAACTTACGTAGANCGCACGTGCGCGGTCGAGGTTTGACTTGAGTTTAAAAACAACTGAAAAAATGGAACAGTGACATATTGTCAGTTCAACGAAATGGTTTCATTGTGGAAAAAGATTTTATTTTCAACTTTTATAACCGATTTATGCGATCGTCCATTTTAGGCCTACTTGGGGGTCTAAATTGCACCCTCTCTCGGTGAAATCAAAACGAGGCAACGCTGTAAAAAACGAGACGATGCCGGACATTGAATGCATTACAATGGAACAAAAATTGGTGTCATTTAATTCTCAGATTATGCTTCAAGTAAGATTTTATGAAATGTCCGATATTTAGGTTCCGTCCGATAATTAGGTACACTATGTGTACAAGGTATGACACTCCCGATCAGAAATTCCACGGGTGCTTCACTTCAGTCGTCCATATCAGACACAAAACTCAATAAATTTACACAAAACATTAGGTTTCAACCATACCATTAGCAATTGTTCTTTCTTCTTATACTATTCACGGTGTCCTGCTCTAGCGAGATTGCAACAAATTCGCAGTCAAAGCACAAAAATGTTCCCAAAAAGCCAACTCATCGAGCCTCCTTGGACAGTTCGAGGTCAAGGACGGTACGGAATTATCCGATGAGTTACAGATGGACGGCAATTGCCGGTTCACAATGGAAGATTACGAAATGGTTTGGAGTTATCGATGCCGTGACACACCGTGACATGAATCGGCAATTGCCGTACCGTCCTTGACCTTGAACCGTCCAAGGATCTTGCTCGATGCGTTGGCTTTTTGGGAACATTTTTGTGCTTTGACTGCGAATTTGTTGCGATCTCGCTAGAGCAGGACACCGTGAATGGTATTAGAAGAAAGAACAATTATTAATGGTTTGTTGAAACCTTGTTTTGTGTAATATTGAGTTTAGTGTTTGATGAACGGCTGAAGTGAAGCACCCGTGGAATTTCTGGTCGGGAGTGTCATTCCTTGTAGTATTATATATGGTGTATTGGGGGATCTGAAGCTGAGGACGCCTGTGATCCCGCGTATTTTAAACGGGCGGTAGACCAAATACGGCCACCGATTTTGAGTTTTCACCTTGTCAAAAATACATTCTACACTCAAAACTATCGCTTAAGAATGAGCTTATTTTCTTCAGTAATATCCTTTCTGCTTCTACACATATCTTCGATGAAGCATATCTACTAGAATTGAGGTGACTTTGGAGAAGGCTTCTAACTCCACTTTTTGGTCACCATTAACTTTTTCACAGCGCACGCGATAACCACAAAATATTTCAACTGAGTCACGTGAGTTAGGCAAAGCCTAGCGCGAGACTGAGCAAAGCTTGGACCTGCCTCATGACACTTGCAAAATAGCATGGGAAGATATCACATGTGGAGAATTTCTGGCTTAATTACACTGGTCACTGCTCTGGTTCCTTAAGCACCAGACAACTTTTAGGATGGCTATTCAACACCCCCTTTGTATTGTTGTAGATCTGAGCTAATGAAGTGGAAGGTAATAGCTAGCACTACTTTCTTAACAATGGTGGTTGTTATTACACCCAAATTGGTTTTCTGTGGCATTGGCACAGAGTTAATGCTTGCAATGTGGAGAGTAGTTTTAACTTGGTACATTTTAAATATTACAAAAAGACTTAAAAGTTAATTTGTGTTCAGGTGGTGAGTCAGCATGCATAAATAATTGGCTGATAAGCCACCCCTAGAACTAATTTTGGCTGAATGGATGACCAGGCCATAAAATGATAATTAGCCAAGACTATAGTTAAATAATGCTGCATGGAATAGTTCATACCTCCAGGGCAATTTTGAAAGAGTGGGCATATTGTGCTAGTCTTTCAGCAAAAGTGTGTTAAAAACCAACCTCTGATTTTCTGGATTATGCAAACATTAAACTTCAAATTACAGCGTTTTCATTTCCGCCATTCTCATAGGTAATGGAAACAAGCAAAAATTGGCAACAATCCGTACGAGCAATTAAAATATATTGCATCATCACCTAGCCTTGGTGCCTGTATTCGCACTAATAAGCGCCCTGGGCGCTAAGAAAAAAATCGTTTTAGGGGAGGGGGCACTTGTTGTAGCCTAAGGCGGTTGAAGACTGGTCTCCAGAACGGGTGAAATCGGAACCTAGGATTCATCAAATTTAAACTCTATGACGTATCCGTAACCTATCACAGTCTCTCTAAAAAATTGTGGTGTATTGCTATCAAACTTCCTTGCGAAATTACGATCATTTTTAAGAAAATGTGCTGAAATCCCAGGGCGCAAACTTGCCAACTGATGCGTCGCTGCCTCGGGATCGTTGATAGGGCAAATTTGAATTCTTGAATAAAAATACTATTTCGACTCAACAAATTTCCTGAAATCCTCCTTAAGTTTTCCAAGTAACATCCCTGTGACATTTAAGCTCCTGCAGAGTCGGGATAAAATGCAGATTAAATCCAAATGTGCGTTACATTGTAACCTGCAACGCGAGAAAAATCTATGGACGAACATATACATGCTGTCACGTGACGTTTGTTTTGAAGTTTGTCTGCGTATGTGTGTGAGCTAGGAACCAGTAGGTGTGAGTGAGCGAGCGCGTACGTGTCATTAAAGTTCATTAGCCAGAGTAAACGCAATGTAACGATCTAGGTGTGTATTACAACTAAAGAAATTGACTAGCAGAACGTGTTTTATTTAGCACTTGCTGGTCTCATCTGCTAAAAACATTCGAGAATTGTCTTGGTAAGGGTGACTGGATACGTGACAGTCTAACACATATTTTTCGGGAGATTCGGAGTGTTAGGGTCCCAAAGTGTTCACTATCAGTGTGTCATTTTGACTTTAAAAACACCAATCGTGATTGACTAAATAATTCTTCTTAAAAATAACGTAAAAGTTATTTACGGTATTAAAAAATTTCGAACAAGAGTGCCAATACATCTGGCGATGCTATGCCACCGTTTCATGAATAGATATAGTTCCCGACTAATGTGTTTGATGACAGCGCGCGCTTCTGGCCACGTGCTTTTAACACTGGTCAAGTTCTTCATGACAAGGTGACGAGTAGAACTACCCGGGCGGTGTGAAGTTTTGGGGTCTAGCGGAGATACACACAGGCAGTGGTACCTAGTCAACCAGCTAGCTGTATGAAGACTATAGTCTAAATCCAAATTCGTTTTATCGTGTTCTTGTCAATAAAGTTTGTTCGAAGTACGTCAGGAAAATATCGACAATACTTCCCGCGGATCCCGTGTTTTGTATTCATACGTGCACTCACAGTGAATTACATGAAATCTCCGATTTGACGTTATGACAATGAATGAAAACAATGAAATTTAATACAATGTCGTTTTAGAGCTTGTAATAGCTATCATAAACTTATTTTGCATATGTCTTCAAAAACTAAATAACACACCGAGTAGGTCTACATTTATACTGTCCTAACTTGGGTCCTATATTTTTGTACTTGTGCGAGTGGAAGTAATCGTGAGTGTTGCTTTGTTGCAAAATCTTATCCTAGGCTGATTTGAAAAATTCAAAGTTGAACCATCATTTTTCGCTCCTCTTTTCAAATATTACACTCAGAACTATGTAAAATGCTCTCCAGATGAAGTACGGTCATCTAGGCTAGATTGTAATCAGCTGATCGTATCGGCATGAGCGAAGTCAATTATCCTTGCTGGTGACTCGATGAATAGAGCAGCTAGACGGGATCCCTTTGATCATGAGCTGAGTGCGACACAGCCAAGGTGGATAAGTACGGTCTAGTTCAATCTGCCAAACCCTACAGTTTTCCCTGATCAGTGGGGTTTGACGTCACCTCGTATTGTGGGAATGTTTATGGCATGTTGATCTTGACAAAGGAGCACTTCGATCCCAATGGAACCTTGGTTTTAAATATGTGTCATACCTGTTTTCATTACTTTATTTTTAATACTCCTGTCTACTTGTTTTTTCTTCTTACCTGTTAGGTTTGCTATCTTTTTATTTTGTTTTTGAAGGAAGTATCAAAACAACTTAAAAGTCAGTTAATTGTGAACCTATCCCTGACTTATCCATATTAAAGCTACACCACACATGTCACAGCAAACAAAACTACACACGTGATTAGTTCAATTTCAATCTTTATTAGAACTCAAATCATAAAATATAGACAAAAGCACAAATATGGTGATAGCCAAACTGAGGATTTAGAACCTCTGGACAAATTTTGGTTGCTGTAACTACATAACTATTCTAGCTTTTCCCGAGTCATAAAAAATGAAATCACAGCTCTTGCCCACCGACCAACCAGATCCACTGTTTGCACTCTCTCGTTAACTACAAAGCTAGCCATCTTAGTTGTCTTCACAGGTGTTTCATTACGAACTACAAGCTAACTATCGAAATTGGCGCATTTCCGTGAATATCAGTTGTCTGGTTAGTGTACTCCTCGAGTAAAGTAGTTCGGCATGCCCTGGACCATAAGCGATGATTTAAAAGTTATTGAGATCTAATTTAGTCACTGTGTGTTGTTTATAGATGTTTCAATGCAGCTTAGTTGTATATTAAAAGAATAATCCATGTGATATTGTTAAATCTGATCAGCATTTGTAAATCCACCGAGTATATCAATACCCACAGTCGTTTGTCTCCAATCATACCCATTGTTCGTAGTATTTAGCTTAATAGTTCAGTGATTTTTAAAAATCGAAAACCAAACTTGGTTGTTTTTTCCATCTGAATACTGCTGTGATATTTGTTTTTAACGAAAACTGTTACTTAATGCATTTTGAACATTCGCCAGTATGTACAGGTAGAGATGTTTACTAGTTTATGGTTGGGTAATTACACTTAATTGGGTCTTGCTCGCACCGGACAAAGCGGTCATGGTAACTCAGTCTGAATCTGGCGCAACACTCCCTTTGATCCTGGTAAAAGCTGCTCAGAAGGACGAGCAGTGAAAAGTCACGCATATCTTTAGAAATGTGTGACTTTCGTGTAAGCGCATTATTCACGACATGAGGTGGAATTTGTGAGTTTTGTGTCCCTTGGACTTTTTGTTTGTTAACAGGGGTGATATCTCGTAACTTCCTCAAAATGGCACCCGGTGAGAGAAACTCAAGTGAACCGCGACAGATTTTCATGGATATCTTCAAGTTATGCTGACTAAATTTTAATCAGAGTCATGGTATGTGTTAGTTATAACTCCATGTGCATTTATGCATGTTTCATTCGATCTTATTTGCTGTATTTTGAAATGCGTAACTTTTTATGGGGATGTACTATTGCCCCTGATAGGCAATTGCGTTGCCCTGGATGTCACAGGCATACAGGGGCAATAGTGTGTCACGAGCTTTGCTCAGTCTTAGTTTTAGAACAATCCGGGTTATCACCACTTTGATACATCCTAGATTCCCTTATTCCTGTTATATCAGTGATGTGGATTCATGAACACGCATCTTTGTGAAGAAATGGAAAAACACAAAACTTGTAAAGGTGACAGTACATTTTATGCTAGTTTTTTCATTTGTTATAATTATATTTTTCTTGATGTTTCTTCAATTTCAAATGCAAAATGACAGCATTGCCAAATTTTCTTTAGTGGCAATAACAAATGAGAAGGAAATATTGTTTTATTAACCAGCTAACACATGATGAAATTTTGAACATTTTCAGCAATGCAGCAAGCTCTTGAAAACAAGAATATAATTTTAGCAACTATTTTTTTCGAATTCAAGGACCTTTACTGTACCTATCATGCATTGCAGGAAATCACATGTAAGACGACCAAAAATCATATCTTTTCAAAACAGCACCTCAAGTCCTCGTTTGTACGGCACATTAGGTACCATTCCCCTGGAGTGTAAAAATCAAGAAATTTCGACTATCACGATCTAATCTGGAATCACTGTGGATTAAACTTATCAAGCAAGCCTTTTGTGTTGTTACACAATACTGTGGTTAAGCTAGTTAGAACTTACAGTCACTCAAAGGAAGGAAGTTGGTCTAATTTCATTGACAGTCAATCATTTTTTCTCCATTCAAAGTTTTTTGTGAACGAATTTCATACAAAATGCATCTACTTCACAACATTTGTTGAAAGTCGTTTGCAAATGGTATTTTGAAATAAAGGTTTTAGTCAGTCAGGCTGTTTACAACATAATTGCTGGATTACATGAACTTATCAGACAAAAGGGCAGACATTAAGAGAGGTGGACTATGCAAACATTGGTTTGCCACTGTCAAACTGATATTGACAGCCATGTTCCCCACTGGCCCATCACCCAGTAAACATGCAGGTAATGGGCCAACAATGCTCCTGAACTGTCTTCTGTATTGGCCCAATTTTGTTGGCCAGTACTGGCCCAATAACATTTTGCAGTTCCGTTTGGTACTAGGCCGGTACTGAGTGGCTATACACGGCCAGTACCAGGCCATTATTGGGCCAATACAGCACAATCGGTTTCAGCTCCATAAAGGCCCAGTATCGATGCACTGTTGGACCCGTATTAGGCCAATGAAAGTGCAGTGGTGAGCTAGTACAGTACTATTATTGGACCATTAATGTTTTCTTTACAGTCCCAACATAGGAATATTGCATGTGCAGCTGTGACTAACAATAAGAAAAAGCTCTTGTTCTTTAATACTTTATCAATAGGAAAGAACTAAGGTAAAAAGTACTTACAAAATATGAGTGAACAAAAGATAAAATATCTTCATAAAAATAAGCAACATAACTAACAACTTCTTACAAAATTGTCTCAGGTTTGTTAGTGGACTGGGGGCACCTTTGGCGGTTTCACTCAGTCTTCGTCCACCTTCCCTGTAGCCAGACTATTTCTCACATGACCTGGAATGTGTTATGACATGACTGGTTAATATAACACCGAAAAAATAATTGTTTGATATTACATGGGCGAATCACAAAGTAGTGCAAAGTAGGAATCCATACACCTATACATCGCATCGTCTGCAAAATACCAATACCTACAACCAAACACATGTCAACCAAACAATGCCGAAATTCCATGAAGGTAATAAGGTTGTGATTGACCAATCAAATGTACTTACTCCAAGTTGGAAGGACCTGCAAACATCTTAAAGGGACCTATCTACGGTGGCGAATTCCATATCCACATTCATTCAAATGGAGACGAATCTCAACTCAAGAATTGCTGTGAGGCTGTCTATTTGTGCTGTCTCAAGGTCAACTCAGTGCTCATGCAAGAGGAAGCCCTGCTGACTTTGCTATTTATAAAAAAATTTACAACTTCAATGACTATTTCTTAGATTCTAACTTGAACATGATTACGAAAGCTGACTGCAGTTTATAATTGTAAAGTTTAAAATAAAACAAAAAGTAACTGATTTTTCAGAAATTGCGTCATGTGGTTGAAAGATTTAGACACGTTAAGTTATTCGGCAAAAAGATAATGTCTATAGTTCATGTGAACTTAAAACTTATCTTCCCTTGTTTTTATGTCTCCTTTTATTAATAATTTTAAATCATTATTTTTTTCTTCTCAGGCCAACATAATATTGTTCAGAAATGTCTCTGTGGTTGCCACAGACAACTGCGAGGGAAGTCCCGTCACATTCGCAGTCAAAGTCTACTCAACTCTTGGAAGACAAGAGTGCACTCTTTTGGAAGCACACCCAAGGAAGGGCTAGTAAAGAAATGTTTTGTTAAAGGTTGTAACTTAAAATCTATTGGACAGGTACAAAATTATTACATAGACAAAACGTCAAGTTGCATTCATTTAATGCATTTATAAAAACTTTTCTTGATAAACAATAAAGATTTGATAATTGTATAATATGAAGAAATTATGTCACATGTCTTTCATTTGTCACTTTGAATTTTTGTTGGACGTTGACATTAACTAATAAAGGATTTTATTTATAAGTTGTTGAAAGTTATTTTGCCAGGGAAAACGAGAGGTTTGAGCAACCACGGCTAAGAGTTAAGAAAAATTACAATTACATTCATGTTTTAGACATTTGATGAAACATTGAATACTTGTGTTACGTGGAGATTTTATGTAGGATGAACATGTCATTTATTTAACATTTATATCATTGGTATAATACAGATACAGTACAACTTGGGTTAGCTATGTACATGAGAATGATATTGCATGAGAAGTATTACTGTATTCGTCAGGGTTATGGCTCAGGGTGCTTAAATTGGGAATCTGAAAAAACGGGCTGGGCAGTAAGCCAAGCATGGGTGGTTCAAAACGAAATTTTTGAAAAGTCAGTAGTGGGTGCTTGCTGCACATAGGACCGATTTTACCCTCACGGAACTACACTGACGTCAGACTTCAAGAATAGCAGTTCAAATATACGTCGGCAGATTGGAGTAACGAACTTTGACTCTCTGAAGTGGAATAGCGCACTCACCACAGTGGTGCCGTAATCCCGAGCGTGATTGAGTTTTTTACATACTTCCGTCAGTGCTCGTCATCTTCTAGAACTAAGGTATTCCTACATGTAGGCCGGCATTCAGTAGGGCAAGTTTCTTGAGAGAAAAGGCAGATCAAGCAAAACTCCGCTAGTGCACCCCGTATGTAGAAGGGAAGCACCTGATTTTGTAGATTTGTTCCCTAGACACCTTGGCAACCAAAACTCGTGCTAATGATTGGCAGGTCTCAGTTCTTTTAAAAACATTAAAATGCTTTGAACCTAGTTTGAAAAATGAAACATTTTATATACATTGTATATTTCTTTCTGAATTGAATCTCTTGTTCAGAGCACCTGCTCAACAATCCCACCATACCTCTATTAGGCAATAGGGATGCTAGGTTGGCTGCAAAAATAATGAAGCAAAAACACATCATGTAAAAAGACATCAGGCAAATCAAGAGTTCAAAAAAATAAGTTTTTGACAACGTAGATGTGGATAGAGTTTTTGACTAGTGCTTAATGACAAGTTGATTTCTTGTGCTGTTGCTGTTGGTTGGGTGCTTCCATTTTGGTGTGGAAGTGAGTCATTTAAAAGATGCGTTCAAGGCAGGGAATAGTGAGACAAGTGGGCTGGTCACAATGATTCCTGTCTGCATGTATTCAAAACAATGCGTCCAAAATTATGTCATTGTGCTCGTGTTGCTAAGGATGGTGACTGTCACGGCACTCACAGGGAATCACAGAAAGGTAGGCCACGGACTTGAAATTCCTGTCAAGTACTGCTTTGCTGGTTATTCCTTGGCAATGAAATGTATTTGATAAGCGCTGTCTCAGTGATCAGTAAATGCTAACACGAGTTCTGCGGGTGAGCCAAAGCAAATAATTGTGTCTCCTTCAGTAAAGTGCATTGAGAACATGCCCGTTGGATATTTTACCGCCATAGCAAGGCAAGGTCCCGGTATCGCTAAAACTGATTGATTGTCACTAAAAGGTAAGTGATGTGTGCACGTTTTGGAATCTTAGTTTTCAGCGACGAACTTTCACAGAAGCACAGACACTTTTAAGAAAGTCTCGATCATGAAAAATTGGGGGTGGGCGGTAAGCACAGCATGGGCGCTTGAAAATGAAAAATTGAAAATTTTGGGAGTGGGCGGTAAGCCGAACGAGTATGGTAGTATTAGAAGTATTAATTAAGTATATGGTGGTTCTTGTGCAATTAATTAAAGGTATATATTGGTTGTGTACTGAAATTTATTTCCTTCTGTGAGTGCATAGGAAATGAATCAGCATATTTGTCTTTGACCATGTGTTTATGCTATGTTAGTAGAGTTCTGTAACTTTAAATTCACCGGAATTGGTCAACTTTAGGGTGAGCCATTTCTATCAACAACATAGTCTTGTTATTATTCATCAGAAATTACTTAAAGGTTTGTCTGTCTGTGACCATATTTGGCAAAATCGTAATTTCATAGTTGGAATTCTATGACATTGTTCCGACAGTTGTTTTGGAACTATGAGTAGCATTTGGAGTAAGTTTGTGGGTTTTACATTTTGATCTAACTCACCCACCTGTATTCTGTTTGAGTATAAATATACTGTTAGCTACTCAAGAAGGCATATTTCTTGACGAGAGGCAACCAAATAGCTATAGAGGTATCAGATATTTCTTGAAGAGAGGCAACCATTGCTTACCGGTTTGGGGCATACACACTTGTCAGCAAAGTTCAAGTAGTCCAAAATAGAGCCGCAAGGGCTGTCTTGTCTACTAGAATTAGGGACACCAAGGTCGATGACTTGTATTCCAAGCTGGGATTTATGAAAGTAAAACAAAGAAATAAATATCTCTCTGCCTGTTGTATGTACAGATGTATCAATGGCTTGGCTCCATCATATCTCAACCGAAAATTCAGTAGTAGTCAAGCTGTATATTCTACACGCTCTTCTGTTGCTGGAAATCTTTCTTTAAAAAAATTAAAACTGAGACCGGCAAGAGATCTTTTATCTATGGTGCTGCTACAATATGGAATTCTCTTAGCCCAGAAATTAAACGGTCTGATTCAATTGATATTTTCAAACGTAATATTAAGAAGTGACTGTAATTTACATAACCTTTTTATACCCTACCTGTCTCAGTCTTGTCATTCTTTCCATTGTCCTAAATACTCTCACTGTTTAGAATCATCTCTGTATTTGTTTCATCTCTCTTAGTTAAATTTTCACCATTCTTCGTCATTTATTTATTGTCTTAATTCTCAACCTGTTTTAATTGTATCTTTTTACATATATTTAATTTGTTGTTTTATTACTTTGTTGTATTATATTACTGTTTTTTGTTGTTGTTGAGGACCCTCTTGGAAAGCAGTTCTTTCACTGAAGAGGTCACTCTCATTTTAAATATCACAATAAATAAATAAATGAAAAACCAGCTTGCTACAGAGGTATCGCAGATATTCTTGAAGAAATGCTACTGGTTTGCTGAGAAATATCACAAGTAAGAGAGATTCGACGGATTGAATTTCTATCTGATACATGTAGCAGAAATTCGATTGACTGAATTTCAAAGGGATACATTGTATTTAGAATTTTATGGACTGAATTCATGTTAACATATGTGATGTTGATGGACTGAACTTCATGATCGTTCTGAAGAATTTCATCAAGTGAAGTCTGCTTGGAAAACTGGATGGCATGATCAAGAGAAGAGGAAGCTCCTCACAACAAGTGTAACACTGGATCCAAGGCCGACACCAGGAACAGGAAAACATGATCACAGATTGATTAGATTAACTTTCTTTGTAAATCTTAATGATATTTCATTTAGGGAAATTTAAACATTTAGTCAATACACTCATTATTATATTCAAATCGAATTGTGTTGTTTCAACCACCTATCGGCAAGATATTCACCACATGACAACATGAAATTGTTAATCGTATTAATTTGGAAATATCTGATTGACAGTTAATGTACAAAGAAGCTGCTGTAATAAGATTTACCTCTGGTGAAGATTGTCCATGTATGTCTGGTGTGGTCTATTGTTTCCGCACTTTGGGGAATCATGTCGCTCCTGAGGTCAACGTGTTGTCATTTCTCTTGTGATATGTGCACTCTAGTAGGTCATTCACCCAGTGTAAAACATGTCATTTCTCAATAACAGTTTGTCTGTGGAAAAATTAATCACCTGTAAGTTTGTATTCACAAGTGACAATAATTTTTACAGGTCATCTTTTTTGATCGAAATTACTTGTACACGGTTGAAAAAATTTGGAAATCATATTTTAAGTGGTTAACTTTTAGAACAGCATCTTTGTTCATGACTATGTGCAGGCTTTGCGTAGACTAATACATTAATGTGTGTGCATTATACATTTTAATTAAGTACTCATCAGAATTTGCGCATGAAATCATTGACCAACACTGCATATTTTGTTATCTGATGATTGACAAAATGTCACACAGACGAGATGTGACTGATGGACGGTTGTACTATGATCGTATTCTATTGTTGACAGGCTAAACCAAACTACAGGCAGGTCATATGCAGGAATTACAAGCCGTGGTATTTGAAAATTGATTCATGATAATAATTGAGGAGCATGAAGTTGGATGTAATGTTAAAGGTGAGATTGAAGCCCCTTTACACACAAATATACCCTGACCCAGGCCCCTTTGAAAAAGGTCAGTCTGCCTCTGTGGACTCAATTTTCCCGCAGCACTTCATTGGTGTTGAACTGGTCTCTATCTTTCTCAAATAGTATTACTGAACTCTGCAACTTTGACAGAAGTGCCTAATGATTGGTAATATCTTTTGCAGACTGAGATAGAATATTCCTGTTGAAAAGGGGATGTGGCTTGAGACGAGAGATAAGAAAATAACGAGTCCGATTTGCATAGCTACTGTCAGTAAGTACTATGCCCATTCTGGTTAATTTTGCATTTTGTACAGCGCTCGATTTGACAACCTCCAGGTTGTCAATGCAACCTCAGAGTGTGTTTGGCAACCTGGGAAAAATTTTTGTGTCACCACTGCGAGTATCAAAGTAACAATAATTCTCTCTAAATTGGTTTTCAAAGTTTGGGTTGACTTTCAAACTTTAAATTACTAACACTTTGCCTATATTTGCTACCTTTGATTCACAATGTTCCGTTGATTTTGTGAAATCGCGCATTTGCCACCATGCTTAAAGTAGAACAGAAAGTAAACAGACAGAAGTCTAAATTGTTCGGTAAAAATGGGGCAAGATCAGTTTGTGTGGTTGTCTACATTCTATGTGGAGGACTTGAGTTAGAGAATTGAAGTACGCATACATTTTTATGTGTGAAATCAGAGGAGTGTGTGGTGCTACAGCCGTTCGACCTTTTTTGGTTGGCAAACTTTTATATACCAGATGGAAACCTCGGAATTATTACGCTGAGATTTTCAGTTTTGGTGACCTGAGATTTTC
>NMRA01001172.1:0-19149 GCA_002633005.1 Phoronis australis
ATCCCAGTAGCCTTTGCGCACCCTAATTTCCGGACATGCGCAATCGTTAAATCGATTCAGTTGCAACTCCCCTATTCGAGCCAGTGCGTCAACTGTGCCATTGACCATTGATCACAGAAAAATATGCGCGTGGATGCCATAGCAAAGAATGACCAGGGCGTGCGTTCAGTATACGCTAGGACCTACGATAGGACCTAGCTAATACCAGGAAGAGATAACCAGGAAGAGACAACTGTTTTAGCGCATTTTAACGTGTTTTCAAAAGTGATTTCAAAAGTAAATGTTAAAGTCGTCTGGAATCCAAGCATTGTGTTTGAAAGCTTAACTCTTTAGCTATAAAATGACACCACTTTGGTCCGCAAAGACTGCATATTAATGGCACTGGGATGCTTTGAACATGACTTGTTTTACCCTTCCAAAAGATGCCTCTTCCCAGGCATGTACTCGGGCATGATCCTCCTTTTTGAACCAACAGATGTCACTAATATATGCAAATGAGGCTCGCATCTTCTACGTCATATGACGTCATACGACGTCATACGACGCGAACCCTCAGGTGTCTGTAGTCAATGACTCGAAACGCAGTTCTACCTGATTGGGCAGATCTAAGAAAATTTTAATTTTCTTAAAAGAACTCACACAATGGTTTCACATGGAAAATACATTTAATTGTATTTGGATACGCTTGCATTTGTGTAAGCGTGGACTTTGTCATTTTGCTTAAATCCAGATTTAGAAGCAGGTGTTAGTCAAGAAATTAGCTGCTCCCGCCACGGTGGCAGGTGTCGTGGCGTCCCAGTCGCCGGGAAGTCTTACCCATTCATGCGCAATTCGACGAACTAATGCTAGTCCCTGGTCAGCTCCGCTATGATTCATGCGCAATTCGACGAACTAATGCTAGTCGCTGGTCAGCTCCGCGGCTATGATTCATTTGAGACGTGCGGCTTAACTCGAGTATACCCGTGTTCTGGCTCCAAGGTCGTTTTGTTTGACCCAGTTTCGGGAACTAAGTTCATTTTAATTCGGTCATTTCCTGAAGATTTTTTTGAAAGATATGATCCCGACTCGGAAATCCTTGGCCAATAGAGCTGTATCAAAATTCCTTTTTGAAACACGGCCACTGGTCCAGCTTTTGCCGGGCGGCTGGGGAAAATGCTATGGAACGCGTGTCCCAAAAATGCACAAACTTCAACCCCTGCAGTTCAAGTTCTTTTCCCGTCAATCACTGTGCGCGGATTCTACGCGGGCAGCCTACTGCATGACTACACCTTATTTTAACGTGGGTGCGTTACTGAGTCACGACGTGTCCAGCCTTTGCAGTATGCACGGGAATGTCAAGCAAACGATTCTGTTTAGAAGAACCTAAATTCATTGCACAATACTACTGGGAACTACAAGCATCAAGGAAATGCAAAGAGACTTTTCAAATTTATGAGCAGTGACTTGAACTTCTTTTTCGATCCGATCTACGGTTTGTAAATTTTTAAATTTCTTTAGTCTAGTTTTTAATTCAATACATTCATGAATATCACTGTTATCGTTTAGTGTCCTTCTTTGAGATATGGTGGTCTGATGATGTATCGAATTTTTGCAAGTCAGTCTTCAGCCTTCAACAAAGTTCAGTGACGCATCGCCATTTCTTACAAGACAGCTTCTGTGCTGTGCACGAATGTTTTGTGTTTTTGATGAATTTGGAATCTCAACTTCCCCTCGTGAGTAGTTGGCAGTGTCATGTCGGAGGTGTATAGAGGGAGCAGCAATGAAAAAAAGTGGGGGCTTAAGCCCCCTCAGCCCCCCTGTAGTGNTGTAGTGCACCGCCTATGGAACACTGAAAACTTGGACTGAATTAAAGGAGAATGCCACCCGATTTAATTAGTCTTTTTGCCTTATTAATCGGTCTATATCCACATCGCCTCGCACACGGTCGACCTTATCTTGCCAAGAAGTGTCGCGTTAACCTGTGAGGAAGGTGAGAAACGACGCTAGCGACGTCAGAGGTTCATCTGCAGAGTGAATGCCGCTATGTTGTGGTGCATCGTTCCCGCTTGTGCGAACTATGCAGCTGCGAGGAAAGCGGGTATATCGTTTTTTCGACTTCCTCGAGAGTCCGAAATGTTTAGGAAGTGGATCGCAGTAGTGGAGAATGAAAAGTACGCTGTAAATAGCAAGTTGGAAACCGTGGAACATCTCCTTGTCTGTGGCCTGCAGTCGTCGACAGCCGCGTGAGTGCCTGACGAATGCCAGCTTGCCAAATAACTATCCCTACGTTCCGTTGTCTGAGCTTGTTCACGGCGCCTCTTTAGTATTTCTTCATCACTGTATTCCTGTTCGAACTGATAGCCTGTGAAACCTAACGATCCACCTGCGAAGTCTTCGTCGGGACTGATGAGCTCTCGTCCAAGTCGCCGGGGATTGCGAGTTGCCATGTTGACGTTTGTTACTGAGCGTTCTGTTTCAAAATGAATTATTCTCACCCTAACCAATACTTATATAAAACTGAAACAATGTCTGTCTCATTAGATGCAATATGTAATGCCTTTGGAGTGTTCCTGAGTGCAAATGATTTGAGAAGTCAGCATTGAATAAATCACTGCGTTACCGGGTTTAGGTGCAATAAAACTAATTGACGGGACACCGAGGCCGTGTGAGCTCATGCTAATTTAGTGTTTGATGGCAGAAACTGCTGTGAAACAACTGGATTTCCATCCTACGGCCAGATGTTAAGGGAATCTTTATTTATATTTACATTATTCAAATAATGATTGTCAATGTACAACTTCTGCCCTGACCATGTGCGCACCCATGGGGGCTCGGGGACTCGAACGAGGGCAAAGTTGCGAAGTGAGCAAAAAGGTCCGCCTCTGGGAAACAAAAAGTCCGAGAAAATTCAAGCGATAAGCTGACACCAGTAACCCGTGTTGTGAACTGTTTAACGCAACCGTACGTGCCGTTATGGAGTAGAACTACTCGATCTAAATTGATACAAATTAGGTTGTTTTTTGGGTGGCATGCTCCTTTAATACGCTCCGCAAAATTTTTGCTTTACTTATTTTCTCGAATTTTCGAAATACATGCATGAATGATTAAGTGCACATTTTCAAGAGCGCTTAGGCGACCTATGCTGCAAAAACGGAGACCCTAACAACAATTGTCCTGGTCAGGGCCCTCAAATGGTAAACCATACACTGATGCCGAGTTGTCAAAGTTATCTTGAGTTTTCTCTCTGATCAGTATTCGAACTCTTTCTTTTTTGTCTTTCCCCAGCCGCACACCTTTGTCGGTTGTCATGGTTTAACCCTGAGGCATGCAATTTTTTGGGGTGGCACTCGCCCTCCCCCCGCTCAGCTTACTAAGGTCCTGATGCAAGGAGTCCATCTTTGGTCAAAGGTCAATGTTGTGTTTCAACACGGCACTCGTTGTATAGCTTGAGCATTAAATTATAGGTTTAAGAAATACAGGAGCAGTTTTGCGCATTTATGTGTGCGTGTAAAAGGGTTTATGGATTTGTACTGAATTTGTTGCTGTATCTTGTCTCATGGGCCTGTACCCAGCACGTGACCACTAATGTGGACACTAATTCGGCTATTGCACAAGTCGACTGTAGCAAGGTGGCCAGTGAAAATGTAAGGCAGCACCACGCCAGTGGGCGTGAGTGACAACTCGGATTTCTAGTCTCTTATTATGAAAACCATTGAAGCACCTGCAAACAAGAATTTTGAAGTATGGAGAATTTCAACAGGCGTTAGCTGTAGACTTAGTCGCGAAGCTGCCAACATTCCAGCCACGGTTACTGCCGGTCCTTCGAAGCAATTATAGCACATATATACGAATTTTTAAGAATTGCAACGGTGCGTTAATGTCCATGGCGTCGAGGAATCTGAGGCATTTAATGATGAACAACTGTTATGGCTTAATTTGGAAAAACACTTAGCAAAACTAACTTCCAGGTATGCATACTGTGGCGGAATTAAGAAATACGATTATGGCAGTGCTAATTGTAGCAGAGCCAAAAAGTGTGCTAAAATGGTAGAAAATTAGGCATAACATTTCTGTAGCAGATAAAAGGTTGATTGGCACAGGAGAAGGCCGATGTCTTCAATGCTCAGAAAAATTTCGGCAGGCAAGAGACTTGCCAAGAAAATGGCACAGTTGAGTGAGGGCATTCTAAAGGAAAGAACTGCAGCCAATTCCAGTTATTCGGTGCAACTTCTCTCACCCGACGGCGTTGTTTCACGATACCGCAACCTCTAACAACGTCAAAGAAACGAAACGCGGAGGGTGAGATATTACAGAGTATTAATATTATTCTTGGATACAGATGTCCACCTCAAAATGAATTTCCCACGGTCATTCTTTATGCCGATAGCAATGATTTCGTCAACTGAAGAAGAACATGTACCATAGACATCCCGCGCGCTCCGTCTACGGTTCTGACACTTCAAACTTTTGTCAACACGATAGGTAGCCGCAGAAAGTTCGATGTTGACCTCATTCTAATCTTCTCTGCAATCCACAGTCTGGGGACGAAAACAATTCAATCCGCTCCTCGAAATAGGGCTTGCTTAGCTGGAATTCAGAATTGCGGTCATGAGAGTGTTTTCACCTCCTGATTGCGAAGCGATCGAGTTAGTTGTGGTATCTTCATCAGCGCGTGCTCTCAGCGGGAGGTCACCGCTTTATCCACTCAAGCGCTCGACAACAACTAAACTGACAAGAGTCTCAGAACTCCCACATGCAAATTTATATGCAAATGAGGGAGTACTTGACTACTGCGCCATCTATACATCGACGGAAAAGCTTAAATACCCGTGACTGCGTGTGGGAAGTTGCGGTTGCGTGCGCTGAAGTCGATATTTTCAAAGTACAATTACACCACTGTTTAAGGTTGCAAAGAGAGTTTTTTGATATCCTTCTATAGAAAAAGCATTAATCTCTCTGATAAAATCACCTGTTTCCTTTTAAACGAAACTTAAGTCCTGAAATTAGTCCGGGGAAGGAGGCCAAAAACGGCGGTTTAGCTAGTTGTCACTTCCTGGTTATCTCTTCCTGCTAATACCTAGTCAAAGTCACGTGTTCTCATTTAAGATGCACGGCAATATCTCACGTAATTTCGCTAAACGGGGAAGCGTGTAAGACAGTTTAGGCGAATTACACCACTATAGGGAAAGACCACCCACCAAGATGCATAATATCCAATCTGTGACACAGAAACTGTAGTTGAATCCTGCTTTCAATCTTTCAAGTTTGAGTCCCTTGATGCATTAGCGGGTGACAGTACAATCAATGATTGGTTGAAATTACCAACACAGGTTTAGTACCCTTTAGGAAATGCCACAAACGAAGCAAACTCGCTGAGCTAAAGTGTCAGCAACTGTTCTATTTTTGATTGGAGAGAGATTCCAAAATTAAGCAAATGTCACTTGTACCCTTTGCACGCTGTATAAATTTCATATCCTTAGTCAAACCAGTAGTCGACATTTTCCGTTGAAAATTGTCGACGATCGCATTCAACCACGGCTCATTGAATGCCACCTAGCATTTGCTACTAAACTGTCCGGCATTGAAAATGAATGATCTTATCTCCCCTGTTTGCTTGTTATTGAATGTGCGTCACAATCCGAGATGTCGATAGTGAGAGTGAGAACATTCTGGATGAATATGCGAGGTATAAGGATGAAACAAATTCGTTGCCAGAAGGTTCCGATAACGACCATAGAAATGGAGAACGCATACACCAACGACGACGTTCAGAGGATTGCATTTCGTCTCATCCGCTATCGAAGAACGCTACCAGGTGACTCATAGATGACTTCTTATGCCCTAATAGGAGATCACGTGGCAGATTCCCGAGCGTTTTGGAAATTTGCTAATAACATTTTATTCAGAGTTAAATAATGAGTATGAAGCAGTGTGACGCGCATGACTTGCCTCTGTGTGATCGACTCAGGTTTCGTCACAGGCCTCGGAAATGTCGGTGAGTACCGCCGTCGCTCTGTTGGCGTAGCTTCTACGGAAGGCGAATATAGCTTTCCCGTTAGAGTGGCAACTCTAACTTAACTTCCTTTACCGTTCCAACTAACTCCTCTCTGGTAAGGACATCGGAGTTTTCGTTTTTCTGGGATTAAACGCCAGGTGGCATAGTTCATGATTTGCATTCTCTAATGAACATACATCCGTGTTGCATATCGCACCTCTATTCCCAATTGCTTTGTGTGTAACTATTTTCGATAATCTCTCTATCGATTACTCCCACAGGAACGGACTTCACTTTACCCCGCCCTGCAATTGGGAAAGCGACATAAGACGCGTTTTTTTGTTGCAGTGGAACCTGGTCTGCGATAAAGCACACATGGGGGCGTCCCCGGCGTCAATTATTTCTGCTTCCCAGATACTCAGCTGCATCACATTCGGATACTTGGCTGACAAGTGAGACGTTGAGGGTGATTCTATAAATAAACCAACTTGTACAATTTCCAGTTGTCTAGACTCTCTCACTGTGTTCTTGAGAATTTAAATACCAGCATGGATTTGGTTTTGATAAACTACTATGTTATTTTCTTATATTTCTTTCCATATCTATTTGCACTCCTTTAATATAGAAGTTGGATAATGCATCAGGCATTGTTCAATTGAAAATAATAGGCCTATACCTCACGCTGTTGTTTTTGAATAGGACTTTTTTGAAGCATTCAGTTTGATAGATATATCACTGAGCCTTACCTTTCGCATTTGTTATTTCTTGTATTCAAGGCCAGTGTAAAGTAAAGAGCTAATGAAAAGAAAAGACCATTACACTTGCAGGATCATACAGTGTTGTTGGTAGAAAGATTAACATTTGAAATACGCCAATCTATTGATGCTGCTGATCATAGTAGCACTGATATAATACGCATGAATTAAAAACCATTTCAGGTTTGGACGTCGAAAACTACTTATCACACAGATATTTTTACGTATTCTGACTGGTGTCGCGTCAGCATTTGCCAGCAGCCCGATATTCTACTTTGCTTGTACGTTTCTCTCCGGATTTTCTAACGGAGGAACCTACAACCTTGCTTGGATTCTTGGTGAGTTGTGGCGAGCATCTTTCAATTCTAAAATAACCACAACGTGTTTCATTTAAACTTAAAAATCTACGATGCATTCAATCACTCGCGACTCAACGCGTGGAAAAATCTTGTTTTATCAGACGGATATATCTAAGGCAAATATTAGGTCTCTACCAGACCGCAGAAACGTCCTTAACGACGTTCCTTTCTTTTTAAAATACTTCTTGTTTCCAAGAGCTGCAATTCTCATCATTAAAATATAGGTGCATTGTTCCAATCAACTCATATATACCTTCTACCTGCCGTGAAACAGAAGAATTGAGTTACGGTTAATAATGGGGCTATTCGACGAATTCTCCTCGCGGTGTCGCTGCTGTACTAGTGGTGATTGTCTGCAAGCAAACAGCTGATAAAAAGACTGAATTGTTGTGAAAATACGTCGTAGCGCTAAGCCTTATTATTGCTATTTTCCGTGGTGCAAGTCTCCGACAGGTGGTCTCAAATTACCAAAAGACCTAAGGTTACTACAGGCGTGGAGAATTACGATAAAACTGGTCAACCAAGTGACAAAAAGTGTGTGGATGCCGAGGCCTCACGCCCAGTGGGAGCTCTATGCATTTCCATTGAGAGACAACATAATCACGTTACTTGGTAAGTTTTTTGCAATTAGTTTCTATCGACATAGCTCACTGATGTTATCTTCACCAGTTACTCACTGAATAACGGGTTTATTCTGTGGAACAAAGTGTTAACTTTTCAGAAACTCACCCGGGACCCCGATGGTATGCTAGCAGCACATACCAAGTATTCATATATTGTCCTGAGTGAAAGTGCTCCCAATACAAGAGGTGTATGGGACGTGCCAATCAGAAGTCAAAGGTGAAGTCACAGCAGTTACTCTTCAAAACTATGCTATGTCCAATAACATTCTCTAGATGAGTGAGTTTCCTTATTTAATAGAGGACACCACCCCCAGGACTACCACATTAGTTACTGAATTAACATGAATGGGCTATTCAGTAAATTTGTAACACTGCATTGGAATAAATATTGACACCTAGAATGAATTTTATTTGTTGAGACCATAAACACATTTTAGGTGTCATGAAAACTACACATTCTTAAATCACTTGTAGCCAGTTTCACATATTTCAATTCAGATCATAAGGCTTGGGTACAAAGATTATTGGTTTTTACATATAAACATGAAGATGAAATGTTAAGTATGTTCTGCCTTACAAAAGTAGTTTTTTCTTGTGTTTTCTTTTATAATTCGCTAATATTTCTCTGACTATTCTGTTACAGGTGAGAGAAAACGACTGAAACCAGCCGCCTTACCGTCATTTTAGCTTTCGTCAAAATGAAAAGCAGTCCTTTAGCAATAACCTCTCAATTCAGAAAGTCATCCCTTGATATCGATGATTATTACCACAACATTAGCGTCAAATGGCAAATACAACCGTGTAATAACCCATAAAGTTATCTCACTAGTGAGATACCGATTTGGCGGGAAACCTAGGACGGGGTCGAACCCGGGACCCTAACATTGCTAGTCGCCGACTTTACCACTACACCACGCAGCGACTGACGTCATCAAGATTGAAAATAGAATACTTAAATGAGCACGCGCAATAATCGCACGTTCAACAAACCACATTGTACTGTACTTATACGCAACGAAAAATAAGACACAGAATTTCCATAAAAATGATATCTTAATTCGGTGAAATTTTTCTCTCATGTCCTCTTACTTATAAATCACCGATCTCTAGTTTGAATGCGGGTATCGTCTCGTCAGGATCTTTGACTTGAGAATTATATTCAGTTACCAGTGGTAACATACTGTAGCAGACGATAATTTCCCGGTCGAAGCTTAGCGTTATTTTAAGCTACAATAGTTCATAAACCTTAATTTATAAATTCAATTTATTTCTATAATATTTAAGTTTTCAATTGGTTTTGAGTAAAAGCATTATTTGACAAAAATAGCCGGGCTTTTCTTAAAAGGTCGCGACCTCCGACCCCGGGCCTCTGACATAGAAAGTAGTTACACAGCCGTGGAGAGTCAGAAAAGGTAAATCGATTCATTGCAATGTTTCTCGTTTAGTATGTGGTATAAATAGATTATTACATGTTCTCAGCCGTTATCCCCCGTTATCTAGAGCCCTCGTGGATTTTGGAGAATTATCACCCTCGGGGCTAACGCCCCTCGGGCGATAATTCTCCAAAATCCACTCGGGCTCTAGATAACGGGGGATAACGACTTCGCCATGTAATAATCTATATTTATGGACTCTGTTGCATTTGGAAAATTACAATTGTTTTTAACAATGTTGTTCCTTTGTATGTATGTGGTTGTTCTGTTTGCCATTTTGTTTTTAAGTACACTGACAATTGTTTATTCTCGAATCTTGTGCATACATGTAGCAACTACCTACGATTGAAAACATTGCTTGCATGTGCAACCTTTGCTATAGACAAGTTAACACAAAACTTAAAGCTGTTGTGAAACAATTACTCGATTTTATATGCTATGGTCACATGTTAGGGGAATCTTTATTTAGAAACACAGATACATTATTCAAATCATTGTTACTGTACAACCTTTGCCCTGACGGTCTGTGGAAGGGGAAGCCGACTTCGCGGCCCCCGATAAGTAAATTGATTTTCAGTTTCGTAGCTAATTCACATAAATAATTACGTGCATATTATTTCTTTGGCTCACTATTATAGTCTTTTCGTGACTGGAGGTTTAGTTTTCAACTCAAGCTGGTTGATGTTCGTCCCAGTGCCTTATCGGGTTCCGAGCCACTGGCCGGGATAACAAGTGTTTTGTGTGTTTAGAACTCAAAAAATCATAAGAATAAACAACACAGATTAAGGTTCTCTTGTCTGTATTTCACGGAAGAATACTTCGAATTTATATCCGAACAGATCCCAAACTCCTGCTACGGACCTTGGTAAATTGACCTGCCGAACTTTTAGGCTACGTTGTGTCCAAACATCAACACGTTTTTATAAGAACTTGATGTATTTTTAAGGGCTTTACATCGAAGTTTGATGATTTATTGGTGTAAACGATGACACCAGTAACCCGTGTTCTGAACAGCTGAACAGACTCCATGTGAAACCAATGACGTCATTGGATAATTGTTGCAAAAGCGATGCATATCTCCTCTGCACGGTACAAGCCCTCAAACCTAAAAAACAAAGGTCACAGGTGAAAACAGACATGATATATTCCATGTCAATAGATTTCCGGACGACATAGGATTGGGAGCAAACAAATAGCCTAATATATATTTGTCACGTACCCCTTGGGCTTGGATTGTAATCTTACCTGACTAACAATTATAGAGTTGACAGCATAAACATTCAGCATTGATTGATGTAACCGTCACTGATGAACCTGCTAGAAATCATTCCAAACATTAATAATACTACTTTGATGAACGAAAAGATCCCGAGTGCTAAGTCAAGTACCATCACGAACCTTACCTTTCTATAAGGTCATGCTTACTTCATCTCGTAGAAGCACCTTTTCACGCAATCTCAGATTCAGGTGGCACGGCTGCGAGCCATTTCACCATGTATTAATGGGTTTGCCAAATCGAGGCCGCTATATCTATCACCACTAGTACCCGCGCGCCCTCTAGCTACATGTATGTAAAGATTGTCGAATAGCCCCATTGCGTTACCCGTGGAAGAATGCTGTTAATGAGAGCGTTCTCGAAGGTCGTGACTGAAAAGAAAATTGTCTAACCTAGGCGTTTACCCACACTTTAATTATGGACTTTCGTCCCAGAAGCACCATCTTTTTGTAGGAGTTAATAGAATTCCATAAACCTATCCCTTTCGTGGAAATTGACCTATCGCCGGGATTTTGAGTGACGGCTTAACTGACCAATCAGAACGCAGCATTTTTGACACACCTTCGTTTCCAAGCTGCCATTTTAGCCGATAAACAACACATTGTCGGGTAAAACTTATTGTTTGTTTGTCTATTTCGCATGTTGGCGGAGCTTGAGACAAGTAAAATCTTGGACAGATGTCTTTTAACACATAAAGCACGATACAGCACAAGAATAAATGCCCTGTAGTAGAAAATTAGTCCATATTTTACAATGCACATTTTGAAATAAAAATAACCTCAAAAGTCCAATCTGCAATCTTCAGCATTTGATAGACCAATGGAAAATGGACCTGTAGTTTCGTACTCTCAATGTGAACCTTTTACGGGGAACTTAGGGTGCTGCCTTTTGGAAGGAAACTGGGCGTGAAAAAAAGTCGGCCATCTGAGTGGCACGTCTCGTTTTCCACTCATGGGAGTAACTCGGGGTAATTGGTAATAAAACATCAACGCTGGAATCTATTGGTGTCTTTGCAGGGATGGAGTACATAGGAGAAAGGAGGCGTCTGTTGTTTGGGACTATTGCTGTTACTTTCTGGGCACTTGGATATATGCTGGTAGGCGGAGTCGCTTACTTCATACGTCATTGGTTCATTCTGACCCTCGTGTGCAACGTTCCCGTGGTTTTGGTGTTATTGTTGTTTATTTGGTAAGAATGTAGAGGATACGTCACTGTGCTCATTTTTATGTGCTAACATTAGTAGCGAAGCTACTAATAAGGAAACGAAGGCCAGTTTGCATGAAGGTCAAGGACAAAATGGAGTGTCTGTTTCTGTTCCAAAGTGCAATTAACTACGCTTTGGTTTCCCTGCGTCTTCCCGCTGTTAGCCCCTAAAGATGAAAGCGTAATTACACACCCGAATGTACCCGAAGGCGTCCAGAATGGAACACGTACACTTGAATGACATTACTTCGCCATCACAGGTTTTTTTGAGTAATAAGAATTTTCGATTTCATTTTGTCTCCTTACGTTTCTACCTAGGCTGCTGCCGGAATCCCCTCGTTGGTTGATGCAGACTGGTAAACGAGAGGAGGCGAAGAAATTGTTGTTGAAAATAGCGAAATATTCACATTATTCACAAGAAGAGTTTGAAGATGGATTTGGGAAAACAGAAGTACACATAGACTTAGTAAGTTGGTAATTTAACATCTCGAAAAACTTACGTCATCAAAGCGTCCCCGTTATGTTGATTACTGTGCAATATACGGTAATCACGTGAACAATTCACTGTCTTATGTACATGTATAACAGATTCATGTTTGTCAATGCCCACATACATGAAGATGGTACCGGAACAACACGACTCACGCCCTATTACTGAACACACATACAGCAAACTTAGAAACTCGTGCACGCATCCACAAAACATGACTGACGCGCAAGCAAATGTCAGCTCGCTGACTCACTTCAACTGATGAACTGCAACTGTGTAGTACAGTATGTCATTGGTTGCACTTATACTGACTGCACTGCCACCTGTCACTACAGCGAGGCCGCCAGTGTCTTAGCAGCTCGTCCACGTGACTGTTAGTGGACGGGAGTGCTTTTGTAGTGCGTTGTGTTCTATAAATATGGGGCTGAGTTTTCAAGTCAACGAACTGAGAATAGGGGTCTGTGAACAGTGTTTATAGGAGAGGATGTATTTGCATAAATTCTCGAATCGTGGAAATTTTACAATTTGGCTACCTTTTGGTTTGGAAAGTAAAGTCAACAAAAAAGACACAGAGTTGGGCTGCGGCTTGCGCGTACCGTTTAAATAAGAGTACCATGTTTTTCTATCAACCGATCTGCCAACCGATCAACCGTGGCATCATTAATTACTGTCATATGTTACTTTAATTCAGTTATGAGGGTACAGTATATTGTACACACTTTACACATAATCTGACATTAAATTTAATTAGCCCATACCCAATTCTGAGAGCTTATGGGATATGCTTTGGCGCAAAAAGGTTAGCCTACTGTCTGACATTTACGCATTATTAGTTGTTGGTCAGTATATTTTTGAGATTCGAATTATATTTAATTCACGTTTCTTTGAGGACACAAGGCTATTTGCCTACACATTGCAGATGTCACAAACACTTTGCAAAAGACTCAAGCAAACTCACTGAAAATTAGAATTTCTTCACACAATTCTTGAAAACTCTTTTGGTTTTGGGAACAAAATCACGTAAAGTCAAGTAATTTTAACCAAATGCTGTTTCAGTGTGTTTCACCCAAAGATTTGCTCAAGTCATCTCTGATGGTGCGCATTCTCGTGATCAACCTATTTTTATGGTAAGGAAAGCGGAATAGCGTGCACACATATGGTTCAGTACTGAACTCACTACTTGCACGAATTCGTCATTATGCTTGAAAACGAAGTACTGTGTCCAAACTACAATGGTTCTGCATGTTTAGAACACTCACGCTTTCACGTTTGCGTTTTTAAAATTGATGCTAAACCAAAGCAATTTTTCCCCAAATAACAGTCATATTTTGCAGCGCCACCAAGTGTGCAAGTAGTGAATAACGATACAATGGAAATTTTCCGACGGAAGGCTACAAAGCATTTATGTGACACAATGTAGTTTGAATTTTACCATTTATCGGTCTTAACTTGTTCCTAACTCAGATTAGAAGTGTTTTCCCGTTTTAGTGGTTTGTCATTACTTGATAGGCTTACCAGGATGATTATTTGGAAAGATCCAGCTGGTGATTTTATGCGCCAAGCATACAGCAATCTCGAACAAAAAGGAAATGTCAGCTCATTTCAATCATACAGTGTATCTCATCTCGGTTAGAAAAAATGACTAAATGTTGGTTCTTATCCAATCCAAAAACACAGCAATATACACTGACATGGCTCCCGGAGCCAAGTTGAGATCCGGTTCGTTGTCCGTTATCCAGAGGAACAACTGGTATGTGACTATTAACCGACGAATGACCCCTTTTGAGTAAAACGAGAGCAGTTGTAGAACTTCAAGGACGTGACTTAAACCAAGAGTTACATGTAGTTTTGCAAAGCTTAACTGAAAAATGAAGAAAATGAAAGCGAAGAACCTAATCATCATGGTAGTTTTGCAAACAAAATTGTTCATTTTTACAGGATGTTTACAGACATGGTTTACTTTGGGTTGTCGTACGGGTCATCAAATCTAGCCGGAAACGACTTTTTGAACTTCGTCATATCAGGTGGCGTAGAGGGCGCTGCTTACGTGGTCTCGTACTTCTTACTGGTTTATGCGGGAAGGAGACTGTCGACCGTAACTTGTTTGGCAGCAGCAGGAGTCGCTCTGATACTTTCTGTTGTCGTGCCTGCAGGTAATCACTTTCAGCAATCTGGGACCATCTTAGTTACGAGCAGGAAAAGAACTTTAATGAAACGGGGCCTAATTTATTCAAAAGCATAAGGAATATTAAGTGGAAATATTAGTTAGAATATGTATCAATGCAATTTGACTGAGTACACGAACCATATGCTTCCACTCGATATCACATATTTGTTTCATCCTTATTTGTTCTGCCTATCAGCCGTGACAACAGTTACAAATTATCAAACTTAATAAATTGTTGGTTGGCATTATGAATAAAAAATAAAAAAACGAAACAGCACTAGTTGAAAAGTTTAAATGTTTAGAATTGTAGGCAAACTAGTGTGTTTTCGGATGGGAAAAATAACAAATGCTGGCTTACACTTACATGTATGGCCGTATATGAGGGATTTTACGATAAGTGTAACTCAAATGCTTATACAGCTTTAGTAGGACCTCGTATTTTCAAGTGAATATTTGGGAATAGTCTCACCACTATTGTCACGGTTTAGAGTAATAAAAGTCTACTTCTGTTGCATAGATTTGGGTGCACTAGTTACTGTCTTGGCGATGTTCGGAAAATTTGCCATCTCTACTGGATACGCAGTCCTCTACGTTTACTCCGTGGAATTGTTCCCAACGACAGTTCGAAGTTTCTCCCTTGGCCTATTGAGCACGTCATGCAGTATCGGCGGAATAGTGGCACCATATGCGGCACTACTGGCAAGTTTTGAACACACGTGATAAAGGGCCCGCCTACCTATTTGTAGGCTTCCATGCCCGGTTGCATGAAACAGTCCCAATTAAGGACTCAACTAAGTTCCCTAAATCTAACGCGTATTTTTGGACTGGTGAAAACATCGATTGCCCTTTCTTGTATTGTTTTAGTTCCATTATTGAGTTATCTTTTGACTTTTATACAAATTGAAAGTGAACGGTTAAATTGCCAATATTATCGAAAATAATTCGGGATCTTTTCATACAACACCTCCAATTTAAGGACTAAGTCCCTATTTATTTTCAATGAGCTCTGGGCTAAGTTATTTTTGATATTATTAAAAAGGTCATTAAACAAAGAGGAACTCATGCTAAAGATGAAATGATAGAAAACTATTGCACCTGGGAGTTCATAAAGACACAAAGACTTAAGGACCTTTGTTGAGTCCCTACTTGGGACTGTTTTATGCAACCGGCCACTGTTCACAGCATCGAATGTTTTAATTAGCTGCTGTTGTTTGGAAAATTATTGTGGACAGATGATCGAAAGCATTTTTAGTTTCTATAACCTAGGAGTCTATTGGTTTCAAGTGGTAGGGTTACGGTCGCAAGACTTGTGCAACCGTTGCGATATGTCACTCGTTCGCCACCTGCTAATCTGACATTGCAAACGAAAATACTCTAATCTTAGCTTGAGCCATTGTTCTTGATCGTAACGACAAAAATCCGCTAATAAAAATGCATTTGTTTCACAACTGAATGAGAAATGAAAATGCAAGATAAAAATCATAGTAACACAATTTTTGAGAGACCGGACAAACTGCTTTCGGTTGATGTATAATTATCAAAGGAATACTATTTTGAGAAACTGATTAGCATTGTATTGCACAAATTTTGTTCTTGCAGGGAAACGTTCTGACCGTTGAGACACCACTCGTCATCTTCGGTGTGTGTTCCTTAGTCAGCGGGTTGTCAGCCATTTTCCTACCTGAGACTAAGGGCCTAACACTACCTGACACTATGGAAGACGTAGACCGTTTCCATGGTACCATTAATCCTTGCCTGAAGAAGAAGAAGCACGTGTGCGTTATTTTACGAGACTTTCCTTAATAATTTAATCGCGCGATTATGCAATGTAGTCTTGGCTTATTTTCATACTTTGTGGGCGGCACTTCTTCAAGGTACGGTTTCGCGAAAAGTGACTTCAGGCTTAAGTCAGAATGCTGGTTACTTAAGGATATTTCCAACCTTATTCACAAAAATTGGCCATTTTTGCAAAATTTCACTTGTGTCTAGCAAAATACCTTATCTTCATTCTCGGGGAACTTCAAATACGAAATATATACTGCGTAGCGAGAAAAAAAGATTTAGCAGAACCACCTTGGAACCGCACAACTGCGTGGATATTTGTTTAGCACCTATCCAAGGTCAAAGGTTAAAGGGCTTTCAAGTAAATCGAGTCTCCCGCCAGGTACAGAACACCTTCGGTATACCCTCAGTCCTTTCATTCACAAATTGGCCATAACATTGAAACAACGAGGTGTGGTTATGATAGAATGGTCCCGGGGAAAACGAATACAAAACGTAGTTTTTATCCTAAGGGAGTTGTGGATCTACATGCATACGACCGTTGACGTTGAAAACAAATGCTACGAGTTGCCTCAGGCCTCAGTCTGGTCATGAGCACAGAAAGTTGTGAAAAGAGATAAATCCTCCCCCTTACTCCTTAATTCAATTATTAAGTTAACATTTCGATGTTTCGATTTCATGTTAACGACTTACTTTAACCACCAATTCAATTTTTGTTATCCATTTCTTACTTTGTTTGGTATCAGTCTCCCAGCACGTGATGTGTACAGGCTATGAGTTGTGACCTACTTTTCTAAGTAGGTCGTACAAAACGGCAAAAGTTGGCTGCGAAAGATAGGTCTATTTGAGGTTTTANTCCTTAATTCAATTATTAAGTTAACATTTCGACGTATCGATTTCATGTTAACGACTTACTTTAACCACCAATTAAATTTTTGTTATCCATTTCTTACTTGGTTTGGTATCAGTGTCCCAGCACGTGCCATGTACAGGCTATGAACTGTGACCTACTTTTCTAAGTAGGTCGTACAAAACGGCAGAAGTTGGCTGCGAAAGATAGGTCTATTTGAGGTTTTAATGATATTTAAGTTCGTTACGCACTGCAAAATTAGTTGACATTGCAAGAAAACATTGAAATAGGTGACATAGTTAAGGATTCTATAGGTTATGTATACCGAAAACAAGTTTTCACAGAATAATTAACCAAAGACTTAGAGATTTTCACGTGTCCCAGTTTAATCGGCTTTTTCTCGGCTTCGGCAAATCGACTTTATTTGAACTTAGGAACACCAGTTCTCGAAAATGGCACGATGGACTTCGCTGAAACTTTCCAAACTTAATATTTAGTCACTAATCTCAAAAACACTGTTAGGATTTTTGATATAAAAGCTTAGGTTTTGTGTAATGTGGCAAAAACGAATACGACTTCAATTTTTTTACAAAAATACCTTACGTTTTGCAAGTTTCTTTGTCATAGAAACCAAATGAACAAACTAATCGAAAATTCCTAACAGCGTTTTTGAGGTAATTGATGAAGTTTTCATTTAAAAAAGGTTTCGTTAAAATCGACCGAGGGGTTATTTTGCTATGAATGTACCTTTCTTAAAAATGAAATTTTTACTTAAAAAAGGTTTTAACGTAAAAATAATAATAACAAATAAATACAAAAAGTATATTTATATTTCCTGGTCTTTGTTCTTTCAGAAAATATATACTTTTACTAGTTGACAAAGCTTAGTATTTTTTGATATACGAGTTAGAATAGAGGCCACTAAATAAGGTTTGAAATAACCTTAAGGTAGTCAAATGCCGGAGGTTTGCCACACCACACAACATATTTCAAAGTTTAGCCACTTAACATGTTTTTTGTGTTGGAGAAAAAAACTTTCAATTCAAGTTTTATCAAAATAATCTTTATTTCAGCCTAAAACTGATTTTGGGAAAGTTATGATATCACACTTGGATTACGCTGAAACTTGGGTGAACCAATTATTTTCATTCGTTTTCTCCAAAATTAACTAATAAAATTGCAATTTTCCGTTTGTGATGTTTCGGGTATGAAAAATTTGGTTTAAAAAAAAATTCAAACTTCAGATTCTGTAATAACTTAAAGATGGAAATAACATATCAAATATTGAACATTATTGAATTATGATTGTTTAGATTTAATTAGTACATAAAACGGAATTTCTACGAGTGCACTTATGAAATTATCTTCTTCAGAACGCTCTTCTTCATTTTTCATTTTGATTGAACAACATTATAGATTATTTTCATTTTGTGCTCCATTATTTGCAACATTTTCTAATAAAGAATGACAAGCTGAAAAGCATGATAGCAAAAACAGTTAACTATTCGCCAAATGTTACTCTGTGCGAACTGAGTTTGCTTGCTTGTATATTGCTTGAAGAAATGAAATTTACCCGGGTGTATTGCTTTGCTATGTTTTTTTGTAAAAAAGCCATCATCCTTTGTTCAATGTTGTCATATTAACCTACATAAATTACAAATTTTACGAAGATCCTGCCAAGATTCAAGAGAAAAGTTGCAGACACAAAAAAGCAAAACTGCCATTAGGGGTGCCATAGTAGGCGAAGCCATTCAAAAATCACTACCCTCCATACTTTTTCCTAATAGAAACGCAATTACTGAATTTCCATTACAATCCTTTATGATTTGGCCAATAGAGAGGCAGACGCCAAAAACAGACTAAAAATAATAAAATAAATGGCTATTTTTAGTATTAGGTGGTGCAGAGACTCACAGACCCAACATGATTTTCACTTTCAATGTTCCATCCAATGAGGCATACAGAGCCGCAACTAATCCTACGCAAAACACTCTACTCAACAGCAGGTCAACCAAAACCCCAGCCAGGATGAAAGCTGACTGTTGCTTCTGATGATCTCAAATGTCTAAGACTAATGATTGTAGGATGCTCGACATTCGTTGGGTAAAGCAGCTAGTTTCCGCACTGCAAAGAATAATGGTACGGAGCTCATTGATAGCATTGCATCATTAAGATGGAGGAGAAGAGATGCAGGAAGGGAGGGAGCAAGGAGAGAGAGAGAGATGGAGAGATGGAGA
>NMRA01001172.1:19477-43079 GCA_002633005.1 Phoronis australis
CCCCAAATATGACAATTGACTCTGACAATCGCGTGAAAGCGCACAAACGCCGTGTTTGTCAAGGTAGACAGTTTTCAACGCACGAACTACGCATGTACTTTTATTTTCACCGTTCTTTTCTCATTATAAGTACTGTTTTCTCACAAAACGTTTCAAACAATGTCTGGAGCCATGAAATAGGCCTATAGGCCAAGTCAGTGAGTAATTGGTACAGTTTGCCAAAACTATCTGTATTCTGCAACTGAGAGAGATAGGGAGGGAGGGAGGGAGAGAGGGAGAGAGGGAGAGAGAGAGGGAGAGAGAGAGAGAGATCTTTTATGCAAATTGGGAGCAGCTGTACTGATGAGAAGACCAGTGCAGGTATTCACTTATTTTCAGGGGAGGGGGGGGCTTGACTTCTCTAATTCCCCCTAATGCCGATGTTATTTTTTGCGTCTGAGGCTGTATAGTTCATCAAAGAAGTCCATATAGTCTTCACGTGCAGTCATTCTACTTCAACAGCAAACTTTCAACAAACGGGTGTTGAAACATCAGGCAAATCCAACACTCAGGGCTTACAACTACACTAGATTATGTTAAATCTACATTTCCATAGCATTTATACCAAAAAATGAAACAAGTTTCAACTTCATAAAATTAGTCTCGATATATTTCTTTCCACGATAGGACTCCTTTGGTTTCTGTTACCTACAAGAACATCGAAGCCATAAGTGATGAAAAAGTCTATTGAGTTGTTCCATAGTCAAACTAGGCATCATCACTGAATGTAACCAATGCTTCTCTAGCAAGTAATTGTCTGCAACTATGTAGCTTAAAGTTGCGGTTTGTCTTACCCACTGATAAATTCATAAAACTCAGGAATTTAATTATTGCACCACATGCCAAGATTTCAGTTCACACCGAGCAGACTGGGTAATGGGAATGATTCAGGCCTTCATCTAGAGGGCAGTGGGTGTCCAATTGGACAAACTGCCCTTGTTCAGTAGTACACTGGACGCCCAGACTCAAATTTAGACACCAGGTCGAGGACACCCTGTTTTTCACATTTGGATGCCAGTCAAGTAAGTACTTGTGTCTCTCCTTAACTTCATAGTGCTAACAGTACAGGTAACACTTGGAGCTAATAGCGTCCTGTCCACTATGAAAAAGTTAGTTCTAAATTAAGACAATGTCTAAGATATAGCGAACTTTATTACAGACCCGTATCTCAACAGATACATACCACACTAAAACAGCAACCTGAATTGGGGTCATAAAACGCAGTCATGAGTCAAGGACGCCCTGTGAATTTAATGAATCCAATTTCAGCCTGTTTTTGAAATCCTGGGTACCCTCCCGAGTTGAGTCCACATGTACGTTGAGGCATATTTTTTAATGCCTGTTGATCTAACATGATATTATTGCTCATTGTTTACTTTAGAAGTGGGTTTTGAGTATTTTAATGTTAATTCAATTGGAATAACTTTGTGTCAATATGAATGATCTATTTAAAAAACAGTTGAATTGTTTATTTCAAAACTAGTTTAAAATTTTAATGCTTTTTACAATAACACACTCAGATAGTATTAATTCTAATAAATACGTTTGGGCTCTTAATATTTGAAATAAGTGTAATATTTTAACATAACTAAATTACTTAGCAAAATTAACAAGCATGCATGTATAGCAAAAACTGGTTACACCTGACTATTGTACCTAACTTAAGGACAATCTTCGCCTAATATCGAAACGTAGTTTTCACGCACTCTAGCTTTGTGTTTGCTTTCCACTTCTTGTTTATTCTTAACTTGGCCAAAAAATAATATTATTCGGAATGTTGAGCACCTTCTCAGTGATTTTCTTGTGTACCTTTCGTGCACGCGCCCAGCCTAAACATGGGGTGTGCTTGAATTTTTGAGATTGTGCAGCTTTTATTAAGATTCACGGGGTACACTAAGAGCCACAAATTGTGCATTCGCCGAATTCTAGTAGTTTCCGCTTTTTAGTGGACTTTTGTCCCATTTTCTACTTTTTCAGAGTTTTTGTTTCTGAGGTGGACCTTCTTGCCCACTTCGCCGAATGAGGAGGGGCTCATTTGAGCCCCCAGAGCCTCCCCCTCTGGGTGCGCGCATGCCTTTCAAGTGCCATTTATTGATGAGTTCAATGTAATTCAAAATGAATTCATGTCTGTAGTTACAACACATTAACAAGGAAGCTATTAAGAAGTCATGCCAAGGGTGTTGTCAAACAGCAAGAGAAACCGTTGGTTCTGTCACATCTCGTAATGGAGAGAGCTATGACTGTCTCCAACTGTCTCTCTTCAGAATGGCTAGTCATGCGACCATTCTGTCACAATCTGATTGGATGGCAGACATAACATGTCCCTTTATTAACAAAAATACTTTAAACAAATCATGTTATCCTTTCAGTACAAAATTTAAATTATGAAAAAATAATGGAGATTCCCTAACGAATGTGAGAATTATGCATGCCTTGAACAAAAAAAGTGGATTTTCCATTTTCCTTTTGTATTCTGGAAGTTGAATTTCCCAATTGCATTTTGCATACATGGGTTATTGAACAATTTAGCATTGGAATTTAAGTTTTCCTTCTATTTATCGAAAATTGAATAAACAGAAAAAACAGTGGTTGTGTGCATAAGGCATAATTACAGTTTTAATGGAAACAGGAGCATGTATATTAATTGTCCTGATGTTATAATTAGCCAAATGAAAAAACGAACATACTTATGTGACGACTAATTTTTGTGAAACACTGAATTCAGCTACTAATATGAAACATTTGTAGATAATAATTTAGAACATATTCACTGGAATGTTTGGAACTTGTATCACCTTAAGTAGTGCAGACATAAATTTTGATGGATAAAGATACATATCCAGCAATTAGAAATGTCGATCTGAATAACAAATTGAAGTTCACTTCCTGGTGAAATTTCATACAGATCAGAGAGATTTTAATCAAGAGCTCAATTAAAACGAAGTATATTTATTTCCATGTTTTAATCAACTGGAAAGCCTAGTAAAATTTTTAATTTTAAAACAGTTTTGTCACTGAACAAGGACAATTCACTTGGGTGCACCTATGGCTGACAGCAGGAAATGATGGTCGTCCTCACTTCTAGTTTATTCTACACGTAGGTTGGCAGATTCACAAATTTCAACCTCCCCCACAAAGCAGACACGCTATATGTGGAAAATATGGGTTGTTGGTAGATTTAAATGTTGGGTGCTGCATGAAAAGCTATTTAAACATCAAATACAGGGGTCGAACAATGGCAAATTGGTCAAGCACTTCACTGGAGCATATCTGATGACAGTCAATAACACCAAGGTCCAGGCCAAGCGTGAGTGCTCTGATTTAGATCGGTGCGAACTTGCCAAAAATAGTGGAACAATTGCTTCTCGTACGCGCGTGAACGCACGACACAGCCTTTATAGCACAGAAAATTTATTGTCACTCATGAACTGGGGCTCGGGTTGCAATACAAACGTATAAAATTCTTCCGTTAATATGGGCACCATGACGTCATGCAAGCCAATGGGTGAACAAGTCGAAACAGAATTATAAACGCATCTACGACTATTCAACCGTTACTATGACGTAGTTGATGAATAAATATATCAATGGATACTTACTTGAACTGAAAATTACGCATAAGAACGTTAGAACAGACAACTGATCCATTTTAAATTCTTCAGTACGGTGACCTAGTTATGGTATGTCGCCGCGTCGGTTAATTTAGGTCAATATCCGGGCTTCGTCGCACCTGTGTCACGTGACTTAAAACAATCAAGATCCGTATACCGCGGCAATATCGTCCGGTTACCTATTTTCGTCAGGCTCCAAAGTTCGCCCGCCATCTTGTTTCGCGTGCAGCGCAACCACGCGGGACTTAGCGTTCCAATTTGGAGTTCTCGTCTGCACGTTAGGTACTAACTTATCGGAAGAGACACGTATCAAAGTAATGAGACAAAAATCGGTGAGTTTACCGATTGTTTTTTAAAACCACTTAAAAATCAGTAGATTTTACTAATACACTTTTTTGTGCGTTTTCAGAAGATGTTTTCGAATTTAAATTTTCTTCCGACGGGACACAANTGGGGTTGAAAATGGGTGGAAGACCCAGGCGTCTCCACCGTTGTCGTTTTTACCAGTGCGATCAGGATTTTTAAGCAGAAGGTCCGCGGAGAATCGCCTTTTTCAGACATGAAAAGATGCGTTTGTGGAGGCTGTAGTAACAGCAACTTGACCGAGAACGTGACCAAATTTCCTTAAGACAGTTGCACAGATATGGGATCAGCTTGAGCGCCGTACGAGAGTGTTACGTCAGCGTGGAACGGGCGGGAACAAACTCTTTGTGGACACATTTCAAGGAATCGTGTTTCGACCAAACACAAAAGTGGCGTTACTATGACGAACAAACTGCTTCCATTCTAGGGCGTGTGATGCCAGGCCCTCATCCCCGGCCCAGATCAGTCGAGTGCTACGACACGTAGGCTTATGCATGTGTTTAGACCGTGCTAATTCGATCATGGCAATTGTGAATGCAAGTGACCCAGGTTTACTGTGGCCTTTGTCAGTGATTATTAAGTGTCTATTTTGTGAATATTGACCAACCTTTGGTTCATTTTGTGATAGCTCACATACGTCTTTGTTTGAGTAGCCCTACTGGATCATTACTGCAGTATTCATCGTCGAATTCATTGTCTGATTTCCGCTCTGTGATCTGCATAATAGTCGTCCAATTCTCGCTCATGTGGAGAATTTCTCGCTTTCACTGGTGACCGCGCTGATTCCCTAAGCCCCAGACAACTTTACGATGCCTATTAAGCACGCCCTTTGTATTGAAGTAGTTCTGAGCTAATGAAGTGGAAAGGTAATCGCTAGCATTACTGTCTTAACAATGGTTGTTGTTAGTACCCCCAATCTGGTTTTCTCTGACATTTGCAGAGTTACAGCCTGCAACTCTTTAGAGTAGTTTTAACTTGGTACATTATAAATATTACAAAATGACTAAAAAGGTTAACTCGTGTTTATCTTCACAAAGGGCCACTTCCCAAGGGAATGATAAGTTTCATATTGGTTTTCTTTATTTAATTTTTAATGCTGAGTCTGCCCACTTGTTTTTTTTCTTACTGGGAACGGGTTGATAACTTTTTATCTAAATTTTGAGCTTGAAGTACCAAAACAGTGGTAGATTTTGATCGCCAGCTAAACTTAATTAATTAAGTTCATTGTGAGCCCATCCCTAAACTTACCATATTACAGGTACACTAAACATTTTCACGTGTCATTAAAGTTTAATCTTTATTAGAACTCAAATCATAAAATATATACAAAAGTGCAAATATTGTGATAACCAAACTGAAGATTTGGCATCTCTGGACAATTTTGGTGGCACTGACTATATAACTAGTATGCTAGCTCTTTGTCAGTAATAAAAAATGAAAAGTGGGCACAACAACTGTTTCCTGATCAAAATCTGCTTAAACGAGATTGAAAGAATATTAAAAAATAAAGCCACTTGATGTGATATTGTTAACTCTGATCAACATTTGAATATCCACCGAGTATATCAATACGCGCAGTAGTTTATCTTCAATCGTACCCAATGGTTGTAGTTTTTAGATTATTAGTTCATCGATTTTTAAAAATCAAAAACTGTATTTGGTTGTTTTTTCCAGCTGAATAATACCGTCGTTTATAATGAAAATTAGTGGTCAATGCATTTTGAAAATTCGCCACTATGTACAGTCAGAGATGGCTAATACAGTTTATGGGTCTTGCTCTCATCGGGCAATGCGGTCATCACAACTGTACCTGACTCCGCGCCGCGCTCTCTTTGATCCTGGTACAAGCTGCTCAGAAGGACGAGCGGCGAAAATTCCCGCTTATCTTTAGAAATGCGTGACTTCCTTGTAAGCGTATTATTCACGGTATGTCAAAATTGTCCTCGCCTTGTGATCTGGTGAGTTCCGCCATAGCAATTGATTGTCAAGTAACCAAACGTCTTGGCGATAAACTTGGGAATAACTAAAAAAATTTCAAAATGAAAAAAAAGTATTGCGATTATGTGGCACAAAAAGTGCTTATTTGGTTGAATTACGTGGTATTCATTTCATATTAGCGAAGTGAAACCTCATAAACCAAGAAAATGCGTGTTGGTAACTTTTTATGACTGCCAGCTTCCTCCAATCGTCTGTACTATATGGCTGCCAACTACGCAAACACCACGTGGCGAAGTTGGTACGTATAGACGTGATTGTGCTTGGAATTAGAAGCATATATCTTTGTAGTTAGAAGCACCAGTAGCTGCAACAATCTTGTTGTTGTTCGTCTGTATCCTACTGTCTGTAACAGTTAGGCTGGGACTGAGCCTTTTCCGCTTCACCCTTTCTGGTCATTTTCGGACACGGTAGGTAATTGACATTGTCAAGCTTTACTTATCAATGAACAAAGTTAATTAAAATTACAAAAAAACATTTTTAACATTTTTTACATTCACTAGCAGACACCATAAACCAACAGTAAAACTGAACTGATGACCAGGAACAATGTCACGGTTAATATTGTCTATTTTCCAAGTCACTGATATTCACCCTGACGGGTATCTGTAAATCATAATTAGTTTCCCGATAATTACTCATACAGTAAGTGAATAATGATAAGCGTGATAAATAAAACCCCACGTGGCAAGAAGGTGTTGATTGCACAGCTGTCGCAAAAAGCATGCATTTGATGTCTACTTTTTATGAAAGGCAATTGTAATATTTGTACTGAATAGAGAGAAATGAAGAAAAGAGAGTCGTTCAAAGACGTTCAGAAAATTTTTGGATTGGCCACGAAGCATAAGTTTAATAGTCAGAGCGGCCAAGACCCGTAGATCTGTCCATGGACGGACATCCTGTATGGCTTGGGCACAGTGACACCACTTGGATTCTGAACTATACACCATTGCATTACCATGATGGGTGAAAACAAGAACTCCCGGTGAAATGATGTTCTCACAAAACCCGTGAATGTTGTTCACGAAAAAGTTATACTGGGAACAGCACAGCGATTTTCGACGAGTTTCGCTACCGCTACTTTGAATGCCAGCAAAGGTAGGTGTAGCAGACGAATGTAAACGGTACTGATTCCTGAGAATACGTGCATATCAGCTGGAATGATTGTTGTACAAAATACAAACACAAAACTAGGACTGATGCAGTCTCCACTTAAAAGTCGTCCATTCAAGTTTGAACAATTTCACGTTAATGCAAAAGTACTAAACGATATAGGTCCAATCCATAACAATCAATGCTAGTGATAGGGGTCGAATGTCGGCTTAGCTTCATCTTTGACCTCTGTTTCATTCATTCATTGATTTGTTGTTTCAGTTCCGGGGACCCGTCATGAGTGGTTTGGAGACCGGATATGCTGAGTGCGTGCTCAACCAACGCATTATTGACGACTGCTCGTATGTACGTCCATCACTTGGGCTCACTGGATCCAGCATGATTACATTTGATTGGACAACGAAACAGACGGTTTTATAGGTATATGAGCGGTGACACGAGAGGAAACACTGGACTGTGAAATCAAGCTTACACTGCTCTCACGTCTCGTGAGATTATCCTGGAGTGGTTTCGTTGCTCGAGAAAAGATGAATACAATTCTCACCTACACGCCACTTGAACGTGCGCCTTGGAGATTAGTGCTAGGCATCGAGATTCTCCTGACCTGGTTGTCTTCTGTCATGTGTCTCACCAGTGTTGCGATTAATGGTACTACTTCCATCATCATAGTACTGTCCATAGTCCAAAGGTTGATAGTGTGGTCCATGATCGTCCTGTCTATCTGTTTTCTGATACACAGGCTGGTCCAAGATAGAGTACTCAGCCCGCGCAGTGTCTCCAGGATTCGAAAGCCTCTGGTATAATGGCGGCTGTATGGAAGAATACATCCCTTGTTGGCCAGCTTGAGACCTGTCCAGTTGGTGATACCCTGGGTCACGCAGTCGAGTGTAGTCTCCCTGGTTCGTTCTCTGAAACTCTGCCTCTTCGTAAGGAGCCATGTCAGCTATTTTTTCCATCATACGTTTACTTGGGCCAAGTGGTATACCTGGAATGGACAAAGATGTGCATTTTGAATTAAACACGACACATTGAACTGGTAGGAATAATTTTCATGATAAAAATAAATACACAAACACGGTAACGGTTATCAAAGTAGCTGTGGGTAATCCAACACAAGAGGTAAACGGAACTTATTGCATACTCATTAGCACCAGTTTTCATGTAAAAGGGTGCTTTTTCGAACAAAGGTTCCTACGAAAAAGGTATCATTTAGTCATGATTTCTTTAAAAAGTGGTTCACTTTAGGAGTTGGTGAAACTCTACACAAAAAATACAACATATCCCTTTTCCAGCTACACACACACGCACGTACGCACGACGCACACAAACACACACAGGTCTGAAACAACTTTTACTTGAAAAACACATATTGTCTTACTTTTACATGGCATCCCCTTTTGTTTTTTTTTTCACCTACCCCCACTGTCCCTACCTAAAGTCCCTGTGAGATCTTCCAGGGTCAGTTTAGCCAGAATGTTACTTGTGATCAGTTCCCGTTGGAATATAGGTACATATCGCTCAAAGCCCAATCTTTCCAGGAATTCTCTCACATCGTCATCTACAGAAAATTTAATGACAATGGCAATATACATCTGTAAACGAACAAATGGGAACAAGTGACTGACACCATTCCAATGCCCCTGAAAAACATTTTCTGCTAGATCTGTCTTCTGGGTTCACATTAGCTAGATAATTCATCTGAAACCCCAAAATTTAAGTAAAAGAAATTATGATATCACGGAATGAATCTTGTTTCCGTGGGATTCCAGATAACATTCTGGGCTCAGCTATTCAGTTACAAATAGGGGTAATTAAACACCCGTTCTTCCCAGTCAGAATTAGATTTTTTTTGCTAAGCCGAGTTTACTTACACAGGTTATTTGGAACAGTTGTATAAATAAGATCAGGTTTCACTAAGAACTACTTCCACTGACCTTTCACTGCAAAATTCTAATCCACTATGCAGACTAGTTACCCCCTCCAAACCCAAAATGAGAAGGAATTTATTGCACTGGATTGAACTGTTATCTTTTAACAAATATTAACAGTTTACTTTGTCACTAATAATTTAGATACTCAACAAATACAAACATGTAGAAAACTATCTTATTGGTGACATTATTAGTGTGCACTGTACGATGGTCAGCAAACACCACATAAAAATGACCATTGATGCAATCTTGGCTTAAAAATACAAATTTGATAATTAGTTTTGAGCCAAATAACTGAAAAGTTATCATACCCAATGTTTCTTCTGGTTCAAAAGCTCTGTTGGCGACATTTTTAAATCCTTGCCGATCCACTAAATGATTGTTCACCAAGAGATCTGGGTTATTATGCTGCAATTAAACAAAAGAGACCTATTGGGTTGAGTTTCAACTAAGGGTGCACATGTCGAGGATGAAGAAAATGTGAAGCCTACAAGAGAGAAAGAGTTAACTTAGAGTCTAAAACAATCCAGTGCAAGGGTCCATTGCGTGAAAAAGCGACTTACAACTTAAAATAGAAATTTGGTCTTATGCTACCCATAACTATTCCTGAAAAATAATGAAAAACTCACTTTATGAAAAGAACGAAATGTATGACAGTATATCCATAATTGCTACATGCTGAGAAAATTTGTGCAAATTATTTGCAGGCAATGATGTGCTGATAATTGCAGGTCTAACCCTTTATCCCATACGCGTTGAATCAGTCAAGTGCAATACGACCATATGATATTGTTTTGCGTATTCCCCTCCCGCACTACTGCAATAGTGTCCTCTGACATGAAAAGTTCAAAATGTAGGTCAATGACGACACGACTTCGTTAGCCGGTTCGATCAACAAACTTTCCGAAATTAATTTAAAGTAATAACATTGCAGCAGTATAAGTAACTGTCAACATGCGAACAGGTCCCAAAGGAAAAATCTGAAACAAAACTGTTAATTATATAGGACACTTCTGTCTCAGTTTTCAATTGCTAAATATTATATTGTCTGCAACTCAGGCGCCGATTTTTGCGGTATATGCAATAACAAATATTGTTGCTTTTTAACTTTATCAGGAAATGTTACAAGTTCAGTGCACAATTACGACTGTTTTCATTTTTGTTGTCTCTTTCAAGTCATAAATCGTTACATTCAAAACTGTTTCTTTTACGAGACAAAAATTGGAAACTAACGCGCAACTACATACATATAGGTTACGATCCGCCACGTGAACAGTCTGGGTGAAGTATTTAAAAATTTGTCGCAAAAATGAAGGAACCTTTGGAATTCGAAGCGTGTGATTGGAATACATACAAAACGTACGTCGATCGGCGTAGATGCAGTAATATCTCACTCGGCATTATTCCGCGGTATATAACTTCATATTACTTCATCTACGCCACTCTAGGTGTGTTTGTGTTTTTATTCGATAACTGTAAAGTGAATTGGAAGGATATGAACAAATTGCTGCCTCAAGTCTTACGTCACTTTTCATGGGATAGTAAATAGAATCAACTGACACATTTTACCCAACTTTCGTGTTTTTAAAAGACATTTTGAAATAGTTGGAATACGAAAAACACCCAAAGATTCACAGGAAAACCATTAGACTATCAGGGATTAATACATCCAATATATCATATTCATAGAACAAAGCGCCTACGTTTTATTAAGATTCTCAGTGAGCACGGTATGTTAGTCAGAACTGTTCTCATTTAAAGTGGCAATTAAGTCCCCTTTCATTCCAACCAATTAATTTAGACCTCTTGCTGTTATGTGACAGGTCTCAAAATATTCCTTCGTCAAAATAGAGGTGATTTCTGGGTTGGAAAAAACTGGTGGTTTGCTATTACAGAACAATCTCTAGAAGTTGACCTTCCATGGCGTGTCACTTTATTTGCCAAGCAATGTCTCGCGAAATAATGAACGGTCTATATTTTTGAAAGATCAAAAATCATTTCTCTTCTGAGTAAGGAAAAATCAATGCCAATTTTATATCCGTAAGTGGTCTAAATCAGAAGTTCATTTCTTCTGTAGCTTGACCGCTGCTTGCACCCTACTACCAATACATTTCCCCTATGCAACTTGCCACTTTTCACTTGAAACCAATCTCCAGCATACCCGCCAGCTTTGGCCTACTCAGGTGTTTTATCAAACATTCCAGTGACCCTTCCACACATCAATTTAGGCCAAGACTTGAATCGTGTGCAACCCTCACTAAAACTCCGGTCTGGGCCTATGAAGCCATTGGAACACACCGAACGTTTTCGCGAAATTTGTTCTTGTTGTAAATCATTCACAAAGCAAAGAAAGCATCATAAGTTCAATTAAAGAGAAGAAAGTAAATTTTCAGCATGGAAGTGAAATGGAAGATCCCTTGCACTGAATTACGATTTACGGGAAAAAATAAACGATTCTCCAGCACTGGCCCTTCCAAAGAGCTTTGTGGTGGTTTGAGTTAGCGTAAAACTTTAAACAATTTTGTCTTCAAACTCTGGAAAGGGTTTTAATGAAGAATTCAGTTTTTATGACATGCGGCATCAAAAACAGCCTGCGCTGCATGTAATTTTGGCAGTGCTATCACTGGCATCTATCCCTTTTCCATTATCCCGCAAGACATGGGAATACCATTTGCAAACCGAGGATTGCAATTTGTCAAGGCAACAACTCGTGTCAAAGAAAAGAAGTTTGTCAGAAATTCCATCTACGTGCTTTGGTACCTGGTTATTCAAATCCTAACAAGTTAGAAGCATTCCATTTTGCCTACTGCAAAATGAGATGCGCTGCCTAATGGTGCTCACATTTCCATTGGAGGAGCCAACGTCGTCTGCCCGAGCTTTGTAGTGTACCGTTGAAGCACTGTTCTTGTTTCCCGATCCAGCATACGCTGATCCACGGTTGCTACGGAACAAATAGGAAATGAAGCAACACTGGCGTTTACAAAAATGAGGCATCATGAATCAGTCCTAAAATGGAAAAACAATATAATCTTTACATTCTTTTAACGGGATCATATTAGCTACCCACAAGAACAATTATATTGGATTGTTTGAAACAAAATCATGTTCATTTTTATCTTACAGAACAAAAATGCATAATTTAAGGTTACGTAGGACCTTTTCCACTTGTTTGTGTATTTATGCAAATTTACAAAACTATAGATTTTAACTCATTATCAGTTAGAATGATATAACGTATCAACAAGAAAAATTTCATTGTATTGCTTAAAACATAATTGTTTTCATTCTTCTCTCCTAAAGCAACAATGCATTGTACAAGGTTATGTAATAAGTCCTCATCGACATGTCTGGAGTGTGCATTTTAACCAAATTAAGTATAAAAAGCCTGTAGACTTTGATTTTTGACTTAATACCAAGAATTTAATGTTGAATGGGTCTTGTGACCATATTTTCGGTAAAATTTACTAAAAAGGTAAACCCATAGCATGATAAAATTTCGTTGAGAAGAAAAGTTCAAAATGAAATATAAAAAACATTGTTTCAGTTTCTGAACTTATCATTTCTTTCGCTTTTTTGCAATTTTTGATTTTTTTTCACATAAATCAAATGTCCTATTTCTTACCATTGGAAGATCTAGCATATTCTGAAGGGACCCAATTTCTGAGGCAAACTGTTTGTGCCAACCCTAAAAACAGCATCCATCTTTGGTCACTCTCAACTTAGGGACTGACCTGTGAATTTTACTAAATGTACCTTGAGGCAAGTACATTTCAGATGTTGATGAATGATAATCAACTTACCTCGTAAATGTGGGACACGGGCGACGTTTGATGACACACACAACAATCACCACTGCCAAAACTAATAAAAAACTGCCAACGGAGACACCAACAATCAGTCCATCGGATTGACCTGACTCATTGCCACCTGAAAATAATAAAGTACTTTGTAATTCACCACATACCACATCTGACAGGGCTGCTATTGCGATGCCACAGCTGCTTCTGAAATTCGCTTCAGTTGTAGTTGCAGATTCATTGAACTGTTCAGCAACTGTGTGGAATGCACTGTGACAGCCAATACAAACGCAAATCACGCCCTCTGGTTCCCGGTCTTGCCAAACATGGCCGTAAATCTCCTGTGTGAGAGTTTTCTGGTAAATCGGCCAAGACAGAAAAAGACGGCCTGTTTCAAGACAACCTGGGTGAAAACGACGACTAAACGAAGGTTTCTGGTTAACAAATTTTATTGAAATCTACAATCCGTTGCTTTGGTTCGACATATTCAGACATAACTTGAAATTAGAGACTATTGCCGTCAATTTCTACCATAAATATCACAATGATGATTGGCAAATACTGGCAACCATGTTTTTGGGGGAACACCTACCTGTTCTGTGATGTCCGGATGACCAATATGCAATCCCCCGCATATGGCATGTGTCGAGAAATATTGCATCCAGCGCTAACAGCCTCGGATATGGAGTCCTAGTATTTGAAATAAAAATTCAAGGACCCAAAGTTCAAAGGATTTGCCATACCTGTAATGCTAGTTGTCGACTCGGAAGTTGAATCGGCATTCTCTAAGTGTATTCAACAGGGCAGCCAATTTGAAATAGAAAATACACAAAATTCTAGGACTGATTCATGTGCGCACCCAGCCTAAAAACGAGGGCTCGAATTTTTGAGAATGTGGACCTTTTACTGAAAAAGAAAAAATGGGGTATGTTCAGAGCTATGAATTGTATATTCGCCGAATTTAGGTAGGTCCTACCTTTTTAGTGGACTTTTTCTCGTTTCTACTTTTTCGGATTTTTTGTTTCTCTGAGGCGGACCTGCTTGCCCACTTCGCCAAATGAGGGCTCTTTCGAGCCACCCGGGTCATCAATGCCATTGAACATGCAAACATGTAAAGTGAAGCGCAAACGTTCTCAAATTGTTCCGTCAGCCAGTCACGTGCACAGCATTTGTTACTTGGGCTGTGAGCCAGACCGGGAGTTATGCTGAGAGTGACAGGATTGGTGAATAGTTGTGAATTCGTAATTGTTCGTTTATTCTTCCATTGCCATTGTTTTAATGTTGTTTTTTGCATTTTTGTGCATTTTTGTTGTTATGGGAATTTCAAACTGAATGAGCATGGGGAGTTATAAAATTTGAAAAGGACTCAAAAATTGAAAAGGACTCAAAATTTGGCTGTCCTCTGAGTCCCAAGTACTCGATGAAAAACAATTCTAGCGCCAAAGCTGAATCGTACAATGTGTGTCTGTATGCCAGTATTATAAAGCTCACTACCTTAAGATTTTTGGCAAAAAGTCGCACGACTAACAGGTTACGCTATAACAAAGTTACAAGAAATATTTTTTGTCAAATACATAACATTAAGAAGTTGTCAGGAATAGACATCAGCTCACCTTTAAAACTGAAAGCCTGTGTAGCACTTGAAATGATTTTTTTCGACATGGACTGTCTTGATACATCGCAGCGAAACACTGCCCCAGTGTCCTTTTCGTTAGCAACAAATGTGTGATTGAACACAATTCTGCCCACTTTGCTTCCATCTGTTTTAGTTTCAATTATCTGGAATTGCTCTTGAGGTTGTCCCTGTATATCCCATACAACTCCATTTTTTCGTTTCCATGACAACATTCCGGGAGGTGAGCCCACATTGCCAGTGCACGTCATGACTATAGTATCGCCATCAGTCAGGTGTGTCTTAGCAGGTTCAAAGGTGACAGTAGGGACTTCTGGCTCAACTGAAAGTTAATGTGGAAAGAACTACGAAAACATCAGCAGAAAATGACATCAACATATCATTAGCATAAATATGTGATTCTTAAAGAACCCCGTATTTAGATCATTCATTCTTTTACAAGTAGGCAGTAACATGCCACTAGATAACACCAAGAAAACAACTATTTTCACTTCAGAAACGTTCTTACAGCATTACATCATTCATCAACAATTCACCACCCTTTTGAACGACATGTTTTATATCCTGTGATAATGTTATCACAAAACCTTAGTTTTGAATTAGATTTTTACAGTCATGAACTCCTTTTCAACTTGCTCCTTGGCAAAAACAAGTGTAATTCCCGGGATTTAAAGGAAATGGGTATTTCATTTATTTGCTGGACCTTAAAATCGTTTAAATTTACATCACAGTAAGGAGTAAGTTGAGTGTGGTCAAAATAAAAGTTTTTTTTCTACGGCACACTGTTTTATTGCCACTACAAAGATCTCACTTACTATTAATTTCTACGTCTACTTCATCTGAATGTGAACTACTAACACCCGAAGCCTCCAGTTCAATCTCACACTTGTACTTTCCTTTGTCAGCAGTGGCCACATTCATAATCACTAGACCAGCGTTGCCATCTGGTCCGCCTGTATCATCCTTAGCGTTGCCAAGGAAGGCACCCTTCTTGGATACACCCGGTTTATCTCCTGTATACACTTGATACCACATAACCTCCTGCTTAGTACCACCTGAAACCCAACTCTGTTTAAAGATCTTCACGTCATCCTTGAACCATTCTATAAGTTGCACTGCCCCGCCTGAGATCAAAGTATACTGACACAACAAGGTCAGGTTAGATCCTATCTTCGCATACACAGGTGAATTATTTACAATATTCACGTTGTTCTCTTGGCTGGAGACGAGCAAGCCTGGAAGTACAAGTAAAAGTTGCTCTAACTAACATAAAACAGTGTGTTATTTAATGGGCAGATATATCCAAACTAAGCAAATTTTCTCAAAACATAATTTCTAGATAGCTGCCACACCTTACAGTTTACGGTATATCATAGGCCTGCTGAACCCAAAGAAGCTGTTAGAACAACTAATCCGCTCACCTTTCACTTTGAAAGTCCGTGTAGCACTGGAAATGATTTCTTGCGACATTGACTGTCTTGATGCATCGCAGCGAAACACTGCCCCATCGTCGTTGTTGCTTGTAAAAAATGTGTGATTGAACACAATTCTGCCAACTTGACTGCCATCTGTTTTATTTTCGATTATCTTGAATTGCTCTTGAGGTTTTCCTTGTATGTCCCACGTGACTCTAGATTTTCGTTTCCATGACAACATTCCGGGAGGTGACCCCAAATTGCCAGTGCACGTCATGACTATAGTGTCACCATCAACCAAGTCTGTCTTATCAGGTTCAAAGGTGACAGTAGGGTCTTCTGGCACAACTGAAAGTTGAAGTGGAAAAACTCCCAAAACATCAATACAAAACGACAGTAACCCATCATTAACAGGAACAAGTGATTTCCAAAGAACATAGATGTTAGATCATTCATTCTTTACAACTAGGCAATAACATGCCACCTGATTACACCTAGAAAACAACAGTTGCATATTAACAACGTTCTTACAGCATTACGTTTCTCATCAACAATTTACGACCCTTTTGAACAAGACATTTTATATCCCGGGATAATATAACTGTATAAATAAGTGATAACCTCAATTTCCGTCACAAAAACAACTTTTGAATTCGATCACTTGCTGTCATGAAATCGTTCTCAAGTTGCTCCTAATGGTCAAAATAGGTATCATATCTGGTCTTCAAACAACTGTCAGTATTTTTGCTGGACCATAAAATCGCTAAATTCACATTACAGTACGCTGTAAGTTGAGCGCGGTCTCAGTCAAAAAATATTTTTTATAGAACGCGGGTTTATAAAGCCGCTACAAAGCTCTCACTTACTATTAATTTCTACGACCACATCATCAGAAGGTGAATAGGAAGTGCCCGAAGCCTCCAGTTCAATCTCACACTTGTACTTTCCCTTGTCATCATTGTCCATATTCATAATCACCATAGTGGCATTACCATCTGGTCTGCCTGGCCCATTCTTAGCGTTGCCGAGGAACGCACCCTTCGCGGATACACCCGGTCCCCCTGTTGCATATCTATTATACCACCTTATTTTTTGTTGAGTTGCACTTGAATACCAACTCTGTTTAAAGAACTTCACGCCATCCTTGTACCATTCTATAACTGTAACCTCCCCGCCTGACATCAAAGTATACTGACACAACAAGGTCAGGTTAGATCCTATCTTCGCATACACAGGTGAATTATTTACAATATTCACGTTGTTCTCTTGGCTGGAGACGAGCAAGCCTGGAAGTACAAGTAACAGTTGCTCTAACTAACATAAAACAGCGTGTTATTTAATGGGCAGAGATATCCAAACTAAGCAAATTTTCTCAAAACTCATTCTAATTTCTGCATAACTGCCACACCTTGATATCTTTTTAGTGACATTCCAAGTGAAATTTTGGAAAGTTCTTCAAAAAATTACCTATCATTTTTAATAGGGTAAATGACAAGTTATATATCGTATCAATACAGACATATTAAGATAATGGTCTCAGTGGGACTGTGCTTATATGCGAAACTTAGGTGCATGCGCTAATATTTGAATCACTTGAGTAAAAAGGCTGCGAAAAAGGCATTAATTTGGATATAGGGCCTTGGGTTCAAATGCGCGGCAAATTGTAAGGCAAAACTTATTTACCAGTTTCTTGAAAATAGACCAAGGAAATCCAACTATACAGAGGTATTTTGGTTCCAAAGTATTTTTCGAAATTAGCTTTTTCTCTTGAAATTTGGTGTATCAAGGCACTCAAATGTCTGAAGTTTTGGCACATAACATGTTTTTCAGCAGTTTCTGAATAAAAAAATGAAAAAATTGTGTTCTAGACGAAATTTTTCAATTCGACTTTTATCAAAATTATCTTTATTTCAGTTTGAAGTTGATTTTGAAACAGTTATGATCATACTTGGACTAAGCTGAAATTTGGAAGAACCAATTATTTTCATTAGTTTTCTCATAATTTACAAACCAAATGGCACTTCTCCGTCTGCTACGTTTTGGGTATGAAAAATTGGGTTTAGAAAAAATGCAAGATACTCTGTAATAAGATGGAAAAAAATCAACAAAATTTGAAAATTATTGAATTATAATTGTTTGGATAAAATTATCCCAAAAAGACATGTCGCGAACGGAAAATTCTGTTACAGGTGGATTTTCTGCAAGTGCATTTATGCGCTTATCTTCTTTAAAACGGTATTTTTCTTTTTCCAACTTATGTTTGACTGCAAACTGATCATACTAAATGTTAATCAATGAACAAGATTCATGGATAGTTTGAACAGTGAAATTCGGTATAAATACAACATTTCTGTAACATTTTCAGTACAAAATTTTAAGTATTAAAAATAATTTAGGCTTCCTAAATAATGCCTTGAACAAACACTGGATTTTCCATTTTCGTTTTGCATATTGGAAGTGAGATATTGAACAAAAGTTGAATTTTCCATTTGCATTTTGCAAACGGATTATTGAACAAACGTTGGATTTAAAATTCTTTTTTATTTATTGAAAATTGAATTAACAGAGCAAACGGTGGTTGTGTTTTCAAGGTACAATTACATTTTGATGGAAACAGGAGCATGCGCCCTATTTATTCTCCTGATGTTCATCCAAATGAAAAAAACAACTTACTTATGTGATGACTAATTTTTGTGGAAACACAGAATTTAGCTAAGAAACATTTGTAGGTAATAACTTAGAAAATATGCATAGGAATGTTTGGAGTTTGTATCGCTTAAAGTAGTGCAAGGTGTGAACAAGTCGAAACTGAATTTTAAACGCATCTATATACGATTATTCAACAGTTGCAATGGCGTGGTTAATGAATGAATATATCAATGGATACTTACTTGGACTGAAAATTACGCATAAGAATGTTAGAACAGACAACGGATCCATTTTAAATTCTCCAGTACGGTGACCTAGTTATGGTATGTCACCGCGTCGGTTGTGTTGTGAAAGTGCAACCCCGATTTAACCGGCGAGCGTGCTAACCATTCAGCTAATAGCCCGTTAGCGAGTGGCTAACAGAGGATAATGTAAGGTGCGACTACAGGCACGATCTTTAAGAGTGTGTAACCAGCACGAACTTGGTTGCATCTCCAAATTTACATTGCGTGCGATACTGGAAGGAGGAGGGCCAGATACTATACCGGTGCCTACCCTCTGACGTCACCAACAGAAACAGAAACAGAAACGAATCCGCTACTAGAATAAAATTTGAAACGTTTGCTCGAGTCAATGGCGACTTCCAATGTTCTTGCAGCATGTTTATTGGCATATCACGGTTCAGAATATTTAAAAAGACAAGCACTGTTTATTCTGCTAATTCAATTTTCGATAAATAAAAGGAGAATTTTAAATCTAGCGTTTATTCTTTAACCCGCAAATTGAAAATTCAACTTATATTCAATATCACACTTTTAATATGCAAAACGAAAATGGAAATACAGTGTTTGTTCAAGGCATTACTTATTAAATCTCCCTTATTTTTCATATTTCAAATTTTGTAATGAAAATGTTACAGTCATGTTGCATTTATACCAAAACAGTATGATTTACATTTAGTGTGCCCAGTTTGCAGTCAAATATGAGCTGGAAAAAGAAAAGACTTTTTTAAAGGAAGATTAAGCGCATAAATGCTGTTACAGAAATTCCATCTTTGACTGAATTTTCCATTCGCAACATGTTTTTTTATTCATTTCATCCAAACAATATAATTCAATAATGCTACGTGCTTTAGGCTGGCGGTGTATGACTGTTGTATGTGCATCAAACAGCCGTGTACTCACTGCATTCATACAGTGGAATCTTAAGGTACAGTTACATTTTTAATGGAAACAGGAGCATGCGTTTATATTTCCTGATATTCATCCAAGTGAAAATAGCAACTGAACAATTTTTGTGGTAACACTGAATTCAGCTAAGAAACATTTGTAGATAATCATTTAGAAAATTTTTACGGGACTGTTCGGAGCTTGTATTGCTTAAAATAGAGCAGATATGAAGTTTGCAGTACACCGATACATATCTACCACAAAGTGTCTGAATAATAAACTGAAGTTCATTTGCTGGTTGCCAATAAGTGATTTTTTCATGAACCCAATTACAACCAGGAAAATTTATTTCCAGCTTTCAGCCAACTGCAAAGCCCATTAAACGTTAAAATTTTAAGACACTTTTGTCACTGAAAAAGGACAATTGACTAGGGTATACCTATGGCCGTTATCAGGAAATGAGTCACGGTCGTTCTGTGCTCATGTAGGTTGGAAGATTCACACATCTCAACCTCCGCCATGTAGCAGAAAATTTAAGTTTTTGGTAGATTTCAAATGATGGGTGTGGCATGAAAAGCAAACTAGTAGACATTTGAACATCAAATACCGGAGTCGAACAATGGCAAATTGGTCAAGCACTGACTAAATTGGAGCATATCTGATGTCAGTCAATAACACAAGGTATGCCAAGCCGAAGCGCTAGTGATCTAAATTAGATCACCACAAACTTGCCAAATATAGTGAAACAAATGCTTCTCTTAAGCGCGTGAACGTACGACACAGAACTTATAACACAAAAAATGAAAATTCAATGTCACTCAGGAACAGAGGCTGGGGTTGTGACACAGACGTAAAGAATTCTTCCGTTAATATGGACACCATGACGTCATCCAAGGTGTGAACAAATCGAAACAGGATTTTAAACGCATTTGTGAATATTCAACCGTAGCTATGGCGTCGTTGAGGAATAAATATATCAATCGATACTTACTTGAACAGAAAATTACGCATAAAAACGTTAGAACAGACAAATGATCCATGTTAAATTCTCCAGCAAGTTGACCTAATCATGGTATGTCGCCGCGTCGGTTGATTTAAGCCATGGTCAATGCCTGAGCTTTATCGCACCTGTATCATCAACATCTGTGTGTTTTTGTTTGTTTCTTTTTACCGCGGCATTGATTGAACGCTTTGTGTGCATAACGTATTGTCTGTCCCGTTAGGAAAACGGTTACACTGAAACTGAAATTCATGAAATCTTCATGTGTAACTTGACTACTTTCGCCGCAGTAGTCAGTGACGGATTTATATGGGAGTATGAACCTAAGGGACACCGCGCCGACTGAGACAGGGCTAAAACCTGAATGTCCCGCGCCCGGCCACTTCAGGGAGGAAGCTCATAATCTGTCGGGATCCGTGAAATTTAAAAAGGCGGCTGTCACGGGGAACCACTCAATCCGTTCTTGGGTCTGTGGCCGAATGAGCCGGGAGCTCCGGATCCTGTGCCAATGCGTGCAGAAAAAGCAACGCTTTCGAATCCGCTACTAGAATAAAATTTGAAACGTTTGTTTGATTCAGTGGTGGCTTCCAATGTTCTTGCTGCATGGTTACTAGCATATCACATTCAGAATATTAAAAGACACCTGTATGAAAGCAGTAGCTACACGGCTGTCTGTTACACATACAGCAGTCACAGAACGCCAGCCTAAAGCACTTAGCATAGGTGAACGAGGTACGAACATCTGACCAGCTGGAGAACTCAGAGTGTATCTCCGTACGTACAGAAATGGGTGCCGTGCCGGTGTCTGCATTCTGGGTTTGATCCCTAGGTACATGTGCCTTACAGACGAAATAAAAGTTAGCTAGATTTGACATTCGAAATACCGCGGCGACCAAAACGAACAGTCGTACGCAATTGCATTAACACCAAATGACCCATGACAGGCAAATTGCGGCCTGCAAAGAGTCCCCAAGATATCCAAAACCGACCTCCAAAAATGTGCCAGCTCAAAAATTGGAACATTCGAGGTACCAAAAAACAATTACATATGCTTCAACACAGGCGACGGACAATTCAAATTACGGTGGCCCAAAGCTGACGTACATAAATCGCTTTTCACCGAAGAGAAGAAGTTTTCTCCTCGGAAAAAACTTCTTTCCAATGAAAAACCTTTCCATCGCGGAGAACCTTCTCCGCGGAAAAAGGTCTCTGTGGAAAAGAAAACATTTCTCCGTGGAAAAAAATTCTTCTCTGCGAAAATCTTTCAGCTGCGGAGAAAATTTTTCTCAGCGTATAGAATTTTTTTTTCCTCGCTAGAAAAGTTTTCTCCGTGGAGAAAAGTGATTTTTTCGTACTGTTATTTTTTTCAAATCAGCTTTGGGTCTCCGTATAAATTGTCTGTGACAGACAAGGTACACTCTCGGCTGTGCCTGCCAGTAGTTTAAAGGATCTAATTTTTTTCGGACTTGTCGAATCCGTTTGACTCCTGAGCATGTAACATAGTGGGCTACAAGTTTGTTTAGTATTTTTTTACGGCCAGGTGGAGCAATGCGCAGTCAATCTTAACATTGGACATCAACCTTTTCTGACATAAATAATAGGAAAGCTGAATTGGAACCATCTCTCAAATAGCTGACACACAAGAACTTAGTTCCTGAAAACGTCAGCCACGACAGAGATTGGCCTTTTGATTTAATATTGTGAAAATATTATTTAAAGTTATTATCTTAGCTGTTTGTCAATCCCAGAATTGAGATCAACATTTTCTCAACATGCTAAATCACATATCGCTAAAATTTTCCTTTGAATCACTATTTTAAATTTCAATTGTATTAGAATCTAAATCCAATGCTAATTATTCACGACAAAAGTAAGCGAAAAAAGCAATTTTAGTGGGTCAATGATTTACTACGCTCTTGTAAGGCAAAACTTATTTACCAAGGAAATCCAACAATACGGAGGTATTTTGCCCTCCAAAGTATTTTTCAAAATTAGCTTTTGCTCTTGAAATTTCTTCTTCCAGTTATGTTTAATGTTCCTAGCCTATGATAGATGGCGCTAGTGTTAAGGTCTTGCTACACCATCATGTAATAAACATTGTCTGACTAGCATCAAACAAATGTATACAGGCTGTAATGTAATGTCATCAATACTGTTAAGCAAACATTGCAATCAGGAGAACTGGAAAAATACACATCAACCAGTTTTGGAGTAACACATCTGCAAATTTTTATAACAAAGAATCCTTCACGCAGTTCGGAGGACAGAATGCGATATTTCAAAAATGGACTTGAAAATGTTAATAAAAGTGGCCATTAGGTGGTGCAGAATCGGTGGATTTTATCCTCAACTAATGAATAGAAACATGCTTGCCGGATTTTGTGAAGATCCGTCACATATGCATAAGTGGGAGTATAGAAATGGCCACAAGGGGGTGCAGCAGAAGACCGAGTGGTGGGGAAACTGGTATTCTGTCTTATCATCTAAGGAATACAACATGCCGAGAAAGAAATGACGGTAATGGTCCAACCACACATATATGTGACGCATAAAAATGAACAATTAACCATGTTTTGCAGCACATCCTTCTTGCAATAAACTGGTGGCACTCCTATGATATGAAAAATCTCCAACCCTTGATGCACCTTGCACTTACCTTCAGCTATAGTCACTTTGACATCCCGCCTCCCTTCGTGTTTCGTTCCGTTTATATAATTCGTAGCCACACAAGTGTATGTGCCCGAATCTGTTGGTTTTGCTTTGTCTGCAAAAAAACAACACATATGCGATGATTTTTATTACAGTACTCCCCAACATAAATCAGAGTACAACTTTTTAAGACATTTTAGAAAAATTACCAACCAAAGAAAAACCGTAAAGCAACGCA
>NMRA01001173.1:0-17096 GCA_002633005.1 Phoronis australis
GCGATATCCCAGGCGACCGGCAGTGGCGCTGCGCACTACGACTCCGTTTCCGTCGTCTGCTCCACTGTGCAATGAAGAAAATTTACTTCATTTTTTAAAGAAAATGGAACCTGAGTCTGAGTGACGATGAAAAACAGAAGCTGCTGGCAAAATGTGAATTTTAATCGAAGCCTTAGTGAATCACTCAGAAACTCGCAATACTCTCTTTGACAAACCTTATCCAAAGCTATCCCGCCTTATTGCCAACACGAAAAATGGATTTGGTCTTTTGGGCATTTGAAGACTATTTGAAATACGACAAATTTGTTAAGAATTGATGGCACAAAATATAAAACGTGTAATAAGCATTACAAAAAGAAGTAGGTTTCGCGCGCAAACGCTGTGGACCATAAACAAGTAGGTCTTTTAATAAGTGATTAGAAGTTAAGTCGTGGTGGTGTAGTGGTAACGCACGCGCTCTCTATCCGCCAGGTCGTGTGTTCGAGTCGTTGGTATCTGTAGTTTTTCCTGTTTGACACGTTCTTTTTTGCCTTTTTTTCTTGGATAATACTTCAGGAATCAAAGAAAATGCTTCATTTTTAGAGGTAAAAACAGAAAAATTTCCGGCAANCCCCCCCCTTGTGATATCCTGGATTCGCCACTGGCATATAAGGTTGGCTACCACGAAGTCCAGTACGTACGGCATACTTGACGCCAATTAAAAGTAATTAATTACATTTGACATGTGCCCATCGGCTCCAACAAAGCCATTACCTCTTCTACGTGTCTTCAGAAAGTTATCAACCATTTCCTCCGGCTCAATACACTGTAGTTTTCCTTGCAGGTTTACTTGGTCCGATCTGTCAACGGCCGGACCGAGTGCCGCTGTGACGTCATCGAACTTGCAACGGCTGCGACCAGGACGACTTACTTGACAATGAAAAGTAATTAATTACATTTCACATGTACCCAGCAGCTACAGCAAAACCGATAACTCTTCTACGTGACTCATGAACGTTATCAATCAATTTTTACGGATTAATACACTGTAGTTTTTCTTGCAGGTTTACTTGGTTCGGTCTGTCTGTCAATGACGCGGACCATAGATGTCTATGGGCCGGACCGAGTGCGCTGTGACGTCATCAAACTCTTGGGAATCGGAATATTTCGTAAGTTAAGTCCAAGACAAGATGTAAAGGTGTGCAGAATGACCTTCACTCCTGCAGATGTTATGACCCTTAAGAAGAGGAACTGACTAAACGAAGGTACAGTGCATGACATTTTGAGACATTTTTCAGTCACAACGTATTTACTCCCACAGGTTGCACCGGCCAATGGTACAGTTGAAGTGTCTTATTTGATCAGAAAAAATGTGAATCATTAGCCTATAGTCCATATTCATGTTACAGCCATCAATGAATAACAATATTCATTGGCCATCTATTAGACTTACAATTCAAATCATGTGACAAAACCAAATTAAAGGTTTTAAGCAGTGGACAAAAGGAGCACTATTAAACTTACTCAGGCAGGAAAATCTGTGATAGTTACTAAAGTTTCCAAACATCGCAGCTGACACACTGGCTGTTACGTTTCAGCCCACTGCATATGAGAAATCTGATTGTCCACAACAGCTTTTTGGGACACTCAAAAACTGTTCAAGGAAAATAAGACAATGTTCATTTTTGACTGATCGAGCATTGTGATACTATTGTTTCGATTATTGATCCCTTCCTTCGGGTGCTGATGGCATGTGATGTCAACTTTGAAGTTGAAAAGTGGAAGTCAGGCGACTTCAAAACATGCGGCAATTTAAAAAGGTAATTACAATGAGATTTCTCCAATGTGGGAAAGTGAAAAATTAGTTATACAGCTTAAGGTCAGAACATGTTTAAAATTGTGGAAAGAAACAACGTTGGCCATCCAAAATTCAAGAATTTCCTGAAAGATGGCTAAATTACCTACTCTGTAGCTTGAAAACACGTTGTCCAAATTATCATGGTGAGGCGCAGAAATATCTCAAATTCCGTAAAATTCTATTTCTTTGGGAATCTCCATGTCCCAAATTCTAGAGACTGTCCCAAATTGAAGACATTGGAGATTTGAACTTATAATGCATGACTTATGTGAGGAAGTGTCAGTGCACTACCGTACAAGTGAGATTGACACAAAAAAGACACAATGATGAATATGAACTATGGCAAGCCATCTTGTCAAGCAGCCGCAGATTCAGTCTTGCCCATGGAAATACAAACTGATAAAAATAATGTACTTTATGTAACAACTTCACTGCAGGTAAACTTTTCGGATTACAGGTGGGTTTTCATGCCAATCAACCTGAATCAAAGCCATTGGGTAATTCTAGTTGCCGACGTACAGCAGAAGACGGTAACAGTACTAGACTCTCTTGGCCATCACCACAGAGTTGACATCATCGTGGAAGTATGTGAACAGCCATAAACACTTTTGCTACACGTGTGGAAGAATTAGTATGTCCTCTATCACTGTGTTTGCATAATTGTCCACAAAATATTCTTCACCTGTTTAGCACACTACAAAAGTGACAAGTGATTTTAATGATGGAATGGACTTCTTTTTCATAAAGACAAAAATTCAATAGACGTCATGTGAATATTTTAGGTAATTCATGTCTACCAGTATAGTCAAGCTAATGGGGATTTGGTTGTGTGACATAGTAAGAGTTGGGGAATATGATTCGCTGACAATGCCCAAATTGACCTATACCGTTGTAGGTGATCAGAGTCCGCATTCAAACTCAAATTTCCAACAATTCTTCCATGTGGTGCATGTATTGGAAACTTGTCCCAGATTTAAAGAAACGTACATGATGCGATACACAGCCATGCAAAACGTTGTTTTCTGCAAGGTCATAATAGATGTAATCCTTGTCACAACTTTCCAATGCTGGTGGAAGTACCTAACGACACTATATCTGACATCTATGGTCAATGTGTACTGCATCTTTTAAACAGATCTCTGGAACATATTTTACTCCAAAAACATACTCTGTGAACATTAAGGATATGCATGAAAATCGTGTAACGTGTTTTTTCAGGAGATTCATCAGAGAAAAAACACTACAACAAAACATGAGGTGTGGACCGCGGTTCACACCAAATCTGGTCAACAGAGCGATGGCCACAGCTGTGAACCAATATTTCTACTCGTAAGTTTTAGTGTTGAATGAGTCTGGGACATGGGCAGTTTTTATCACTTTCCTTATACTCACGTTCATGTGGCATATAACAAACACTGAAATTATTTACTCCTTGCGATATACAGCGAGACACGCCCACATGAAAGACAGGAAAATTATGTTACCCAAACAAAATAAACTTAATATCTCATGTACCAAATAAATCAGGTCCTGGAAAATGTAAAGATAATGATAAATGAAACACACGCTACTTTCACAAACCTGACCATCCTATTCGTGCCCATCCTCATATTGGTAAGTCCAGAAGGACTATCTGGTGCACCCGAATTTTAATTATGTTCTCTTGTCCATCTGTAGACCAATTTAGTGGAACTTAAAAAGACTTACAGAATTTACACACTGTAATGAATTCTAAAAACGTGTAAACTGACCATGCAGACACCACTTTAGGTGATTTAGTGTCCAATCTCTAGACCAGATCCAAAAGTACACTGGAACTCCATTTTTGGAGGTTACATGGCATTTTTTTCTTCAGATATTGTGCTTTAGGGCCTTCCTTGGCAAAGGTCAACATGGGCCAGGGCAGAAAACACCCCTTATGTATCAAACTCATATAACAACTATAACTTCTGATCCTCAATACAAGTTATTGATTTTAACTTAACAAAGTGAACATTACATACAGGCTCAATAACCTTTCTCTCAAAATGTGACTCACAAATTTGATGACAAAAATCAGGTACCGGTAATTCCAAGCAGACTCAGGCTTATTATACTGATAACTTCTTGGCATGCCACCCAGTGGAAGAAATGTTATTAACAAAGTTACAAAAAGATACAGTGAATGTCCTCTTACAATAATTTTAAGAGTGACTCCATATAAAAACCAACAGGTAGAGTCTATACCCAAAATCACCGATTTTTTTGAAACTTAGCACATGAGTTTGGTTTGTTGAGATGTAGAAAAACCTCACTTTTTAAGAATTTTCATTCATTATTTTTCTTTTTATGACCTGTACCTCCATTTTGCAATAAAATTGGGCGTCGAAGTAGGCATGTTTGAATGCATTTTACTAGCATGTGTGGTAAGGTCGAAACAAATGAATAATACGAATGGAAAGGCCAATGGCTGAATAATTTAAAGGCATAACTTTCAAAATCTATTTTTAAATTTGTACGTTTTGAATTTGTGAGGCAAAAACGGCTATTTTTCAGGTTTTCACTGAAGCCATTTTCGGCCAAATTTGTCACTCTGTAGCAGCCATAACGCACCTTTCCCGAAATTGACTTTATAATAATTTGTTCAGTCATTCTTAACCTGTTCATAATCTAAAATAAAAAAATCTTGCCTCTAATGTAGTTTTTGCGTACGAAGCATTACACGAACTGCACTGCGTCCTTTTGCATGTTCTCAGTTGCCTCTGCTGCCAATAGGGCCGGGCTCTTGGAACATATAATTAGCTTGCGAAACACGACATAAAAACCTTGTATTTTGGAGAAAAGGCAGACAGCATTATTAATTGCCATTCTCTGAAAACGGCATTGATGATTATTGCTTATTACAAAATATATTTACGTAAATCAACTGGCAAGCGTGCTTATAAATGATAGATGGTGCTGCTTTGTTTACGTGGAGACTGAAGTGCATCCGTCTAGAATAAGAGCAGTAACACGAGGACCTTGCTATAATTCGTAACTTCGCGAGATATTGCCCTGCATTTTAAATGAGAACACGTGGTTTTGGATAGATTTTAGAGAGGTTCTACTGTTACTGAACTCACCCCTGCCTTGTTTTCTATCTGCCTTGTTCGTGCCACAGGCAAAGGAAGGCACCCAAGGTGGATATGGCTCCCTAGTGTTCAATGTAAAAAATCCTTCAACTTGTCAATAGTCATTGTGACTTTGGGTTCATATTGTAATGTCCCTGCTGGCTGCTACAAATTTTAGTCGCCACCAGTCGCCAAAAATCTGGTGTTCCCCCGGCACACATCGGGCACCTTAACGCTGAATAGTTCTGCCAGTGTGATCATCAGTGGTATAAAAAGGTACACATTCACATTTACAGTCAACAGAAAATAATTCACGAGAGACAATTTTATAAATGACTCATTCATGATAGACATGAAGTAAACAGAAGTAACGGTCTCGACTTCATATATCACACATCGTGGTATGCTACAAAACTAGGCTAAACGTTGAGCTCGTTTATCATTTCATTCAATAAATCTGACGACATAACAGCATCTTCAGCAGAACTAGCATCGTAATAAACATTGCTGCAGACACCCTCGAAAAAATCCACCAATCTGCGATTCACTTAACATCACAGGTAAACACTTTCCCAGTGGTTTCTCGTAATATGTTTTCTCCATTTTGGCACTTCCGAGGGTGAACGTTTTTACCTGACTTATCTCCTTCATCGAATATGTTCGTCAGAAAGTTCTTAGGCCTTTGCTGAAAATTTTGTTAACATTTTACCTTTTTTCAATGCCTAACCTATTGCTTCAGCATTCGTCTCATCCACGCTGTACTCCGGCTGAGGCTGCCTCAAATGACGCTCCGGTTCTTGCATAGTGAGAGCATTTCTGACCACTTTCGTGCGATGTGGTCGTACGTGGTTTCCCTCTGTAAATTTTCAGTGTGGTCACCCACATCCAAATGCTGACCTAGTTCTGCGTCTGTAGTAAAAATTTCGAGTAACCTTGCTGGGTACAAGGGAACTTTTGTTGAGGCTCTTCACTAGATACAATTAATGCCAACCTTAACTCCTGGTGTTGAAAATCCGCCATGTCAAGAGATGTTAGTGTATTTTAGAGAAATAGGTTTCCCATTTTCTCAGTATTTGTAAGAACTTACCGTCACCTACATGGAATGATTTCCACACGCGAATTCCTTGAGTGGAATAGTGGGAATTTGGGAATGTTCTTATACCAGGAACTGAGTATTTTGGAAAAGACTTTGTTGCATGGACTGAACACTGCATACACATAACATCCCTTCACGCGGCCACTGGAAAGTAATGCTTCTTTCAAATCCAGAAAGTTTATGATATTGTTACCTTCGGCTACAAAGTACTTTGCATGTTGTTTGAGTGGCGGAGCGATCTTGCGATCACAGAGATCCTTTCCATTCTGTCTTTCACTTGTAAGTCATATCTCGAAACAGAAATGCCGGTAGAATTTGACAAGGCTGCTACGTTCAGGAGAGGAGCAGAGTGGTAACATCCAGCATTACCCGACTCTTCCATGACTGGTCCTGTTCAGTCAGAAATTCACCGACTCTGGGTAGTACGAGTCCGTACTCTGGCACAGGCCTTGCTTTGTGAGGTACTTTCCTGTATCTCAAATGTTCAGTGGTGTCTTTGACATAACTTATTAAAGCACAAAGCTTTTGTGATCGGATTTTATGCAGAATTAACTCTAAAGGAACATGAAGACCCATCGTCCGCCATTTTGTCTTTTTAAAATGCACTTGCTTCTCTCAAAACCAGTCATTACAAATATCAATTCTAACTCCTTTAATCTTAAAGGCATTTATTTCCATTTAAAAGTTCTACAAAGTGTTTAAATTAATCTCATAATGTAAAAGAAATGAAAGAATACACGAGGGTTACACGTACATTTTTTATATATCCTCATGCTTAACTTCAACTGAATCCCTCAGTGGGCAAAGGTCATGGGGTTCAGTTTTGATACTAGCCGCGTAATAAACCCGGAAAACATCTTGTTTTCATTTGAAAGAGTTTAGACTTGGTTTCTATAACTATTTAAAGCAGACTTCTTGCCTAAAAGTTTGTTCAAATGGCCGGTCTGTAAACTCTGCTTGTCATTTCCAAACTATGAAAATAGACAGTTTTGCAAGACAATTTTCAATTAAGTGCAAAGTTGAGGCAAGATTTTTTATCGATTAGTCATCAAGATTAACTCTTTAACTGTATGTTCAAAACGTCACATAAGTCTACAAGGTGTTTTATGGCAGTAAGAAGGTCACAAAAATGGCCACTAAAATTAGCCCCAAAAAGTGGTCTGTGGATTATCTCCCCTGTCTAGCACAAAACTGTTAGATTTTAATAAATGACACAGAATTATGCACAGCATACGTTGGTTATTTCAGCCATCAAAATATAGCTTTTGATCTATTTTGTATGTTACTCATTTTTGTTGCTGAAAACATGCGATTTTTGAGACGGTTAATATGCCCAATTGAGCCAATTTGAATTATCATGCTCCAGCGGCGAAATTAGGGGTCATTGAGTGCACAAGATTTGGCATTTGGGTTTTTGTTAGGATACCTACCCATGTACAAAAAAATGAAGTTGTTTTAAATTTTGACGTATAGACTGATTTTTGAAAATCTACTGGTTATTATATGGACTGCCTCTTAATTGCCTATTTCCCAAGTAACTGTCCGAACTAAGTATAAAGGCTACTCCGGTTTTTGCTTCACTTCATGCAGTCAAGTAAACTGGAAGCACCTGGGGTTGAGGAGCAGACAAAAATGGACAATAATTTGTTCTGCCAATGGGCTATACCTGGTATAGCTCAGCAGTTCTGACAACTTTCAATCAGTGTTTGACACTTGACATGATTTATTGGTGTATGAACTTTCAGCTGCAAGCTGTTTGCATGATATAATTTTCAGTCAAAAATCATTCCAGCAGAATATAATGTAAATTTCTGCAGTGAAATCAAGTTCCTTCAACAGTGATCGAAGGGTAACATTGTACATGACGCCAACATGTAATCTGGCACAATCAACCACAAGTTAGACAATCCCAACCTGACCAATTATGAATGAGAATAGCCCTGCCACCATTTATTATATGAGTCCAATCATTAGAATGAAAATGTACTCCAGAGTGTTCTATGGATTCAGTACAATATTCCCCTTGGCTCCAGATGATTGTATGATTTCTGTGTGTGCTTGTGGTGCCCTTTCAAGGGGTAATACATGGTCAACAACCGGTTTCAGCCAGCCTTGCTCGAGTCCAACATAAAGAAAGTCATTCATCTCTTGATACTCTGCCTACACAAAACAGAAATGAACAGGTAATTAATAGACTGCAACCATGCACATTGTTTTGTGTTAATGTGTAAAACATTGCTATTATGGTCCCATATTTGATAATTTCCCCATCTAACCAAACAGTAAATGACGAATAAGTGTCTATCTTGCAATTGAATTACGTCCTCTGAAGAGCCACCTAGCAAAATTAACACCACCCCCCCCCCCTAAATTTCTGACAGTAAGACAAAAGTCACTCTGACCATACAACAGACCTATTACGAGATAAGAAGCAAAGTGTATTTTTATCCCACCTTCCTTTTTCTCGAGGTGCTAACATTCTAGATACTGTTACTGCACCGTGGGAATTCACCTGATGGTTACAAGACCTCATGCTGGTTTTCCCCCTGCATGCCTATGTAGACCTCATGCAAGGTTATGCTACAAGATTTTGTCCCAGTTTTCTTCTAAGTCAGCGAGTGAACTATTGCAAACCACAACTAACCCCTTTTACTGGCTGACAAGGAAGTCATTTTTGCCTATGCTGTCAAATGGACATCTCATACAAGGTATAATAAGAGATCCACCATCTTGCCATCTTGTGACGACCAGATCACAAAAGCCCTGCTGAATTTGACAAAGACGTACAGGTTTCACCCCAGGCTTTCTACAGGGGGAATCTAAAGCAGTTATTCCATGGGCGGCGCACCATAGGGAGCTAGGGGTGGCTTTTGCCCCCCACTTTTTTCAGTGCTACGCCGCACATGGTCTATAGGTGGTGCTGTCAATTAGTTGCAACACATCTTATTTCTCATTGCTCACTCTAAGGACAACTTACCTGTGTGGTTGAGGCATACCTTACACCAGCTATACTACAGTCCTTTGTCATTAACATTCGAGGAGTGATTTCAATGTTGCTGCGGCTTCCAATAATCTAAAACATAACACAATAACACTTGGACATCATAACTCAATACCATAACTGATTACACACTTACAAATCCAAAATTAAGACGTATTAATTAAAATCCCATACTAATATCAGTGCTATCACTGAATGTTCTATTCAGCTAAATTTGAGCAAGTTTGGTCCATACTGCAGCCAATAGTTCCCACAGATGCTGGCTGCCCCTGACAGTTTTACCAACCAAAAGCTTTCTTGGAAATTTGAAGTGTTCTATTCAAGTAAATCACAAAAATTGCAAGTGCTAAAGTATAGAAATATGTCGTTTCATGCCGCCACTTGAAAATCCGTAACAGATGATTCACTTTAAAGGTTTTGTAGAAGCTTAGAAAAATTAAAATTTTGGCCAAATTCTGAACATCATAACTCAGAAATGGCTTGTCAGATTCACATGAAATTCTCAGATACTATGCTTCACGCAGTCCTCCAAACCCAAAATTTTGCTAGAAATTGTTTTTAAAATATTCCACTTTTGCATAAAATGAGAATGAATGAACGAAACAATAATTTAGAAAACTGTAACAGCATTTTTGAGACCATTTTATATATAATATTCTTATCATGCAAAATTTGGAAATGATATTGATCTTCTTATTTTGTTATGAATGTACTTTTCCTTTTTTACTAAATTTTACTAAAAAAGCACAGTCACGTGACCTAATTGATGGCAGATTGGTATATACTACGGTTCACTTAAATTCTGTTCTGCAGATATTTGGCTAAATGTAGTCTTGACGATATGGTCCTATATATTAACCTTAAATGTAGTTTATGAATGCCCACGACCTCTGCCTTGATAGTGGCTTAGAGTTTTGCAGAGGTTTGCAAGTCATGGGCATGATCAACACACAATGCAAGGTCATTGAGAGTAGTTTTATGTGAACTTAGTCATACAACTGACCCAGATGGCCTGTACGTAAGCACAGCTTAACAAAGGGTTTATGGTCCTGTCTGAGAAGATAATTGTTTTATTACCCTCTCAGGCATTTGAATAGCCCAGCCCCAAATGAGATTTTAGGGGCCCTAAGTTATAAAAAGTATGGGGCTCCCGTAATTTAAGTTGCATGACTGTGCAACCCCTGTGCAAACATTTTGTTTGAAATAATTTCTACATCATGACAACTGCAAGTTGACCCGCACAGTATAAATGGTCAACTTTAAATAGATTGATGAGTTATGGAGCCGCTAAAGGAAATCTTAGAATCATCTAGATTAGTTTTTTTCTTAGTGTTGGAGGTATTTAAAGAGAACGGCACTATACCATGCCACATGTTCCGTAATAACATTCATTGTACTTTATCTCCTCTTCATATTTACCAAAATTTTCCCCATCTGTGCCACAAGGTCAAGATCTCTTTGCAAGTTGGCGTTGGCAAGCATCTCCAGAATTATGTTCATTCCCTCAGGACAGGCATCCTTAAAAACATTTGTAAGACAGAATTTAGAATTGATATAGTCATTAAAATATATAGCTAAGAAGCATTCCAATATCAGCCTTTTGATTTTTGCAAATAAACAATTCAGGAAGCACTTGGTAAATACAAAATTAATCATCTAACGTTTATCGAATACCATGCAAAAATTTCTATTTTTTTTTCAAACAATTCACTGGCAATACTTGGTAAAATACAAATAGCCATCGAACGTTTTATTTTACGGCTGCGGCAAGTGTCAACTGCTTTGTTTAGCGTAGACGATGTTCAAATAACATTGTCGTTTAGTTCCCGTAATACACTAGCATAGTTAGAAGCATGCAAACACATTCTTTAAAGAGAAGAACTGGAAGGTAACGACATGTATTCACCAAACTCTTAAATAATCTGTTGGACAAGCAGTTACTAATCTTAAACCTCTCGTCGACGGATGAAAAATTTTTGAGAACAAGCAATGATTTAACCTACATGGGTATAAGACTCAGGATGCATTAAGTATTGGTCCCTAATTGTAACAATACTTGAGTTACACTTACAGTATTTTCTACACGTCTACAGAATTAGCCTTCTGTCTAGTTGACCCAGTCTCCTTAACTGGTCACACACTGGTGTCATTAAGTCATTGATAGGATATTTACACTGCTACTGAGTTGTTAAAGCCCCTGAAAAGTTACGCCCCTGGTAATCATACCTTGATTTCCTGAACATATCCTTCCTTCCTGTGGTTGAACACCCTGTGAGCCCCACTCTCTCGTACGACCTCCATTCCCTCAGAGGTTCCAGCGGTACCGAACACCCTCAATCCTCGACTCTTAGCAAGCTGACAAGCAGCTAGCCCTACACCACCGGAGGCTCCATGGACTAGCACTGTGTCCCCAGGCTTAGCATAGCCCCTGAAATGAACACGATTGAAAAGAATGTGGACAAGGTGATCAGAAGATGAGAAATAAACAAAGTAACCTAAACCAAACTGTATCTTTCATGTGCATAGAAGATTACATCCACATGTAGCTAACCATGTCTAAGGCAGCAGCTCAAACGCACATGTTCCAATATAGCAACGACCTTTTGAAATAAACTGCATTGCTAAATGGCGTCGTGATTAAGTTTTATGGACAAACAATCAGTGTCACTTACACGCTATGTGGACATGCATTTAGACCACCATGACTTTACAGCATTTTTTAAATTCTCCATGGCCATTATGCCTTCTGATAACCACCGCTGTGCAGTGAGATGTTCTAGTAACAAGTGCCAAAACGCAAACCTCAATATACATCAGATACAAACATGTCGCACGACTATAGGGATACATAAATGCTTATCTACATTTAAATACAGATAGGCAATAGTTACAGGCGTCGAATGCATAAAGATCAATATTATGCCTTTATAATAAATCAGCCTAGATTCAAGCAAAACAGTGTTGGAATGTACTTCATAAAATATGTTTTTCACATCTGGATGGAATATAAATAAATCTAGAATTTAAGGTTAAACTTACTTCAGGAATAAAGCTTTATACGCAGTGTAGTAAGGTGTGCCAATAGAAGCTCCTTGTTCATAGGTGACATTATTTGGGAGGAGATGACCCATGACAGAGTCCATGACACAGTACTGGGCATACCCACCACTGTGAGTGCCCTGGCTGAATGGGGCTTTTACAGCATAGACTCTGCTGCCAGGCTGAAAATAACATATAGTCACTGTTCAGTAAGTGTTACAGTCTCGAACTAGCAAATGCGAAACCTACGCTACAAATTCCAAACGTATGGCCCCAAACCAATCACTACACACAAACCGACACTACCATATGCATTCACTCCAGTATCGAACCATTGATGCATGAGTGGAGTTTAACCCCGGGTATGGAGTGTGTGGACTTGATAAGGGCACGAGTATGGAATTAGTGCCACAAGTTTGATGTTACGGCGAATAAGATGACACGCTGTGACTAGTAGAGCCTGGTCTTGAGTAATAACAAGCAGTCAGTTCAAGCCCAGAAATCTCACCTATCATGACTATAGACGACTATTTGATAAAAAGTTCACAATGGTAAGTAGTCTAAATCAGTGCTTTTTGTGGTGAAAGATGGGCTTTATATGCTTAAAGACAATGCATTACCTTAAACTGTTTAACATCACTCCCAACCTGCTCCACTTCCCCGGCCAAATCATTCCCTGGGACATAGGGCAGTGACGGGTTATAGCCCTGGCCTCCAGTGCGGATGTATGTGTCTCGACGGGATTGACACCACAGGCCTTCACCTTCACCAGGATCTGCAACATGGTGTATGACATCATAACTAAGAACTCAGGGTTTGTCTGCAGCACGCTCTTCTGCAGAAAGACATGGATACGATTTTCTTGGGAGCCGCTCACTATACAGTCTATAACAACTTTGGCATCGCTCACGCACAGTACATAGCTTGCATTTCGTCTTGAAAATAACAAATAACAGAACTTGTATACCTCATCAATGTTAGTAAGTTATGGGGCACGTGTCACGACAGGAGTCACTACTTCCCACTGCCTTTTCACCTCTCCTCAAATTCCCTGTCATGATGACTGAGAGCAGGAATTCATTGCCATAGTAACTGGGGTGTTGTGTCATGGTCAGTTGTAACCAGGATTTTGTCAGTCAGATTACATACTTGAAATGTACTGTACATTCAAAAAATATTTAGACAAAATGACCCGGAATTCCCTGTCATGGCGGCTAAGTGGAAGCCAAATTCCTCATCAGACTGTTGTTCCCTCGTGGCCGACAATGAAGGGGGACGAACACTGGGGAAAATTAGTATGGTGGCTAAGCTATTCTATAATTAGAATTCTGCCACACTAATAGTTGTTTCTAGTAATTCGTGCAGTTAACTGAATCAGTCAGAAAATGCTTTTTTGTCTGATTACTTTTGTCTTGTCCTGTACTATCGGTCTACTTAATCAGAATACACGGATAGTTAGACAAGAATGTTTACTAAGCACAAGCAGAAAAAGCATGCACATAAAATACATCACTGGTAGTGTGTTCCAACATGTCTCACACTTATAGGCTTCTAGGCACCACTTGCATGCCAATACTTTAGTTGAGAAATTATGAAGAGAACAAAAACAGACCTCAGTGGGTTTCAGTGCAGTGGGTAGAGCTTTCTGGACAATTTTTAAGACTTCTGGCCCTCCACATTGAGCAACTTCGATAGCAGAATACATCATAATGCCAGCCAACTACAAAGAAAGGAAAAACACTCAACTCAGAACAGTACTGGGTGAATAGACACTGGTTGGATTAAACAGTCCTTAATTTTGAGAATTAGTTTGGTTGACACTATACCAGGCCCACGTAGCCAGTGATTGAATGGGTTTCAAATTCAGGCACCGTCAGTGCCCAAAAAGAACAGTGATTTACCAAAAGTCTTAATCCATGTTGCACAGGTGTGGGTGAAACTATTTACATGTCATGATAGCAAGTAGCAGCATATGTAAATAAAAACATTGATGGATTTAAACTGGCTTGGGGATGGTGTTTCAATAAACGCCAAAACATGTCAAGCCAGCTTAAATCCATCATTGGTTTAATCATTTTAATGTCTCTTTGGAAGTTTGGAGGGTGTTAAACCTATGCCATGATATTTATAAGTCATGTTATATTTTGCAAGTAGAACTAAGTCATTTAGTCTTTCTCAATGTTGAGCACTAAGAGGCAATTTTTGAAATGCATCAAGAACCAAGGACCTGTCAGTGTCATTGACTCCAACCATGTTTTATGAAAATCCCGAAGTTCCTGAAGTTCAAAGGTTAAAGTCAAAACTTTGCAACAGAATAAATCTCCAGTGAACACCAAAAATTTGAATTTCACCTCATCGGACACATTGCACAGTTGAGTTGCCGTCAAAACCATATAAATACGTATTACACGACCGGCTGGTCAAACACAAAGGTGCTATGCTGTTTCATACAGCTAGCTGGCTGGCTATGCTGTAGCTGAGCAGGTGAGCATGACCGGCCCGGAAAATAAACACCAAACTAAATAAATACTGTACGAAACACTGATTGAATGAGTCCTGATTAGTATTTACATGACTACTAAAATTACTCACTTCAAGCTCTCAGTCCTGTCACAACTAATTACCCAAAGCACTACGGAAATCACAATTTTTTTTGAAGGGGGCTGACATATTAGATTTATCTCGGCGCCACTCTGAGGTGGCAGTCGGAACTATTAGGTGTCTCAGTATTGGTCCTGAAGTCAGAGTGTAGCGCGCAGTCAGCTTCGTGCACATGCAAGCCGAAAAATAATAATCAAATTCCTGACATTTTCTAGTTGGAATATGTCTCTTTGCAATAACTGGGTCATAGACATCACAGTCTATGAACTGGACGTTGAAAAGCGAGTTCCTGACTACGGGTAGGCCTATATTCCGGCGGCAGTTGCCGTTCCTCGATCGATGCGTTGGAATAGACACGTGTGACGCAGGTAGGCTCTAACACATTCTGCGACAACTGCTAATAGGGCCTACTACTAAAGGCTCACTATCATGCGCCAGTAGGACTTAGGTCATATTATGATGATAACCTGGTTCCCGGGCCTCACAAGTGACGTCACGGATTGCTTGTGAAGGCCCAGGTACAGCGCACTTGAATGATGGTTTTCATTGGCTGTCAGCTGGCAATTTTTAACCAGGAAGTTTGCTCTGCGCATGCTGACATCCGGTATTACGTTCTCAGGTCGCTAGGTGTCGCGAGAGTAAAAGTTATTTTGAGACTGGGTCGAGTTTGCGGTCGGGGGAACTCTCTGGTGAGGTAGCTGTTTATATCTTGTGATATTACCAACAAACTGTAGTAAGATGATGTAATTAACGATTCTTTACTAGGAAAATAAACCTGAATTAACAATGGCTTCAATCTTTTCACTTGGCATTTTTTCAGTTTCATTGTTTGAATGAAAGTTTGAATGCTTTTTATGAATTGAAAACGTCCCGAAATCCTGGATCTTCCCCTGCTGTAATATCTTACAGCAGGGGATGCCTCCAGGATTTTAGTTAAGGGGTAGGGGCAAGGGCAGAGTATTTTGCCCGTCAGACATTTGCATCCCCAAACTGCCAAATGGAATCTGGGAGAATTTTAGGCAGGGCCATGGCCCTCTTGACGCGCCCCCCCTTCCCCCTATCCGTCTTTGTACAGTGTTAAAGTAGACACTGCTGGCACCCAATTTCCACCACTTTGCAGCCTACACAGTCTTCACCTCCTAGAACAACACAATTTTCGACCCTTCAGGTAGCCAAAATACTCAAGCTACTCCCCTCACTTCGTTGACATACTAATTTTTTCTTCCCCATTTCCCTTTTTGAGATGGGACCCCGCACAACGTGAGGGTCCTAAGCCATTCAGATCACCTTGGGTATATTCGGGACCTCAAACTTCTCATTGTAGGTGAATTTAACCTGCGTGATTATCAAACTTAGTGGTGAATGATTGGCCATAAAGTTCGAGCATGCACTGAAAACATTAACTTCCAAGGGCATCCAGAACACCTCTGGTGTTTTCGTAACCTCAAATTTCACCTAATAGGTGAACGCTCTCTGCATGTGTGCGAACTTCAGTTAGCCTATTATTGTCAAGATTTGAAATCACGTGACTTGCCATATTTTGGACAACATTCATCTCCGAGAGGATATCTGAGGCTACGAAAATACCTAAAGTGTTTCTAAGAAAAATTTGTACATGTAAATAGGAAAATAGCCAGGAGCTCCAGATGTTCCGAGGGTAAATTTGTAGCTACTAAAATACCCGAGAGGTGTTTCAAATGGGCCCTAACCTTTAGTTTTGTGCATATCTGGTACTAGAAGAATCTACACCCATTTAGACAGTGGCTAAAAAAACATGTTTGTGGTCCGAGGTTTGGAAAATTGTAGCCTAATNGCTACTAAAATACCCGAGAGGTGTTCCAAATGGGCCCTAACCTTTAGTTTTGTGCATATCTGGTACTAGAAGAATCTACACTCATTTAAACAGTGGCTAAAAAACATGTTTGTGGTCCGAGGTTTGGAAAATTGTAGCCTAATGTTTCAAATGCACAACCTTTTTATAAGAGCTAATGCTAACAACTGAATCCTTTCGCAATAATTCTTGGACAGCTGTCTTTTTCACCCATTAAGCTTGAAGGAGTCGGCTCAGAGATTCCTGTTGTCAAAAATGAGTCTGGTGTCCAAGGTTTAAAAATACAGGTATCATATTAAAACTCCTTTTTCAGTAAGAAAAAGGTACCATATGCAGTGTTTTTAACTTCCAGAGTGAAACCCGTTGTATTCATGGGAAAAAGTTTGCTTTGGTAGGGATTTTTTCAAGCACCATTTTGAAAAGAAATTGTTTGAGAAAAATCACCCAGTTGAATGTCGTATCTTGTATAAACCTGTGGGAGTACCCCCTTGGAATGGTTTTAGGAGGGTACTCTGAAAGCCCAAGTATGGTGGAATGAACCCTATCCCTATACCTAACAATGTGAGTTGAACATCTTGGAAAGTACAAGCACAATTGTTATT
>NMRA01001173.1:25163-43067 GCA_002633005.1 Phoronis australis
CCCCCCCTCGGGCCAGGACCCAAAAATTAAAAAAAAACAAAAGCGTATCCAGCAAAACAAAAACGGCACCGCCAGCGTGTGTAAACCCCAAGTAAACCAACTTTGAAAAAATTGAGGGGGGGCTTCACTCTGAAAATATAGTTTTTTGCATTGTGAATTGCCGAGTCTTTGTGGCTCATCGGCAAAACGCGCGGGGATTAATTGTGCGCGCGCTTCCGTCGACACTTCTGAAGTAGCCAAGCATTTTAAATGGATTCACCGCTGAAAGAGCAGTTCTATAGCTGATTTCTTTTGGTAACTAGCTTCTTTACTCTACGATATATTTTGATTTGATTAGGGGAAATACTGCGGTGCCGCAACCCTGATATTCAGGCGAATTGACGTGCAACGTTTTTACCTCATCTGTCATGCCGTGTCGTTCTATTACACTCCACACGTTTGTAACTGATGTATAGTAAAGTTGTCTTGCGCAATATCATACAGTGTACATGTACATGTAATATTGTGTACATGTACATGAAATATTTTTGAAAAAAAAATTTCCGAAGAATTGCTATTGTGGCGGGCGCCGTGGTCTGGTCGCGAGTCCGTTTGAAGGCACACTCTGTAACAAGTTGTGTCTAGAAGGAATGGCCAAGGGTGCACTCACATTGAGAAAGTGACCGCATTAGCGAAAAGTGTACAGTACCAGAAATTGCGGGGAGGCTGTTCTTTCACAACAAAGTCTTGCAGGACTCGTGCGATGTTCAATAGGCCTCCTAAGGAGCCTTAGTTCCGACCTCAACACCTACCGTCTGTCTACCTGCAATAAGCACACTGCCGTCTTCTACTGTATACTGAGAATTTTCGCACAAAGGCTCACCCGATGAAACGCTCATGCCCATGGGCATTTATTTGATATTAGTATTTTGGGTTTCAAGCGTTCAGACATTGGGACGTTTATTTCGAAAATTGCAAGAGATGCAAATAGGTACTGGGATGCTTCGACAAGATTTGAAGTAGTCCATGATGAACGGATCAAATTTAGTTGCGCATGTAAGTCTTTTGAATGGACTTGGCAACCTCAAGGGTCTTAGTTTCAACTGAGCTGCGAAACGAGATGCTGACATTGTAGAGGCTTACAAGCTCATTGACACGGCAGTTGACGAAGTGCAAGCGTTGGGAACAAACATCGAAAATATCTGGGGAGAATGGTTCCAAGACGAGCAAATCATTGGATCCAATATACGAATAGACAGACAACAGAAGGATAGGACTAACGTACAGTGTATGAGTAACCACTGGGGATTAAAATTTTAGAGAGAAGTTTTCATTTCAAAATTTTTTGCATAGTACACTTTAGATCTCGCGACGGACCAGGCCAGCTTGATTTGTGTAAATGTTGAGTTTCAGTGTACTTCTGGTCCCTCGGCGAACTAGTCTTGTGACTTTTTTACCAAAGTGTGCTTTGTAAAACTATTTATCTACTGTTTGGTCCCGCGACAGATCGACTATTTTTATAGGGATAATAAGCACAGGTGTACTCTTGGTCTCGTGACGGACCAGGTCAGCTTTTTGTGTTCATGTGCATGTACTCTCAGTGTACAGTGTACATCTGGTCCCTCTGCAAACTAGTCCAGAGTATCTTTTCACCACTGTGCACAGGATGTTTTGGTTTTGCGAAACTGTTTTCAGATGATTTGTTTCCTGATAGATTTGACGTTTTTCAATTGTTTTCAACGTGATTCAGCTTACTAAAGTGATACCTAATTATTTATTGTCGCTTTTAATAATAGACTATGAGTTGAGAGCAGCATCGTTCGCCAGTTTTTCTCGTAACGAGACAGAACACATGTTTATTTCCGGACTAACAGTACAGGTCTTCGTTCTTAAACAACTTGAGGCTGCTGTTACGCGATCATCTGATATTCAAGTTTTTACTCCCCGTCGGTGCTCCGTAATTATGCTCTTGAATATTTGGAAATTGTCTAAACCCCTGTATACACACCACACTTTTTCGTAAAGGACTTTTCGTATGCTAAAAAAGGTGTGTGTGAGCAGATGTTCCAACAAAAATTTTGCTGGTGGCGTGACTCATACCCAGATGTGCACAATATGGTTTCACGAAACTTATGAGCCAAGTTCATGTGAAGAAATCGAGAAGGGTTTTTAATTATCTTAAGAAAAGCTCCAGAGACATGTTTAGTGCCAGAAACTTACCAGGATGCATGGAAATTTCACTATTTGGCTACAAAAACAAAAAAACATCTTACACGGGAGGGGAAACCCCCCTGCCGACCTCCCCCCCCCGCTCGGCGCCACGCGCCTAGGATTCGACCTTGGCGGGAATCTTAAACCCCCCTTGCTGAAAACGTAGATCCGCCACTGAATAATATTTCAAATGTCATATTCAAACTTCGTTTAATACACGACTAAACTTTTTTTTGCCATTTCGGTACACAGTCGCTCGTAGTGTCGAAAAAACCCTCTTTCGTCATTTGTTCATAGACTATAGTACATGGATCGCCAACTCCGTATACTTTCAATGGACGAAATCTGTGAACTTACGCACAAGCTCTTACAGAGTACGTCATTATTCACTGGCGACACCTGGCTAAATTATCTGGAGTAATTTACGGCAAGTACGTCGTCTGCTAATCATGGCCGGCTGCTGTCTGGAGGGATGTTCGGCCACACAGGAAAAATGCAAAGGTGTTAGCTTCCATGCCTTCCGAAAACCCCATAATCGGCTGTGGGAAGAAAAGCTTATTTCTTGTGTCAACGTGAAAGGCAGTTGTTTCAGCAATTAGACTTTATACATTTGTTCAAGGCACTTTGAAGATGGATATTTTTAAGAGGCTCTGGTAGGCCTACTACTTAATCCTGTGTTCACAACTCCTTTTTTCTTTTCTCCGTTTTTATGAAAACTATTTGGTAAACTGTTTGACGAAAATTGTCCGCTAAATTTCTTCCGAAGGTAGTGACTCGTGAACTCTTGTCCTTACGTGGAACTTCAGCCATAGTCTAATGAGAGAATTAACCAAATTGCTCTTCGCTGGCCCTGATCAGACGTTGGTCTCAGCAGCTTGCGCACATTTGGTCAGGATTTGGATCAGCAATTTCAACAAATTTACTTTTGTGTACAAATAAAGAAAACGCTAGTAAAACCTTTAACATAAATAAAGATTACATAAATACTTCAGAAATAACCACTTGGACCAGTCAAAGTCTATCTCGCCATTCAACAGCAGGTTACATACTTATATATTATTGTCGACTGTATGCCGCACAAAACCTGAACCATCTTAGCCAAGTACGCTGCAGTCTATGAAAATACCAACAAGTAACCCGAGTTTCAACTTCTTTGCAAACATGGAACAGGGATATCAAAGGGGTATGAAAGTTTTTTTTATGCTACATGTACAATGTTACATTTTTGTAAGCAGACAAATGTTTTTAAAAAATCTGCCTTAATTCTTACTATTTCAAAAGTATTTCCAACCTTACGCCTTTCAAATGAACATTTATGACAAAAAACATAATTCTTCAACCCGGTTTGTTAAGTCCTACACCAGCTCTACATACACTGTAATATGAACCAATCCTACTCCTAATGTAACAAGAAGGTCCCGTGCGTAACGGATACTAAGTATGGTCCTTCTGAAATATTGGATCTGTTAGGCTAACGCAACCTCGCGAAAAGTCACACAAAAACTCGTGACATGTTCCATCGCGTTACCAGTAAAACACGTGATAGTGGTACTTTTCTTCGCCATGTTCTTGCGTGAATGGAACTTATTATGTGAATTTTCCAATAGATGGCATCATTTTTGCATTTTTGGACCACGTCATGCGCGCACCCAATGGGGGGGGGGGGGTTGCTNCCTTTAACATAAATAAAGATTACATAAATACTTCAGAAATAACCACTTGGACCAGTCAAAGTCTATCTCGCCATTCAACAGCAGGTTACATACTTATATATTATTGTCGACTGTATGCCGCACAAAACCTGAACCATCTTAGCCAAGTACATGTACGCTGCAGTCTATGAAAATATCAACAAGTAACCCGAGTTTCAACTTCTTTGCAAACATGGAACAGGGATATCAAAGGGGTATGAAAGTTTTTTTTTATGCTACATGTACAGCAGACATTAATTGTGCGCGCGCTTCCGTCGTCACTTCTGAAGTAGCCAAGCATTTTAGATGGATTCACCGCTGACAGAGCAGTTCTATAGCTGATTTCTTTAGGTAACTAGCTTCTTTACTCTAAGATATATTTTGATTTGATTAGTGGAAATACTGCGGTGCCGCAACCTGATATTCAGGCGAATTGACGTGCAACGTTTTTAGCTCATCTGTCATGCCGTATCATTCTATTACCCTCCACACGTTTGTAACTGATGTATAGTAAAGTTGTCTTGCGCAATATCATACAGTGTACATGCACATGCAATATTTTTGAAAAAAAAATCTTTTTCCAAAGAATTGCTATTTTGGCGGGCGATCTTTAGCGACGGCTTTCGGCGCCATGAAATATTGCATCACCTAATGGCCAGTTTCTTTTTTCGCCGATTCTTCAATCAACTGCTGTTCTTTCACGAGCTTGCGTACACTTCACAACGAATTATTGGAACTGGTTTCATTTCGTTACAAGTTTTTAGAATTTTGATACCGAAAAACCGAATTTCAGAAGAAATTAATTTTTGCTTCTCCGAAGTTGTCGCGAAAATTTAGGAAATGGCGCGTGCGCATGCCACGAGCGCATTGTTTTCAAAACGACGGCATACTTTTCATTGTTAGAAAAGGCGGAGAGTTACGCAAGAAAATGACGTTTATTGCATTGTTTTTCACTTAAACGGCTGTAACGGGCAAGGTGAGTATCGGTTGATTCTCAGAATTTGCATGCACCCCGTCCGGTCTTTAGCTTTACATTTTGATACAAGTTTCACGGCGCGGTGACGAGTAGAACTACCCTGGCTGCGTGCAATTTCGGGGTCTACGGAATAAATACACACAGTGGTACCTAGCTGTATTTTGACGACAGTCTTCATACAGCTAGCTGCCTGGCTACCGGCGAGTAGGATTTATCAGTTACACGCTTGGGCCCGTCCTAAAATATTGACTTGGCATTGCGTTTTATTTGAGTACAACTTGTTCAATAGACGGTTCATTTTTACGACTCGGAAAAAAGTGCGCCATCTGATGAGCAGCAGAAAAATTACTACCCGGAAGATATTCACCTTTACAAGAACAGTGCTCCCCGTGGGTCTTCGGTATTTAAAAGGTATGGTTAGCAATAACATTCAATCAAGTATGATTTTTGGGTTGCCTCGTGCTACTATACGTTCCTATTTTTTGAACCACTTAACGTTACTAGGCGTCAAGCAGACATTACAGGACCGACAATTGCCATCGTTTTGAGGCCGTAATTTCAACTTTAATTGTAAAGTTCTGATCACCAGCCGAAACAATTTTAGAGTAATTCAGATTTCGAGCTTTGAACATTTTAAGGATCTTGATGACATCGTTATTTGTTTCGCATAAATCTTTAAAAATTTGTTAGTTTGTTAATTGGAATGTGACAGTAATGGCGAACAGGACGACCGATATCAGCAAACTGAAGGTTTCAATTGAAACATGCAGGACACACAAGTCGCTGTCCACAAATGTTTTAATATATATGTACTCTAAAAAGGCTCAGCTTTCACATGTATTATGTCACTTTTCTGATTGATGTTGCGCCGTAAAAGAAATAACGATCAAATGAAGGGCATTTCCACCAGTTACACAGCTTGACTCAGATGGGTTGAAAAAGTAACACAAATAGCTAAATTGCGAATACGATTCAATTATTATTTTTACATTTTCACGTGGACACAATATGTGTTGATTCAGTATGTCATTCTAAGTTCCCGTTAATTTGTCGTTGTTGCACAGTGACGGAACAACTATGCTAAAATTTGATGGTTTCCAAAGCCATTAACCACCCAAAAATTTCGAGGGGCCAGCTTTCTGTGAAGACGTTACATATTTCCACCTAAGAGTAAAACTAAGCTATATTTCAAAAAATCCGTGATATGTCATGTTCCCGCATCTGCCTGACTTTCTCATGCAGTGACTCTTAAAAACTAAAGTTCACACTCTGTAATAAAAAGAACAACAGAATTTATTACCCTAGGCAACACAGCAAATTATTCAATATCTAAACAAACTTAAAGTTTGGATATTGACTGCGTTCTGCTATGTTGAAAATGGGCCAAAAAGGCTAACAAAATGTAGTGTACGTACCCCCATGTGGAATTCAGTAACACAAATGGTTATTGCAAATGAAATTGTTGTCTTTTAAATAACAACTTTGCAAATGCCAATACAACACTATGTTAGCATGTGAAGCAGAAACAGTGATTTAGTGTACGTACCCCTTTTGTAGTGTACGTACCCCCATGTTTACAAATACCATGAAATTAAAATATCACTTGGTAAGTGAGCAACATTGGTCATAGACAGTTTCCTTCCATAAAAATGTCAGGTTGAAAGGTTGTTTATTGTAAATACATTTGATTTTGAGTGATTAAATATTAGCATCCTGTAGTGTACGCACCCCCATAATTTAATTTGTGCCTATTTTCAAAGTATGGCAGATTTGCACATGAATGCTGTGCTTTTTATTCTTTCTCTTTGAAGTGACTTAGTAAATCAACTAACTCTCAGTGGATTCTTAGTATTTAGTTACAAACCTGACCTGTCATTTAAATGTAGTGTACGTACCCCTGTTTAGTGTAGGAATCACGACGTGAACAAATACCACGAAACCAACATTTGACAGAGATAGTTCAATCCTTTAAAATGCTAGGTTAAAAGGGTGGCCAGTATAAATGCATTTGTTTTGAGCGAAATATTAGCATTTGTGTCGTGTACATATGTTTATGTTTTAACATGTGCCTGTTTTCAAAGAATAACAGAGAGATATACACATTCATGCTGCACTTTTTACATGTATTTGTTCTCTTTGAACAGATTTGGTAATTGGACCCTCAGTAGATTCTAAGTATTTTTTTTTAAACCTAACAAGTCATTGAAATGTAGTGCACGTACCACTGTGTAGTGTACGTAACTTCAACCTCTGTGCTTTAAAGTATTGCCCACAAGTATTTTTACCTACTGCTGTTCTCATGAATTATATTGATATCTCCAGAATGCATTCAGTCTGACAGAAAACAATGGACATTTATTTATTAAATGCGTGGGCAACAAAATGGACAGGACTTGGCTATAATACCCAAGAAGACCCGGCATGTGACAACTGATGTTGTAGAGGCAGCATCTCTATCTCTAACTAACCAGATAAAACCTGAGAGAAAATTAGTGTTATTAAAAAATACACCCTTCCCAGAGTAAACTAAATTATTTACAGATTGCAGTGCGATCTTTTGCGTTGGCTTTCGACGCCATGAACTATTGCGTCACCTATTGGCCGCCGATTCTTCAATCAATTGTTATTCTTTCACGAGGTTGCGTACACGTCACAACAAATTATCGGAACTGGTTTCTTTTCGTTATAAGCTTTTAGAGTTTTGATACCAGCCAACCGAATTTCAGAACAAATTTTGCTGCTGCTAAGCTGTCATCCTCTCTAAGCTGCCATCATCTCCCGAGAGATTTCCCAAAAATTGGGAAACGGCACATGCATGTGTCACGAGCGTACTGTTTCCAAAACAAATAGTTATTTGTTACAAAAGGCAGAGAATTGCTCAAGAAAATGACGTTCATTAGATTATTTTTCACTTAAACAGCCGTACGGGGCAAGGTGAATGTCGGTTGACTCCTAGGCTTTGCCTGCCTCCCGCCGGTCTTTAGCTCTGCATGTTGGTACAAGTTTAATGGCGAGTTGACGAGCAGAATTATTGTGTTGTCCTCCAAGCTGTATCACCTTTGCATGTAGCTTAATGAAGAATTCAGTGCATTGTAAGTATTAACACTATAAGCGCATCCTCGATAAGAAATTAATCGAAGATATCACACACTATTTAACTGAAAGCGAAAATTGGTATTCTGATCCCTCTAATCAAACATCTATTGACAAGCAATGATACTAGTTGGGTGGCGGACCGATTGCGACTACATTAGTACACTTCATCAGGCGTCGTGTATGTCTCATTGTAATTTACAAAGGAAGCTTCGGAGACCATACCACGGAAACTGTAACACAAAATCCGCATTGAAAGCTGCAGAAGAGCGTGGTCAACACATCTACAGCACGTGTATTTGCGTGCAATTATTACGCCGATAAGTATAGATTTTGGTAGAGAGGAAACAGTCGATCACGGTGCGAGTTCTGAGCATCAGCTGTACAGGCAAGAGACGAAATCAGGGGCGGATCCAGGATTTTGAGTTGGGGGGCATGGCAGAGTATTAGCCAGGATTTTGCCCGTCAGACATTCGCACCCCCATCTGACAAATGTAAACTGGGAGAATTTTAGGGATGCCATAGCCCCCTTGGCCCCCCTCTAAATCCGTCACTGGAAATGCTACCTGGACTCCCACTTAGAAGTTTGCCAAGTGATTTTTCCTTAAATAATGAGTAATTCAGTCAAAAACTCGAAACTAGTGTTGTCTTGTGATAGACGGTAGATATATCGTCCGGATACATTTACCTACATGTATGATCGTCAGGCTCCAATGGTCGTCCGCCATCTTGTTTCGCGTACAGTGCAACCACGCGGGACTTAGCGTTTCAATTTTGAGTGCTCGTCTGCTTGTTAGATACTAACCTCTCGGGAAAAACACGCATCGAAGAAATGAGAAGAAAATCGGTGCATTTACCGACTGTTTTTTGAAACCACTTAAAAACTTGTAGATTTTACTAATGCACTTTTTTGATTTTCAGAAGATATTTTCGAAATTAATTTTTCCTCATACGGGACGAAGTATAACCCAGGGTTTGTTTATGCAATGTATCTATTTGTCACAGGCACTAACTGACTGTATGGTCACAGGAAAAACGCAGCACACAGATGCAACTCACTGGGAGCTTAACAGTTTCTGCCCCCACATTTGTCATCACAACATTATCCAGGGCTGAGTTGCATAAAGCTTCAAAAGTTATCCGCTGGATAAGTTTGATTGTTGCATGACGTCAGGTGCATTGTTCAACAATAACAACGCGACGGGTGGTAATGCGACTTCATTGGTGCTATACGGTGTATCACGTTTATAAAACTGGGCCCTGATGTTTTTTATCTCAAAACACAGTGCAGAGCTCAACATTAATGTTGACATTTTTGGTTTAGGCATTTTGGATTTATTTGAAGAAAATTAAAATACTAAAATTGATAGAGAAAGGTCCACAATAAAATAAAACATTAACTTTATTTCACTGTATTGCATTGGTACATACTGTACAACACAGAATTACATAATTTAACATAAACATAATAGATTGAGCAATAAAACGCAAATGCAACTTGGGTATTGATTCATTTATTTCTGATTGTAGAAGTCTGCTAAAGGTGAGAAAAAATGTTCAAACAAGATGACATTGGATAATTTATTAGAGCAACTGTATGGAGGTTCTAATGATCAACTTCTGCCCACCAGGTCTCGAAGGGTTACAGTTGTGTTTTGGCTGGCAAGGTGTTAACAAAGAATGAAGAAATACTGAAAAGAAAAAAGACAGCAAAGTTACCAGTTGTTGTAAAAGTGTTTGCATGTTATCTATTGCTTAAATTTCAAAAGTATTTATTTTCCTTAACTGAAATTCTGATCCAATTTTAATCGATTTAAAAATCGATGTTATACCAGTACGACAGTCTGTGGTTGAACTAAATTTTTTGAAAACCAATTTCCACTATTTTGATGGCCTTTTTCTGCGTGTTTTTCTTTTCTTACAAAAGCCAGCAGCATATGACGATCATAGTAGTCATCACAAAATGGCTGCCGAAGAGCAGCGTACAGCTGAAACAAATCGGCATCAATTAAACAAAACTTTCGAATCAACGAATTCTGCGTATGTTTGAGAGTTAAATCAAATACCATTCAAAACGTTACTTTGAAGTTTAATAATTCGGTGAGTGCGACAACAAGCCGGTTTTGTACTTAGGCGGACGACCATTGGTTTCCCGAGTATGTTTTCTGTAAGGTAACTATCGCTTTGACATCAAGACTCCATGTGATTGATGTCGGTACAATATTATCTAACAGATATGGATACGAGCTGATTCAAAAAGACCGAGCTGCGCAGCCCATAGTTCCTTGCCTTCGGTTTCTGCCAATTATTTAGGTGGAGAATGTGGATAACAACGAACATTTTCTGATGTTCTTTATCATAATAGCCTATATGCGAAGAATTTAAGCCAAGAGTATGAATAATGGTCTTGATTTTAGAGACAGTAATGCTATATGACATTTTCACATTTCATTTCATCCTCTGATTTTCCATAGCTGACACTGGGTCATCAGCTCAGTCCCAGCAATAAACACAGACACAACCGATGACACGCACCTACGGTCAGCACACCAGATTGTCAAATAAGCATAGAAAGAATTTAGGGAAATCTTTGATTTTGTTGAAAATTTCTGATTGGCGCAATATTTGAATTTGAATTAGCTGTGACCTGTTAAACATCCTACTGAATCGAGGGCTTGAGGTTATATCAACTCCTCAGCGCTTTATCGCATGACATTGGCACTAGTCGGTGACACTTACTCAAGTTTCCCTAAGTCTCATCAATAGCTTTAACTCCAGTGCTGTAGTGGGGCGTAGGCGTACGTAGGCGCAGCCAGCCACCTGTTGGCAAATGAACGTAGCGCCTACGCAGCGTAAGTTCCGTTCAGTGCTCAAGGTAATACCGTGGGCTTTGGGCACCTACTTACCTCTTATTTTACCACTACAGCACTGTTTGTCTTCTAATTATCGCAATCATTTCTTGTGAAACCCAATACTTTTCTCATTAACCCACATACATTGGAGTGCCCAACTGAGCAACAACATGCTGCAACGTCTTTATTGTGTTTAAAATTCTGATGAAGAAAACATTCAGTCAGAGCACAGGAAGTCAGTCGCACCAACTACCTTCGCAACGTAAAGGATACCGCCCGGGAAGTTTTGTCAAACACCTCGGAAATAGATTTATCGTTCTTTCGTGGACGGGAGTCCTTATGTCATCGGAGAGAAATTTACTTTGAGTCACGTACATTTCGTTTCCTTTCACTTCTTCAAAAATAAAAAATGTTCAGTTAGAGTTGAACTATAAATGTAATGGCTAACTAAGGTTTCTTATGTCTTCTTTTGAAAGAAACTTAATTTAATCTGATATCTCTCCAACTCCAAAAATACACATTCCAAGTACCATATTTCTCGGTGGACAGGTGATAATGACTAAAGTCTTATCGTTGAACATTCACTGTACGAATCACGATAGATAAACAAAGAATGATAATTACTGTCTAATTAGAAGGCATATCGGGTTCCGATCCTCTGCCTGGAAATTTCTGTAAATTCGTAATGCTTCTCAGACGCACTGCCTCAAAATCACGCGACGGTAAACCTGCCGTTGTACCTTGAGAATTAGCTACATTTTAATGTTGTAACTTGTGCGTTTAGGGTCCGTTCTCCACGAGTTCTTCTCTATTGGCCCACTTGTCTTATTCACGTACATTTAGTCACAATAGCTTTGTCAACCCCTTATAACACCCTATTAAGTAAACCTCAGGCCACAAATCCAGATTTTCGGGGGCATCCTTTTACCTCAAGGATTTCTTCTTCATTTATCCACCATTCCCGCCAAATTGTTTTTAAGGATCTCGAAACGTCCTCCTCTATTTTGTAACCTGGGAATGGACTTGTAGTGTGGATAGAGCCTCTGCATCACATCAACAACAATAGACATCCAAGACGCATACAACACATTTGTACAAAGTCGTTGAAAATTCCACTGTTTCTGAAACTGCACTTCGTGCAAAATTGGTTTTATACTCGACTGCATCCAAGATATTCCAGTTTACGAGGTTGACGCATAACGGTAATTCATATCAAACTTTAGTGATTAGTTTGTTGTCGAGTAAAGCATCTGGTTTACTGGGAACATTGTTGGTAATATGGACGACAATTGTATAACATTTTTATATCTGGTTGGTGAGGATTTTTTATCGATCAGTTGCATATTTCAAATAATACAAAATTGACTTCCCATTTTATAAGAAATATAATTTAATAGATTTCTATCCGGTGGGGCACTTTTCCATCGTAGAGGTTGGTGGGGACATGTCACCTCGGGTGGGTATTATGCCATGTCATTCATTGTCTTTGATCAGTACATGCACGTGTATGCCGGCTACCTGGTATCACTTTGCATGGGTAAGCGAAAGAAATGAGATATTTCATCATTTGTTGCAGTCTTAAACTTTTCCCGGTCGCCCGGGTATTATATTAGACTGGATTCTGAATGTTCAACCCTTACCTATTATGCAGAATCGAACCCTGCCAAAGCCATTCATCTGAGAAATCGCGATCTATTCACTGAATAAGCAAAGAGTTAACCATTTCAGTCAACGGTATCGCATGCAACAGATTTTCTCTAGTTCGAATATTTCATAATCAAACTAACTGCATCACTTCGAGCACGCTATAACAGTATGCTTTGGCAAGAAAAGCTTTTGAATGTTGATCGCGCAAAAAATCGGTTTGCAGCCAGCGCAAGGTTAACATTCAAGCGACCTCCCTATTTCAAGTTTACTGACTAATAAGCAACTTTCGCCATTTTACTGGGATAAGTACTGTTAACGTGTCGTCTACTGTGCAGCGACTGTGTAAGCGACAGTGGTTAAGTTTAGCGGGTAGCGGCCACAGGATGCACGGGATACGACGCACGAAAATCCTTGCGTCAATTTAGATATTAGTGTAAATTGCACGGTTATTGACCTATCGCCAGGATTTTGGGTGACAACTGATTAATCAGATTGCAGCATTCTTGACACACCTCCGTTTCAAAATCGCCATCTTACCCGACAAACAACACGTTGCCGGGTAAGACGTATTGTTTGTTTGTCCACATTTCGCAATGGGCCGAAGCTTGCGACAGGCCAGTTCCTTATCTCTGTGATTGCTTGGTCAAAACAACATAGAGCGGCGATGTGAATATGAATTACGTTGAAAATTGCCACATGTTTTTAAGAACGAGTTTTGTGTTCAAAATGATCCGCCGTAAATCATTCAACCGAGTCCAGTATCCTGACGTGTTGTTGGAGAATATCACTGCATGATGCGGGTGAGAGTACGTCATTAGTGCAAAGGCCACCTATTTTCAGATTTTTTGTTTTCACCTTTACAATGAATACTGCAACACTTTGTTTAGCGCAGATGAAGTTGAAATAGCGATCGTTTAGTGCCTGCTATACATTAGCAAAGTTAAAAGCATGGCATTGCATCTTTAAGGAACCCTCTTTCAGATGTGGTATTCTGTGGAATTTTAGCCGTTCACTATAAATGAGCTTGAATGGGCGTAGCCTACATGTATACGTAGCTATAACCCATAGCTACGTGACAAAGTTAAACCTTGTTTGAAATAAGGAAATTGTCATGAAATTTCGATGGATGTTTCTGCGTATTCGGACTAATCTACATGTAGAATAGAAAGATTCACGCTAAAAACGTTATGTAGGTTTCCTTCACTGGTATTACGCTGCGCCTGTCTGGCATTTGCTAAATGGTCATTATCATGGTTCAAAATTAATCCCTAAAATGAAAGAGGGCTAATTTTACTGAAGTCGCTTGCTTTTCAAATTATGAAAATTTCAGTCTTTGGTCATTCCACTTTGGTGTTATGATATGCTACAGACATGTCTGTGACATGTCATGTCCCAAGTATTCTTGATGTTAACATGCAGTTATTCTTAATTGTGCCCGTAATTACGTTGGTCCCCATGACATTAGTAATTAATTAGGCTAGTAATTATGATGGTATCACCTGTGGTAACGATGACGAACTACGACTCAGGCAGTTTAATTGCAATTCTATGCTGTCACCTTTTCCCCCGTGTGTGGGTGGGCGCAGGTTGTTATAGACCGGTGATAATAGCTTTCGGTGCGACGATTGACTGAAGACTGGTTCGAGTTAATCCTTTATTAATCCCGACCGTACGTTCACAAGCCTACTCAAACAAAACGTCCGACGTAATGTCTGTTTATGCTCCAGCCAGTGCAGCGAAGCCCTGACTTGTGACTAACTTCTGAGACACGTTCAGCAACTGTTACACTCGTCGATTCCATAACCTGCTGCCTCTATAGCTGGCTCACTCAGTTTGACTATCGCTGTAACTGCTGATTCTTTTCCCTGCAACTCAACTATAATTCTCCTGATTAACTTTCTTGAACTTACTTGATCTGACAAACACAAACCCGTGCTTGTGTATTTATAGCCTAATGCATTGTTATGGAACTTTACATCAATTCAAGCATATTCTAGAACTTTCCTGAAACTACCCAACCATTCTACAACTATATAGTAGTCTCTAGAATATTCCAGACTGCATTAATCACTGTCATGCCAGAGTCTTCTAGAAAGTTCCACAAAATACTGCAGTAAACAAATTACATCATCACTACTTAACTCAGTCTACTAGAAAGTTCCATACTATTCTGCAGTAAACAACTTACATCATCATTGTACTTTACTCAGGGTTCATGCCAATCAAACTGAAGAACAAAACAAAACAACACACAAATAATACTTTCAGACTATATTCTGACATATGCTTTATCCTGTGAGTCTGTTATTACTTATTGGAGAACCTAACACAACGCGAGAGTGGTTTTGTCAAAGACGTTAACAAGACTAATCTCATTGTCCTCCGCCATTATTGTGTGGTGGACCTTGGCTACATCTAGCGGGTGTGTGTGGGCCGACGAAATACACCAGGCGACGACTACGATGGCCGATTTTAGTTTGAGAAATACAGTATAGGCACAAGTGTGACTCAGTAATCAGAGGTCAGCAGGTGAAAGTAGGTTATTGGGGGGGGGNCCGAACCTCTAGAATTTTGTCCAGGAGGGTCAGGGAAGTAATAAACATACGGTAGATCTGCTGAAGAAGAGTTAGGAGCAAAACGGGGAGTAGGGCGCCCCTCAATCAAAACCTTGTTGACGGAAATAGATTTTTGCCCCCTCAATATTCCAGGTGTTAATATCAATTAGTTAAATTAACAGATTCTCCCCCCCCCCAACCATCAACTGTGTCCTACGCCAATATTCTATACCTGCCCTCTTACGCAATACAAACACCGGTCCAGATCTCCAGAAATTCAAACCTTATGACATTCTACAATTAAGCAGGGGGAGGTCTGTGTGAAGTTACATAAACTAATCACAAATAGCGACTCAGCAGGGACAGAACCAGGATTTTTAAAAGGGGGGGTCAAAAATTTTTTAAGAAGTTTGGTCTCAGTCAACAATTTACAAATTCGCGTATTTGTTTTGCTATTTACTTACACTTATTATCTTCATTACGAGCTGACCTCTTTTGGCTTATGACGTTTTCTAATAAGCCCTCAATTCAGTCAAAATATTTAGGAACTAAGTCTTTAAATTCGGGGCGTTGCTCGAATTGATCCCTACTTATTTGCCATATTATTGAGAATTCGTCGTAGAAAACTCGTCAATTAACACGAAGTAGATTGAGGGAACATAGTTGAGTCCCTTGCAATCGGGCACTGGACCCCAAGCATACTGCAGAAAGAAATGAAAGAAGCATGAATGAGCGTAGAATAAACTTATCAGTAGTTCCCAAAATCATTCAAACCATTTACGATAATTTTCTGAATAAGTGATCAAATGCAGGGAACAGTAAAGACATTTAGTTCAAATCACCCTGTCCATCACTGGTTGACTTGCAACAGTTTCGCAAAAAAAGCCCTTTGTTTCAATCGTGAACATCATCTATCTTATTCAGTGGGGAAGCGAAAAAGTATCAGCCACAAACTTTCAATTAACTGTTGCTGCAGCCGAAGGCAGGGCAAAAAGCACCGTCGTTTTGTACCGACCGGAGCCGTCATACGTTGCTATATTTGTTTATTGCAAGGTGTCTCTACGGTACGTGAAACAACACTGTTCGCCAGTGGCCGTCCAAACCGATATCGCTAGATTCGTGTCCCTCTCTACGGTCTCTGATTACTTTTGAAGTTTATTTGAGGAGTGTTTGGATTTTTCTGGGTCACGGCTCTAAATTGTAGTGGTGGCACCTGTACGTGCGTGATGGGTACATGGATAACACAAAACGGCCGTAACACGCTTAGGCACCAGATGGGTACGATAAAACGAAAAAGTGGTTGCTAGTGTGCACCAATTCGATACACGATATTGGCCGACTGCTTAGTAATACGGCATATATATAACCAACAGCCAGTTGGGTACGGATACTGTCAAATGGACTAAAATAATGCATGTACAGCACCAGACGGTTACACATAACCGCGAACCAGGCGGTAAAAACGGTGTTTACGCCGGTTCGGCATAGGCTGAGTGAGCAGACCAGCCGGAGTACGGTAACGTTTGGCAATTACCGTACCGTCCCTTGACCTCTTCACCTCGAACCGTCAAAGTAGGACTGATGCGTGGGCTTTTCGGAAACATTTTTGTGCTTTGACCGCGAATTTATTGCGATCTCGCTGGAGCAGGACACCGTGCATGGTATTAGAAGAAAGAACAATAATATTGCTAATGGTTTGTTGAATTCCTGTTTTGTGTAAATTTATTGAGTTTTGTTTTTGATATGGACGGATAAAATGAAGCACCCGTGGAACTCCTTGTCCCGAGTGTCATACATGTACCTTGTAGTATTATATATATAGTGTATTGGGGACGATCAGGACGCCTGTGTGTTAAAAGTGCCACCGTTGATGACAGGTCCGGCGAATATGCCTAATGTAGCGTTGTTCTAGGACGTTGGATTTAGTAGCATCGAAAGGTTCACGTGTTGCTGGGAGGGTCGATTTTGCTGCTCGCGTAATATTGTCGCCGATAGTATCGGGTGTTGTCATGGTCAATAACCTATTGGCTTCATTGGCTTTGAGCGGGATTTTTGCACTTGCAGTTGATGTAGCCTTAGTTTGCAGAATGTTGGACAGTGCTCTCTGTGCTGTGTCGTTGACGATGATGCATGGCTGCTCAAAATTGCTACATTTTTGTGTCCACTGAGCTGCACGATTGTGGTAAGTCAGGTATGCCAGCATGAAGGGTAAGGATGTTTGGTGGTCTTCATGATCGGTAGGCTTAAATAGCAACGGGACATCTTGACGAATATGACGGATGAGCAAATGCTTTTGGATTAAATGGTCTAATGTCACTGCCAGTGCCGAACCTTGTATTCGTTTCCCTTTCGTTGAACTCTAAGTATTGTTGGTTGCCAGATTCGTCATCAAGCCACTGTATGTCTATCCACTGTAGCTGGCGGCTTCATGTGAACCTCGAAAACCAAACAGTTTGGTATTTAAGAACCTTACTGTGTTGAGGAGTGCTTGTGGTGAATGTTTCCCAAGTTGACCGGTACCCACAACAGCTCTTCCTCCTCATCGTAATTCCACCCAGTTGTTTCGATTTCCTTCATCTTGTTGTTTCAAGTCACGCCTAGCTAAAAGCACGTCTTTGGAAAGTTGGAATATGGTTGGGTCGTCTACTATGGTGACCGGGTAGCTAATTTCTTTCAGTTGTCGGTCATTGGCCCTGTAAGTGAAAAGGTGTTAGAGTTTCCGGTTCATATGGAGGTCCATCGGGCTTCGCCAATGCCATTAGAAAGCCCGCTACGAAGGTATCTAGCTCTTTCGGGGATATGTCCAGCAAATTTCTGTTTTCATTCCCTTACAAAAATGAACTTAAGTTTTTCGCTGAAAACTTAAGTTTTTGGCGAAAAAACTTAAGTTTTTGGAAAAT
>NMRA01001174.1:0-31711 GCA_002633005.1 Phoronis australis
GTGTTAAAAGGCAATTCCCAGGTGTACATGTATATTACATAGTGTGTTAAAAGGCAATTCCCTGGTGTACATGTATATTACATAGTGTGTTAAAAGGCAATTCCCAGGTGTACATGTATAATACATAGTGTGCTATCAGTTACCCCAACAAATTATATTAAGAACTTTGCATTCATGTCATTTTGAAGACGAAAGTATGTACTGACATTCCAATACGGGGCGTGTGTACCCGGCGACGTTATTGGAATCAGCGAGAATAGGTCGTTTTGTTTGGTGCAAAAGAAGTAGAAACGTAAAAACGATATACTGATTAACTTGTTTTTTTTCGTCATGAATCAATATTGAAATTTATTGAAAATGTCATATTAGGAACTAAATTTTCAAAATAATTCGCTTTAAAACCCTACAAAAGATCGCCGCCTTTTTGAACATGCACAAGGTCAACCTTGGCATTTAAATACTAGGCTATAGTGTAGATCTCAAAAACGAAAGCCTTTACTCAGAGTTTTTACTATGCAATACAGTGCTGTCAACTACCTGGTGATTTTTAAGCGTATTTCAACACTTCAAGTAGTCTCTTATTTTTCTGAGTCAAATTTTATTTTAAACGAAAATAGATCTAGAAGCATTGTTGTACTGTAGTAACCAAACTCAGTGTTCTAACAGTGCCAGCCGCTGGAGGGCGCGCTGCGGACCACGACTTTAGTCCCCGACAGTCCTGTCTTCGAATCGGCAAGGGTTGATACCATTACTATACAGCAATGGGGGAAGTGATCGAGTCACACCACATGTAAAATAATGTTTCATGTTCAGCTGTATTGAATATAAACGGCCAAGATCTTTTGCACGGTCACTTGTCAGTCAGGTCAGCTATGTGTTGTTGCAGATATCAGTTAGCCAACCCGCCGGCTATTGGCTGCGTTGATGACCCATTTACCCAGTGACTCATCGAAATTTCAGGAAAAACCATAAGTGTATTTTTATTTTATTAAGCTACGTGCCTACTCGCGCATAACAACCACAGTGACTCTGAAGAAAAGACGGCGATATGGCTGCTAATAAGAAATCAAGGCGTTTACTTCTCAGTGAGGCACAATTGGAAAAGGTGAGTTTTTAAAATGTTTTGCCACCTGTTCGGGCCCAGCTTGATCGTCCCAGCGTAACATGTTTATGTTAATATGTTATCGAAGTTTGATTGTTTGACTCTCGGCGTTACGAACACAATCATCGTGAAGTTCCAAGTTAAGGTTTAGGCCCATAGGCGGATTTAGGGATGGCCCACTGCAGCTGGCCCGCCCTAGCTAGCTGCTGCCGCAAAAAAAGAAATCACACTGAGTGTTCCAGCAACAGCGAAATATTGAGTGCAGTAACTAGGATCACTGGTAGCGGATGTGGGAGCCGGGGGGGGGGCTCATACCTAGGGCGGAATCGTGTTCCCGTTTTTTTTTTTGTTTTAGTCCCGGCCGACGACAGGGTTTCCGAACACTGAGAAAGTCCACATCCCCGGTCCGGAATGGCGGGCGGCCTGTGCAGATACAATCGCGCTTTTCCCAATTCCCTGAGGTCAACGTACGTCTTGCCCCCTCCCGTATCCTAGATCCGCCACGAGGCCTATACGTAATTAAGTGAATATACTCCCGCTCTTGTGTTGACAAAAAGACTCGAGAACCTCGTCAGTACTCTAAAAATGGCTTCACTGAGACTAGGAATTTCCCAACGTCACAGGGCAAAGCGGCGAGGGATGAACACCCCTTTGTATAGATAATGGTCAGAAGCTTAGGCCGGACTATCTCTGCAAGATTGGATGATACGTGCATCCTTTTGAGGCTGTGAACATTATATAACTAGACCACTAGTGGCTGTAGCACCGACTGAATTAAGGGTTCGTTGTTCGGCAGGCCAAGCAACTCATCAATCACAATATTCCTATCTGCGCCGACGCACTCACTGGTCACCAGATTTTTTTCTTTTGTCTCATCTTTTTAAAAGTCCTATATGATTGGCAGCACGTGTGTTTAAAATGTGTGATCTAAGCTGTTTCAATTGTGCTGGAGTTACATGCGGGATGGACGTCTGCGCTTTTCATCCCTTGTCATCGCCGCGTGCACTGTCCCACCGACTCTTATACCAAAAAACTCTTAGAAAAATAAGACAGTTTTAAGTATGTGCGCGTGTGATAGCTGTGAGACGTTAATTACTACAGTCTACACTTCTGAGAAGACTTGCCTCAGTGTTCATGATTTCACCTGGGTTAAGTTCGGTAACCTACGCGATAATCTCGGCTATAAGCAAGACCTTGCGAAGCAAGACTGCTCTCATTGGTTACTGGCAACCGTTCAATTGTCCTAATTAAGGTCATGTTCTATAAATAACTTCATACCGCTGCATACCAAGCCAAGAAAAAACAGTGAATGTTGACTCGCTCACATTGTCCTAGGCAATGACCATCGCCTCTGTTGGCCCGAAGCAGAGGCGATGTAGAGGCTATAGGCGCTCTGTACGCCGGAAGCTTTTCGGCGAATTTTGCCTCGCACCGACTAAACCATCAAAGTCACGTTGTTATAAATACCTTTTGCGCATAGAGGAACACCTTAGGAGGTTGTCGATGTGTTTAATTCCTTCCAACTCGAACAAATACTCCCGTTATGAAACTTTTTCTTCGAGCAGTCCCTATTTCAGTTCCCAAAATCGTGAACTCACATTGAGTAAAGTCGAGTGATGCTGTTGTGTCGCAGGGCTGATCTAAGTCAAAGGACACGTCAAGTTAAAATCCAATAGTTGATGAAATAAAGGATGTGTATTCCACGTTGTCTGCGTTTCTTACAGTCCAAAATTCTAAGCTCACGTTGATTCACAGGCTTTCGCAGGTTTTCAGTCCCTCAAAATTCATCGCTGCAGCACTGCTGATACAAGGTTATAATAAAGGTGGTGGTCCACGTTGACTCATTTGTTAAACCCACCCAGTCGCTTTAAATGCTGTCATTCTGTTAGTATTTCTAGGATTTATTATGACAACAACAACTACAACAACAACAACAACAAGATGACGCCACAAAATCCTTAATAAATATATACCCGAGCCGATACCTCAACGACAAACAGACTTCGAGAGGCTACGTGAATGAGCAAATAACAACTCGAGACGATGCCCCCTAAATGGTACCGAAGGGCAAAATACCTACCCCAAGACAATGTTTGAGAAAAGCAGGATACCGACTACAGTAGGCAGCACGCTATGGGCGGCTGAAATTGAACATACATGTAATAGGTGGAGATGAAAATGGTGGTAAACTGGTTTCAGTAGGTGAAATGGACACGAAGGTCAACGTGGACACAATGAGTCAGGAGACCGATACATGTGTTTATCATTTGTTAAGTTTGTATAAATGCAGGGTTATTATGAAGCTTTGATATGAACATGGGTCACAGTTTGAAAATTTTTCATATATTCTTCAGCGTCAAGATCCATGAACAACCCAAGCCCTCCCTGACTGTTCATATCATCTACGAAAGCTCTCTGCTTGTAAGGATGATTCCATGCTGGTAGTGAATGTAGACTATGTGATTTAAAATCCGTTTTTTGTTATTTTTTTCAGGTTCTAGAAGCTGCATTAGATGGCAATTGTTCTGAACTTGTGAAATATATAAAGCGTGGGTGGGATGTGGACCAAGTACTGAATTCGTCGGTGAGTATTCACACATGAAAGCTCATATGATCATCATTGGCTTTTGAAGTGCACCTTTTTAAAGAAACAATCATTGTTACATGTTTCATCAGGATGGCATTGCTTTCCTGGTTTTCTGTTGAATATTTCTATATCAACACTCTATACTGTTAACCAAAGCAACAGGTGAACATCGTAGTAACATTACAACAGTGATAACAAAATATTCACTTTCAGCTGCAAAAGTGTAAATATGGCAGATGTTTTTCTTGATTTACGGAAGTATGTCGATGAGAAAAAAATATAATCAAGTTATCGTATAAAGACTGTTTAGTATGGAAGTGCTGGAAACTTTATTAAGAAGCACTTTATAGACGCTATTGGGATAGTCATGAGAATCAGTGATCAAAAAAATATATTTACCATGGAATGCTATTATTTTTTCCTGCAATATCATCGACTGTCTGCAGGTCCGCCAGAAGGATCCCGAAAATGATCGATGATAGTGCAAACAATTAGAAACTGGCCGATTTGGGCAGACCACAGTCGCACCGGAGAGACAGTCTTTGAAAAGTGGGTCCACCTTTTTTAGAGTTTAACAATAATCTTGACCTGAGTCTGTTGACAGATTTGCTTTGTTATTGTGCGGCGGTATAGGACTATAGGAAGAAAGAAGTTATTCTTTAAGAAAAAGTATTGTATAAAATGAATTTAATAATGCTATATAATTTCTAAATTCCGTGTGTATATTGGGAGGGTGTGACATGTATCTATGCCTTGATTATTGTGGATTTACGAATGGCTCGACTGTAACATGGCGGAACTAAGGAAGGCATGATGAAAGAGACCCTGGTAGAGATCGGTAGCTGTCTCGGGTTACGAAAAACTATCCAAACTCACGTGTTCTTTTTAAAATACACGGCGTAATCTCGCGAATGGCCTAGCGAGTTCCTAGCGTTTTTGAACTCTACCCAGATCGAGTGGTTTTGGAATTTTGTTTTGCTTATATCATTTACTTTTTTAAGAACTTGAGGTGTTATTACCTAAATGCAATTTTCATTGCAATTGCATTTAGGATGACTTAAGATTTTTGACTATATTCGACCCTTTCATGACACCAGTAATGATTATTGCAAGCTTGATAATATGGTATGTCTAGCTCAAGCAAAAGTTCCCGCACAATTTACATGTACTTGGTGCATTAAATCACCATAGTCAAAACGTTTAAATCGTATGTACTTATCAGACGATTCAAAACTTGCATTAAAGATGCTATACACTGTCAGTAAGTTGATTAGAATTTTTTGCGCACGGACACGTTAGTGTGGTTTAAATGACATTTCATAATCTTCTATTATGGTTAGATGTCTTTACCAGTGTTTTTTGGGTAATAATTTCACCATCCAAACCCAAATAAGAATAGGTCAGTGTACAATTGGGGATTCTAGACTAACACATTATCTCAGCCTTGAAGTTTACATGTTTGTACCTTTTACGAGTCCTGAGCCTAACCAAGATTCAGTTATTGTTGGTTCTTGGGATGGTTTCGAGATTTGGATAAAATTTGGCTCTATCACTGACTATGTCATGGGTGCTTTTGGAAGTCTGTAATTGATGTAGAGAATAAAAGGGAGACAAGTTTTCCGTACCCCTTCATAAACATAATCTGGTTTAGAAAATACGTCATCTACAAGTGGTCGTGCTACCCGATTTGATAGATTACATGTCATGTGGGAAGTGAAGAGTGTATGCAGAGTATGCAATATTCGATAAGAGACAAATTCGTAAAAGAAGAGATCTTGTGAAACCTTGTCAAATGGGGATTAATTATCCAACATTAAACCCATTTTTATATTGTTATCGTATCTCATGAACAACTTTAAACAGGAGAGAGGTAGTACTCTTTTCACTCATAAAACCAAAGTGAAATTAAGTTATTGAAAATGAGGTTCTTGTACATTTTATTCACTTTTAAAGAAAAACTGCTGTGATTCTGAATTCTTTTCTAATTGGGTACCATAATCCCAGTTTCAAATAGAAGGTTGTCTCCTGTCAGTAGAATTTTGTTGAATAAATTAATGATCAGTAGAGGCATATCTTTATATTGGTGTAATTATTTATTTGTAATTTAGTCGGAGTAATCACCTTTTTACATGAATGTTTAATCGATTCTGCATATTGGAACACACAACACTTTTTGTTACCGACAGTCTTTATTCCTCCTCGTTCAAATGTTCCGAATAAAACTCTACACTCAACGGTACATAGATGAAGTAACTGACCTAACGACATAATTGACTTATCCCCAGGATTTTGGGTGACGGCTTACTGACCAAACAGAATGCAGCATTTTTGAAACACCTTCGTTTCCAAGCTGCCATTTTACCCGACAAACAACACGTCGCCATGTAAAATTTATTGTTTGTTTGTCGACATTTCGCAAGGGGCGGAACTTGCGATAGGTCAATCAAAAGGTATACCTAACACGATATTTTGAAGCATACGGGGTACTTGTTCGATTCTCAAGTGGATATAAAATGACTCAGTAATGCCACCACAGAGCATAAGCTGGATACTTTCATGTTGGACAAGCTTACGCCTGTAGTCCCATGTGAACCGTTCGTTATCAGCTGCCCGGTCGTGTAACTTGAACTGACTGTACTTCGGGAGCATGTTTTCGGTTAAACAGAATTTGTTAAATGCACGACACTTTTCATTGCTCACAGTCTTTATTCCGTTGCGTTCATACTTTCGGAACAAAACTCTACTCTCAACTGAACATAGATACAGTAACTGACCTAGCGGCATAATTAAAAGACATACGATATTTCGAAACATACTTGTTCCATTCTCAAGTGAAGATAAAATGACGCAGGAATGCCACCACAGAGTATAAGCTGATGACACACACAGTGAGACACGGCATCTGTGAAACACCGCAAAGAATGACAAACGAAAGGGGTCACGAGAAAGTCAGGCAAACAACTGTAACGTGCAGCGCAACCCTGTTTGCTGCTCATTCAAAACAGGCGTGCGTTCAGTAACGCTAGGACCTACGCTAGGACCTAGCTAAAATCTAGCCAAAATCACTTGTTCTCATTTAAAATACTTGGCCATATCTCACGTAATTTCACGAAGTCTTGCTTTTTAGCGAGGTCCTAGCGTTACTGAACGGGAGGCTGGCTTCTTAATTGCAGTCAAAAGTGATTAGAATACTTTCAATCGCAGCACATCGTATTCTACGTACCGAATTGACGTGCTTTCCACAATTTCTTCACGGGTGATTTTACGTTCGTGAGGTTGCAAACATTGATCGATGATGGTTTTCTAGTAAATGTGTGACATGTGGTAGGGTCTCTTCGACTTGGAAATTTGGCAAATAATCTGGACTGTTCGCAAACAAATGTTATTTTAATACCCACATCTTAAAAGATGTTGCTTTATTTGTGAAGTAATCCAAGCAAAGAGAACATAAAATATGATTGGTATCTCCCATCTGGTGATTTTATAAAAAGTCATGAGTTAATTTCGTTCGCCTTGCCAAATCAGTGAACCAAAAGTCGTCTCAAACCATTCTGTAAACATGTTACACAACATGCACGGTGTCTGCACTTGAAAAGGAAGGCAAAACGAGTACGAAAAACTATAGAATACAATTTAGTTTTGACGGAATTGGTAAACCCGCCTAAAATTTACCATTTCAACTCAATGGCAGGTTACACCTCTCGTTCTTTGTCACATTATAGACCAAATGATATGGTGCATGCATGCAACCAGCCTAAAAATGGCGGGCTCCAATTTTGAGAATGGGTACCTTTTATTGAAAGAAACGGGGTACATGTACGTTCACAGCTATGAATTGGGCATTCGCTGAATTTAGTTGGTTCCTGCCTTATCAGTGGCCTTTCGTCTCGTTTTTTCTGAGTTTTTGTTTCTCTGATGCGGAGTAAGGCTCAACATTTAAAAAGAATAGTATTAGTTTACATGTGCATTATGAGATGTGACATTAATTCAGCCCACAAGTCTTGATCACTGTGGATTCAAGTGTTCCTTACGTTTTAAAGTATTTTAAAAAATGCGATACCGTCATCTTCAATCCACCATGTCATAGACAATCCTTTCTAAGCAAAATCAGGCGAAGAATGGATGCAGTGGAAAAAGACGCACCAATTTTGGTATTATCAAAGCTTAAATCTGTAACACTATCGTGTACAATTGGCAGCATTTTAGACCAATATGAAAAGAAACAAATGCTTACTTCTTGCGTCAGGTTTTCATTTGACACAAAGTGATAGAGGTCCGTATACAGTTTCACCAAACAGACAGTTTTATCAAAATTGAGGTTCAAGTCTGAGAAATTTGCAGACTGGTCGACTAATGAGAGTGATGACTTGAGTGAACTTTCCTAGCCTTCGAAAAGAGCAACATCATCAGTATATTGCAACAGTTTGCACTCCGTATTTTCAAATTCGTTTCCTTTGCATCATGATTTTTTCCTGAACAATATCTGGAGAAAGATGTCACAAGTGCAGCAAGTTGCACCAGTTTAAACAACGTCTAGACAGCACCCGAAATCTTGCAGCAACTCCATTCGAAGAATAACATATTCTACAACAGTGTTGTATGTGGATGGCTCTGATGCCTACTGCTCTCTGCATATAACCAAAATAAGGAGACAGAGTCTACAACCGCAGTTGGTTGAAAAGAGTTCAGAAAATATGCAATATTGCATTATAACAAGATTTGAATTCTCTAATAGTGCTTCAAACCAACTTCTAGTACATTCTGCAAAGTTTGTGAAAAAGAATTATTTGTCTCATAAAATTCATGTGCGCACCCAGCGGGAGTGAGTCCCCCAACTGGCGAAGTGAATTAAAAGGTCAGCCTCAGAGAAACAAAAAGTCCGAGAAAATGAGACAAAAAGTCCACTAAAAAGGCACAAACGTACAATTCACATCTCTGGACGTGGTACCCCGTTTTTTAGTCCTTCGGCTTTTTTGTATGTAAAAGGTCCACATCCTCTGAAATTCGAGCCCCCCATATTAAAGGTTGGGTGCGCGCATGAAAAAGATTGGAAGCAGTAGTCCAAGCAAGGCATGTATATTCTCCGATTTAACGTCTCGCCAAATAGACCTTTTGAATATCAGGGAGTAACTGCATTTTGACTCGATCGGCAACAACACCTGAAAAACATGCATTAAGCAAAAAGAAGAGTTTCCAATTCTTTAGCTTATAACGAGTGTTTTTCTTCTCAGGAATGAGCGTTTTTATACAGTACATGTATCTTGACTCTGTAATTCAGTGGGTCGTCTGTTTTAACTACAGGTGTAGTTAGCAGTTCTCTGTAACATAGGTAGCAATGATTTTCAGAAAAAAAAAACATCCATTGGAAATCCATCTAACCAGGCAGGTTTTTCGTATTTCACAGTTTTTAAACCATCTGCTAGGTCTTCCATAGTAAATACAGATCCAACCTTTGCTAACTTCACGTAATTTTGGAACGACGGTTGCCGATGTTGGTGCTTTCTCACCTGACATACTCCCTTGTCTACAGTCAGGATTCTGGGTCGCGGTTATTAGTATCCTATCCCATACCAGTACTTGTTCGACAGACAACTATAGATTGATACGAAAAATCACATACATTAGTGAAGCTATAGCAAATTTCCACTGAACACCATGTAATAACCTCTAACAAATTTGTGTAAGGAACAACGAAATAAAGAGGAAAGAGGGGACATCAATACCGGGTGAACACGAAATACAGTTGTATGGTAATATCAAAATAGGTTATTGGCAGAAGAATTAAGTTCCTGAGGGTGAATATCGGTTGTAAAACCTTTTGCACAGACAGCATTGGGAAAAAAGGCACGGGGAACACCTTCAAATTAATATGTAAGCGGGTAACAAATGCTCTAAAAACCCATATTCATATAAACTCGTTGAAACCATTTTTACCTAAATTAACCTTCTGTGCAAGACCTCTGTCCAGTCAAAGAATCCAAACCCTAATTTTTAAGTCGTTCCGTGAGTTGAAATGACGTCGCGTGCTCCGCTTTAAAAAGCAGCGCTTTGCACGGCAGTTCTTACGTGCACAAGTGTTAGCTACAAGGGGCATTTATTAATCACGATGAAACGACTAGATTTCAGGTGTACAGTTCCGATTTGACCATGCGTATTTCGTCATGATGATTCCGACTGAAGCTGCTGATAAATATTTATCTGACGTAGTATTAATACATACAGGCTAGGTTTTTGAGAGAAGATTTGTAGAAAATCCCAGCAGTTAAGGACAAACGACGTGATCGTTGTTCACAGATTCCGGATGAGCTGTTCTAAGTAACAGCGATCACGTAAGCGCAGTTGCCAGGAAGACTTTTATTATCAAATTGTTGCAGGTTTTTCAGATTTGCTCACAATTCTGTCTTCACGCCAACTTATCAGATTTTGCGTTACAATAAAGGAACGCCGAAAATTTTCGTACCTTTCAGTCATTTGACGTTAACATTAACAGGTGCCTATGGTTTTATACACTCTGTTCAACATTTCCACCAAATTTGCGCTAGATTTTGTTTCGGGGTACTCATTTTTTCCAGGCGTAATGTTTGCACAGTTTTCAATCCATGCGTGGTTGATGGTGAAACGTATATTTTCCGGGATATAATTTTCACAAACAATTCCCCAAGTGGCAAATGTTAAAACTTACAGATTCAAAATTTAAGGAAATATGTTAACCAAATATGTCACCAAATGCGCGCACCAGGGGAGGCTCGGGGGGCTCGAGCGAACCTATTTTTACAAAACGTGGTTGTCAAAACGTTTCTACATTTTAGTGGCTTTGATTTATTCTTCGAGAAAACTTATCGTCAATAGCAAAGTATTTCCGAGTACAGTATCAAAAATAAAAGAACCATTTGCTTATCAACAGATTCTACTTGGACTTCCAATGTCATCTTTAATGTATTAATCAGATTATCACGCAAGTCACAGAAAAAAGTTATTAATGATTTTATACACTCCACTTTCTTGCGAAACTAAGCGGAATCTTCGATGAAAACATAAATTAGAAAAAACTAATAATTGCGTTACACATATTCAAGATACTCAATTGAGATGTTTTCAATGTACATGTAGACTGATTCACAAGTTCATTACAAGTGTTTACTCAAATTGGCGAAATCGATTGTGCTCTTTGTACTACAGTGTACCTGTATTTGTACTGATTTCACAGAAACTGATGCACATATTTTTGGGTAGTTTCCGTGATGTAAAACCGGTATGGGTTAGATTATTGCCGGCTAAAGCATATCTTCTACAAGAATATTTCTTTATCAACTACACTGCAAAGTAGCTCTGTTTGGTTCTTCGTAATCTTAGAAAGTATTTTAGTGTATAATGTTATTTTTGCTTAGCTAGACTTTCGTTATTTAAACATAAACTTAAAGGTAGTATTCCAGAGTTTTGAAAACACAAAATAGTATTATTGCATTTATGTAGATTAATGTTAAACACATAAGAGATGTCAATAAACTTACGGGTATACTTGCAGCAATTATTTTTTATTGCTTTAGTCGTTTTGTGACATTTTGTGATCAACTTTGCTTGATTAAATACACATGCAGGTGTATAGATACATGTAAATGTTCCACGCCCATACACCGTGTATGCATGCATATGTGCTTCACAGTAAAGCAATAAAAATATATGGCTTCATATACTCTACAATAAAGTCAACGTCTAGTAGCCTGGGTTATTTGCTACATGTATGTGGTCTGAGCAAAAAGCGTTGTTTTTGGTTTACGTTTATTTTTGTTGTATAACGTGTTCGGTATTGTTACGAAATGCCTTTATCCAAGCAATAGTTTATATCCTTAGGCAATACTTAACATTGTGGTCATGACACAAGCAAAAATAACAATAACTCGCCTTACCTCCACATTTTGCGACATTGCCAAAATCCCAGCTCGCTGTCACGAATTCCAGGTCGCAAAAATTACCCGAAATTTTTATGCGCCAAATTGATTTTTAGGCCATCCAGAAAATGTTTAGATAAAATGCTCTTACCTTCGGCGTTAAGTATTCTCAAATTTCAGGTTGCATAACTGAGTTCTTAATGTTTGATGTATGTGTTTTCCTCCGAAGTCGACCGCTTTTGAAATGCCCTAGATGCGCATGTTGCTATGCAAATCAAATAATTCCTTGCCGCCTGACCTTCCCGTAAGGGTTTTCTATATCTACCGTACTATAGCACATCCTTTCGCGAGTTCAGAGAATTTGTTGCAAGCTTTGGTGGCTAAATGAAAGTTGAGCCAGTGCTCTCTAACCGTTTCGAGTTACTAAATATGCAACGTAAACTAGAAGAAAGTAATAGTTGAAAAGAGACGCACGACTCTTTTATTATTGATCTGCCATGTTACTGTAATCGAAGTCGTTAAAGAAGAAAAGATACTGCTTTTACTCTGAGTGCAATCTTCCTCCATTTGTTTGTTCTTCAAATTTTACTCGACTGACTAAAAAACACGCTTTCGAAAAAAATCCGCAAAACGTTTTCCTAGCTGAATGACGTATTGTGCATATACCGCTATCGATTTGGGGGCAGAAATTAAGATGACATAAACAGTTATCAAACAAACGGCAGGTCATCACGAACAATTAAGAACGGAATGCTGTTTACGTTTTCGTTTATAAGCTTTCTATTAAATAAAAAGCTTCAAATAATACCCATTCCGTGCGGGTTTCCATTATTGGGTAATTCGAGTTTGCTCCCTTAGCACGGATTCACTGTACACGTGCAGTGCTGTAGTGGTAAAATTAAAGGTAAGTACATGTAGGCGCCCAAAGCCCATCGTATCACCTTGAGCGCTGAACGTGTCTTACGGTGGATATAGGCGCTATGTTCAAATGCCAAAAGGTGGTTGGCTGCGCCGACGTGCGCCTACGCCCCACTACAGCACTGTGTAAGTGCCATATACATGTACATGTAACTATGCTGAAAATAGATTAGCCTCAAAACAACACGTGACCCCAGCTTGCATATCGCTATTGCAAGGCCGTACATTCGGAGGCAGAAAACGAATCCGGGATTTTGCTTTTAAACGTTGATGAAAGACTTGCTCTTTTAGAAAACGAATTAAATTTTGTTGTTACCGGTAAGTAAAATGAGATTGTGACCTACTATAGACTGCGTAAATGACAAATTGAAACCACGCGGACGTTAACAGGATACAATACAACGTCTCCTTCGATCACTGCACACGTACTTAAACCGTGCGACTCGAAACATCGCGATCCGGTTACCGTATTTTAAAGTTTTGAAAATAAACTTCAGTGAGTGAAATTACGGGTGGGGGCTTGCCAGAGCTGTTGGCGCTTTATTGAAGTTTGTCAAAAGTTAAGATGGCGATTAGTAGAGCTGTGGGCGCTTGTTCCGAAAACTTTCAAAGGTAGGGAATACTGTACATGTACAGTGTAGGCGCAAACTTTAGTTTAATTAGTCGTTGTTACGAATGATCGCCGTTTAAAGAAATCAAAAGACGTTAAAAGCAAGAAATGATGCAGTACCATGTTTCTGTGCTATGCAACCACCAAGGCGTCAATGTTTGGATATTCTTAACAACCACAATACATGTATTTTAGCCACCCGCAACATCTCTTCTAATTGTCTTTAGCTGACGTTTCAATTGGAACAGTACTTTTTCCAAGCGAGTTTTAACAATCAGTGACGTAGTCAATTGAAGACACTAGGAGTAAAAAATTTTCATGGTCAGGTGTTTACGAATAGAAAAATAAAATAATCGCTCACAATTTTACGTCTGCTTGTTTATACATGTTAGTCTCAATAGCTACATGTACCAACTCAAAACTTGCCTGCTGAAAGAGAAGTCGTGTTCATCGTTTGTAGGGTTGTAATTTACTCGCTTTGTGTCTTTTGCGATAAGAAAAACGAGACGCATGTTCAAGCATTATGTTACTTTATATTTCCGAATCATTATCCCCTGATGGGACCTCGACCGTGCACAAAAACAACAGGATCAAGCAGTGTCGCAATGCGATACTAAATTTATCTGAGATAATGTAATTGAATAATCAAGACATTTTACTTAAAAAATTAACTCATTTTTTTCACCACAAACTTTGAAAAGTTGATCGTTCCAGAATTTTTGTAAACGTCGCTCTTTTGTGACGTTTTATCATGTATTCTGCCATGACCCAGAACTGTCTTCGGAGCAACAACAAAATTATGGTCGGACCCACATGAGTTGCTTCATAATTGCCTGGTATATGCTGAGAAGTGTACTACATATAAAATCTCAGTACGCTTATGTTGGAAATTCCAAGTTGCATACATGGACTTGATACGAGTGGCCAAAACCCGTGCTCTCATAAGAATTTTGGTCTGTACAGTACTACTATTGCAATATGCTAACGTGTCGAGACTGAGTTCAATAATAGGTCTTAGTTAACGGGAACGACGTAACTCTGTTTTTAAAATACACTTTAGCAACATTCTTGTCATGGTTGTGCGGCCGTATTTTGATGTTTTGCGGGCACTCGGTTGATGAAAGTGGATGATGAGATTAATCATTTCGAGTGAATGTCACCCTACTGAAGATCTTGTCTTGGAATTACACTTGTCAAAAAGTAAGCGAAAGTGACATAGGCCTAATTTTGTTATTTAATCGTGATGCTCCGTTCAAAAGGTCACTAATAAATGTACACTGTACATGTATTGTGAACTCAATATTTATTTTTCAAAACAATTAAAACGAACGCAATGACATTTGCTTGATTTCAATCCGGCGGCATTTTTATCGCTCTGTATCAGATTTTGAATTCTCTAGTGAAATGAAGTACAGTGTTGACGTGCAAATGCATGTCTAATTATTGATGTCCAGATGGTCTTCTATAATAGATGTACTGGTGTAGACGCGACGCATTGTATTACTTGAGTGATTTTAAGAAACAATTAAATTTTAAAGATTTATTTAGATATTTTTCAAACAAGCACTAGTTTTACGGTGCAATATGTTGCTATAATTACGCATCATTTCCCATATTTTGTACTTATGTTTTACGGTTCATGTTATAATTTTTGGTATGAGAGCTATTACTATATTATACTGTATTATTTCCCATATGTACACATCAGTAAGTTTTTTTTACATATTTTGCCATGTAGCCGTGTAGTTTAAGCGGCTTATGTTCAAGATGTTGAACTTTTTGGTAGTCCTTGTTTGCATGCCATTAAAGCGGTCGTGATATTACCGTTTCATATGAAGCTCTTTGAGTCCACATATTTTTTACCTTTCTCTCTTTGAGAACCATCTCAAGAGGTAAATCAGCGATCATCTCAAAATTTTCTAGCACAACATAGAAATTTGTATCCTTGTCGAAACAGCATTTAGAACGTCTGTGCGTAGAAAGAGTCAATTTAATGTCAAAAACTCAAATTGCAACATCTTTTATTTCGTTAGTCACGTTCTCTTTAATTTATTTCTTGCGATAATGAAATGCCCCTTTAAATATATTCAAGAACTGACAAATGTATCAATTTATCGCGTGTACACGCGAAAACTGTCTGGAAAAGCGCTCTTTTTAAAAGCAACGCTTCGCCTGGCCAGACCACTGCCACGTCGTCTCAAGAACAGAACAAGTTGGGTTTGCGTCGAAATGGGAACCACAAGATTGATTGATTTTCTGAATAGCAATCTTGATAAGAAGATTGATTTTGGTAAAATGTGTTTCTTCATGTGTTTAATTTGTAGAGCAGGGTTTATCATTTCCAGGATATTGTTCCTGCTAGNGTTTTGGTAAAATGTGTTTCTACATGTGTTTAATTTGTAGAGAAGGGTTTATCATTTCCAGGACATTGTTCCTGCTAGCATTTTGTTCGAGACAAGTGGAATTGTGTTCCCAGTGCCCGTGTTCCTGGCTAGTAACAAACCCTATACCAAACATTGCCCAACTTATATTTTCTTAAACATCTTCAGACTTCAGTTTCGTTTTGATAGTACCCCATGCCAATATCATATTCACCCTATATTGATGTTCTCTTATCCTTTTATTCCCGATTGTTCCTAACTTTAATTTGTTAGAAATTATTTTGGATCTCAGGAAAAAGTGAAACAGTACTTCATAAATTAGTTTGACTACTTGTACATGTATGTTTTTTCAATTCATGCGTCCAGAAGGAATTGGTTTGGGGTAGACCTAATTAAAAGAGATCAGACGACCACGAAAGTTTTACTCATATAATTGCAGAGTATATTTGATTTTTAAATGTCTATTACATCATATTTTGTGTCAACATTTTTTCAGCAAATTAAATTTCGTCCTGTTCATCTGGCTAAAAACGAAAAGTGAATTAAACCATTTACTCTCATGAAATTGATTTCTTAAAAATGATTATTAAGTGTGAAAATCATGGTCATGTTATTGTCAATAACAATGATTGTTCTAGCTACAACCAGTCGCCCATATTTTTAATGAACATGCCATGTCTTTGCTCTGAGGATTATTTCTGACACTAACAAACATACTACGAAAGCGATGTAAACTTGTTCTTTATGAATGATGATCTATTACAAGACAACTGATATATTGCATGATAAACAGAGAGTAGATTTAGTAATTGTGTGTACAATTGTGTTATTTCAACGTTTTCCGTGAAGAGTAATTAAGATTCACGGTGAAGTTAATGATTGTGAAGTTTGCTATAACTTGTTCATTGTTTCTGCAGGGTGACACAGCACTACACAGTGCAGCAGAGTGTGGACATACAGAAGTGGCGCGTGTTTTGTGTAAAGCAGGCGCTAACGTCAACAAGCAAGACTGGGTAATAGAAACTACTTGAGACGATTTTATAATTAAGACAATGTTATCTTTGTTACAAAGTTGTAGACTATCTGAAGTTTAACTAAACCTGTTGTGTGTAAATACACTTTTTATTTCTCATCATTTCGACATGTATTTTCAATCTGTACCCGGTACATGTATCTTAAGAAACAGTGAGGTTTGAATCGTGTCAAGAATATATTTGGCGACTTAACGTTGATATTTTTCTATTCTTAATGGTAATCGTCCATTCAACATTGCAACTTTATATTAAACAGGAACCCCTTAAACCGGTGTATAAACACAACATGGAGGGGTCACTGTGAAGTTATGGAGGCGCTCAGTAATTTCTGACAGTCGACGTCTACACCATGTTCTGTTCTTATTTCAACGTTTTAAAATCACCTGTACAACTTGAGTGTTGAAATCATTACAAGTATTGTAGCGTCTTAGAGGTGTCAGTAATGTTTCATTTATGTCACCTTACAAGTTCACTTTGCCCCGTGTATGTTAATTTGCTCTAAACGTTGATCGTCCATTCACACATCTCCATTATATATTACATAGTTGGGCATGACACCGCTGCACTGGGCAGCACTGGGTGGTCATACACAGACTGTGGAGTGTCTTGTGGAACACAACGCTACAGTGGATGTTCGTGATAAGGTAATTAATGACACACAGGTTATTTGGTTGAACTAGTTGTTTACACAAGAGATGATTAAAACTGTTGAAGAACAAATTTTGTAGATATTTTCCCAATTTAATGTCCTTAAACAGTGTCAAATTAAATGTCGTCTGCTTTCCAACAGAGAACTGCCAAAGCTGCATCCGAACATTTCGGTTAATCCATTATTGTTGTTTTATTTACCGATATATATTCTACATTTCGTCAAACAATAGTTTCCTTCAGTCGATCTGGATCGCCTCATTTAGTTTCGGATTTATTTTCTACGTTATTTTGATTGTCCAACACTTTACAGCGCACAATTACTTGCTGTGTGTTACCGGCCTGTAACCAGACAGGGAACACTGAACACGCTCTGTTGCTTTGTTCTAAAACTTAACATTTCCATGTTGAAATCATTACAGGTATTGTAGCGTTTTAGAGGGGTCAGTAATGTTTCATTTATGTCACCTTACAAGTTCACTTTCCCCTGTGTATGTTAATTTGCTCTAAACGTTGATCGTCCATTCACACATCTCCATTATATATTACATAGTGGGGCGTGACACCGCTGCACTATGCAGCAGAGTGTGGTCATACACAGACAGTGAAGTGTCTTGTGGAACACAACGCTACAGTGGATGTCCGTGATCAGGTAATTAATGACACACAGGTTGTTTGGTTGAACTAGTTGTTTACACAAGAGATGATTAAAACTGTTGAAGAACAAATTTTGTTGATATTTTTTGTAATCTAATGTCTCTCAACAATGTCAAATTAAATGTCTTAATTAAATAATCGCAAATTGTGATTTTGTTTGTAATTGCTGTCTCCACACCACGTGGAGTGACGTGCACGTGACGTGACGTGCTCGCGACATTAAGTAATTAGAAACAGTTTTCTCTTCACCAGTTATACAATGAGCAATGGTTCTTTACTTGCATTTCCATATCACTCACTAAATTAATGTGACTCTGTTGTACTACATAGAATCAAACTGTGATATTTAAAACCATATTATCAATCGTTTGACTAAAACAGGTAAGCATTTAAGAAATATCGCTCATTTATATCTGAGTTTAAATGTCAGGTGTAGTCGTGCTCTGTTGAGTCACCGCTTTATACAGTAAGTATGCAACTGATGGTGAAGTTCTGGAACAGAAAGGTATAAAACGTGACGTCCTCTTGACACACTCACTTCGCTATATTTAATTATGACCGGAATTCTCTCATTTTTGTTCACTTTAGAATGGAGACACAACATTACACCTGGCGTCGCAGAGTGGAAAGGCAGCGATCGTAGAGCTGCTTGTCAATGAAGGCAGTTGTGAGGTGACTGCCGTAAACAAGGTATCTCAAGAGTGCTGCACTCCGAGCTTAGTAAATGTTGCAATAAACGTGTTTTAAATGAATATTGAGTTCGAGGAATTGTTCATTCATAATAAATATCTCATCAAAAATGAACAACCTCTTTACGTGGAGTTATACAAAGAGTCACTTCTTCACTGCAAGTACCTTCCCAGAACACGCAGTGCAACCAGAGTCGCTGGTGTGATCATACTATTGGCATACTAACTAAAAAACCAACCACACCATAAGGCGCCGAACACATACACAGATTTTAATTTTCTCATCTCATAAAGTTTATGCAGGTTTTTAATCACGTTAGTGCGCATTTAGGAACCTCACTTAAGTTTTTTCAGTCAAGATTGCTTTAAAAAAGGACTATTTGAGCAATCAATTTTCTAAGTCACATTGTCGCAAATCCGTTCGGTGCAAACTTTTCGATAGAGTAGTAACAGAGCACAGCACTGTATACTCATCTGGCCCAGGATATTCCGTGAATAAAGTCGCTTGAGTTGCAGTTGCTAGTGGAAAACATAATGCCCACACACAAAATGTGTGCTATGATCAGGATCAATCAAAATCGTTTCCTTTTGAGTAAAATAAATGAATATCTAAATATTGCGTTGAAATGTCTATTCCTGTTAACAATTTCAATGAAAGTGTCGAATCTCATCTTCTATTAATTAATTAAAACCATTTCATAATTACCAAGTACTACAAGATGCGGATTTTTGTCTCAAAACCTTTTGTTGATGCTACGATGGTCAAGACAAAAGTGACAAGACTAAATCGCGATGTTTGGCGGAAATAAGAAATACGTAAACACTTTAGTTTGAAAGCCATCAAACAAGTTTGGTTCACCCCTCACAGTACCATCGTATTTCGGGTACCAGGACATAGTTCTCGGCGCAGCATCAAATGCTTTTTGGAATAAACGTTCTGGTCAAAACCTTCCGCTAGACGTGCGCTTTCATAGAAATGCAATTACGCAAAAACTTAAATGAATGGACAAAAATATTCATATGTTTAGGAAAGATAAGAGACTCGCATTTCTTAAGATGGATTTCATGTTACGACTGAGACTAAATCGAATCATTTTAATATCAAAAAAAACTTTGTTCAAATTTCAACATTGTAGTGAGAAGAACGGTTTGGGGGTTTCAAGTTGTGAGACTGAGTTCTTGAACGTAGCATTTTCCATCATGTGTGCAATGAGTGTAATCTGTGGAGAATGTGGAAGTTTTAAAACTCTTTCGGTAATAGCGTTTTGGGGATGGTTTATTATTAAAATATTTATTCGCATTCCACTTTATAGTTTCAAATGTATGAACTAATAGAATGACAACCCTTTCGTATTTACTTTAGTCACTTCCATCATTATTAAAGATGCTATATTACAGTATAATTCAATCACTTTCCTTTCTATGAGATTTATCGGGTAACATAAACTATAATCGATGACTATGGTGCAACCTACTTTAATTTCTTAGGTGTGAGCATTTTAGTACCCGGAAAACAAAATAGTTCAACAGAGGAGAAATGGACTGCAGATTACTCGAATTTGCAATAACCCCCTCAAAGTGTCTTATTTGTGATCCGACTGCACGACTGTGTATGTTCCTGGCGTGATTTGATTTATGTACTCTGTAATGATGTTAACTTCCGAGCTCCATACGACGTAAATTGGCATGGCTTGTTTGTAAAACGTATTTAAGCCACCGATCCGGTCATAACCACCTTTCGCCGCCACTTGCACAATCTTTTTTCTTATAAATTGTGAATTTTTAGGCCCCCAGTTTCGGCTTTAAAAACCTCAGTTTCCATTATTTTTTTCCGTACAAATTGTAAGTCATTCTTGACGCATACCTGTATAAATTGCCAAGGAGCTCCTTACTGAAAGATGCACAAAATCGTACAAATAAACATGTAGAGAACTGGAAATGTGTGTATGTTTTAATATTTGATTGACGTTTATGAAGTGAAACTACATGTGAAGGGTTCGTTGCTCTATGATTTGCATGTTTATGCTTCGACGAAAATCGGCAATTCTCCGATTTGCGAATAAAATCTGCCAATTATTAAAAAACATCTTCAGAAGATTGAGCTTCTAGACCCCCAAGCAACAAGTTCCGTAGATTCCAAAAAGGGCTAAGTATTTTAGTACTTTGATGTTTTAGGGCACTTTTACCAAGGAAATTCAGTGAACCGAGGTGTAGAGCTGAGACAATAACTGTGGTGTGTCAGTAAACGTTTTTTTCATTGGTTTCCTTTTATAAATTCTGAATATTTGGCATGTAAGCCAGTGTGTTTGTGTGTTTCATGTATTTTTACCCTACATGTATATGCGCGTCTTTAGGCCAACACGTAAAATGAAATATTATAAAGCCTACAAAACATGCAAGTATACAAAGGATATCCACCTGCGCCTATAAGAGAAGCATTATGCATGCGTTTGTGCGAAACATTTGAGTATGTAAATTTCCTTATGGCAGTTATATTGGATATAGGTGCAAGTGCCTAAATGTGTGAACCACACAATGCTCTCCACTGGGTTACACTTTTCATTGTTTACTTAAAAAATTTCGTATACTGTTCTTCTTTAGAATTAAAGTGCATTACAATGTGCCACGTAAACAAATCTCATACAGTGTATGCTCTAGTGGTCGAATGAATGTCAGTGGCATTCTGAATACGTGCTGTGTTGTTATTGAAACACAGAGGTTGGTTCCTGAAAGCTATTCCCACTTCGACAAAAGATTGACCAAATTCAGTTGTCGCGATATACATGTAGGCTGAGCATCACCTGTTTTGTGATTAAGGCATTTTAAGATGGAAATCAGTGCTTGTCCGATGTTTCTTACACGACGACAATCTCAAGACTGTCGTGAACACATCGGCCTCGCGTCATCAGCTCATCATTTAGGCGAAGGTCAGTCGACGTCCGGTTGAGTGTCACCAGATCGCCAACAGATAATTCTACGACTTAATCTGCCGAAAACACTTTGCCTAATGGTGCTTCAGTTGCTGCGTGTTGACATCGATGGCACGGACTGCGCTCCGGAAAATTTCCAAGCAATTGCCCGCCTTCCATCGACAAAAATGCGAGCCACCTAATTGTTTTAAACGTGATAGTGTCTTGATACTACCCACCAAGCACAATGATACCTTTGTTTCTGTTTGGCTTACTATTATACGTGTGTGTTAAGGATTTGAATGCCCAACAGTCTACGTATTTTGATAATGCTTAAAAACATGAATTGTAACATTGTTAATGTTTGTAGTTTCTGAAACTAAACTACAAAATTTGATTTTTACCTCTACTACTCTGTCATTATTTGCATCACGTGACTTAACAGAAAGGAAATGTACATGATAACAAAACAAGATTTTATTTCGTATAAATCTTTAAGATGAGATCTCAAAACGTTGTTACTGTTTCTAATACACCTGTTCGTTTTTTGTATAACTCGTGAAGATCCCTGTTGACAGCCTCTCATGCAAAAATGCATTGTTTTAAAAACAATTACGTACAGTGTGTTGGCAAACAGTGCATAAAAATAGTTTCTGAGTCCGATCAATCCTTTTGAGATAGGGTACTCCGAAGTTATCCAAATTGGACATTTCCCTGGAACCCACACAATCTTAAAGAACAAGCGCCTCATACAAAGCTGCTGGTTACATATTTGAAAAAGCTTGAGTGAAGTCAAGGAGCAAAATTTACAAATCAAGTGAACAAATAAGTTACGACACACGCTGGTGTGTCAGATGCTATCTGGAGAATTACTATCGACCACGTGATGCGTGAACAATTAGGGCATTTCACTTTGAATCTACATGCGCTATTCCCGTTCTCGTCCGTCTTTATTGAGAGTGTAATATCGCTCTATTCTGTAATACCCGAAATTGTTCGGCAATAAAATGCCCTTCGTTATGTGACTGAAATAAATCATAGCTGTTTCATTTTGAACTTGGAGTAGTTTTTGACAGTTTAAANTGTCAACAATATATTTGGCGACTTAACGTTGATATTTTTATATTCTTAATGATAATCATCCATTCAACATTACAACTTTATATTAAACAGGAAGCCGTTAAACCGGTGTATAAACACAACATGGAGGGGTCACTGTGAAGTTATGGAGGCGCTCAGTAATTTCTGACTGTCGACGTCTACACCATGTTCTGTTCTTACTTCAACGTTTTAAAATCACCTGTAACACTTGAGTGTTGAAATCATTACAAGTATTGTAGCGTCTTAGAAGGGTCAGTAATGTTTCATTTATGTCACCTTACAAGTTCACTTTCCCCCGTGTATGTTAATTTGCTCTAAACGTTGATCGTCCATTCACACATCTCCATTATATATTACATAGGGGGGCGGGACACCGCTGCACTATGCAGCAGGGTGTGGTCGTACACAGATAGTGAAGTGTCTTGTGGAACACAACGCTACAGTGGATGTCCGTGATGAGGTAATTAATGACACACAGGTTGTTTGGTTGAACTAGTTGTTCACTCAAGAGATGATTAAAACTGTTGAAGAACAAATTTTGTTGATATTTTCCCAATTTAATGTCCTTAAACAATGTCAAACTAAATGTCGTCTGCTTTCCAACAGAGAACTGCCAAAGCTGCATCTGAACATTTCAGTTGATTCATTATTGCTGTTTTATTTACCTATATATATTCTACATTTCGTCAAACAATAGTTTTCTTCAGACGATCTGGATCGCCTCATTTAGTTTCAGATTTATTTTCTACCTTATTTTGATTGTCTAACACTTTACAGCGCACAATTACTTGCTGTGTGTTACCGGCCTGTAACGAGACAGGGAACACTGAACACGCTCTGTTGTTTTGTTCTAAAACTTAACATTTCCCTGTTGAAATCATTACAAGTATTGTAGCGTTTTAGAGGGGTCAGTAATGTTTCATTTATGTCACCTTACAAGTTCACTGATCCCCTGTGTATGTTAATTTGCTCTAAACGTTGATCGTCCATTCACACATCTCCATTATATATTACATAGGGGAGCCTGACACCGCTGCACTTGGCAGCAGGGTGTGGTCATACACAGATAGTGGAGTGTCTTGTGGAACACAACGCTACAGTGGATGTCCGTACTCAGGTAATTAATGACACACAGGTTATTTGGTTGAACTAGTTGTTTACACAAGAGATGATTAAAACTATTGAGTAACGAATTTTGTTAATATTTTTTGTATTCTAATATCTCTCAACAATGTCAAATTAAATGTCTTCTGCTTTCCATAGTCGGGCCACACACCGCTGCACCTGGCAGCACAGGAGGGTCATACAGCCGTCGTACAGTGTCTCATCGAACACCGGGCCAACGTGAATGTTCCTAATGAGGTAATTATTGACACACAGGTTGATGAACACAATACGTGACTAGGCTAATTATTGCGTGTTTTAATTAAATAATCACAAATTGTGATTTTGTTTGTAAATGCTGTCTCCACAGCACGTGGAGTGACGTGCACGTGACGTGACGTGCTCGCGACATTAAGTAATTAGAAACAGTTTTCTCGTCACCCGTAGTTATACAATGAGCAACGGTTCTTTACTTGTATTTCCATATCACTCGCTAAATTAATGTGACTCTGTTATACTACATAGAATCAAATTGTGATATTTAAAACCATATTTTCAATCGTGTGACTAAAACAGGTCAGCATTTAAGAAATCTCGCTCATTTATATCTGAGTTTAAATGTCAAGTGTAGTCGTGCTGTGTTGAGTCACCCGCTTTATAGAGTAAGTATGCAACTGATGGTGAAGTTCTGGAACAGAAAGGTATAAAACGTGACGTCCTCTTGACACACCCACTTCGCTATATTTAAGGATGACCGGCATTCTCTCATTTTTGTTCACTTTAGAATGGAGATACAGCATTACACCTGGCGTCGCAGAGTGGAAAGGCAGCGGTCGTAGAGCTGCTTGTCAATAAAGGCAGTTGTGAGGTGACTGCCGTAAACAAGGTATCTCAAGAGTGCTGCACTCCGAGCTTAGTAAATGTTCCAATAAACGTGTTTTAAATGAATATTGAGTTCGAGGAATTGTTCATTCATAATAAATATCTCATCAAAAATGAACAACCTCTTTACGTGGAGTTATACAAAGAGTCACTTCTTCACTGCACGTACCTTCCCAGAACACGCAGTGAAACCAGAGTCGCTGGTGTGATCATACTATTGGCATACTAACTAAAAAACCAACCACACCATAAGGCGCCGAACACAGACATAGATTTTAATTTTATCACCTCATAAAGTCTATGCAGGTTTTTAATCACGTCAGTGCGATACGAAGATATTCCGCGAATAAAGTCGCTTGTGTTGCAGTTGCTAGTGGAATACATAATGCCCACACACAAAATGTGTGCTATGATCAGGATCAATCAAAATCGTTTCCTTGTGAGTAAAATAAATGAATATCTAAATATTCCGTTGAAATGTCTATTCCTATTAACAATTTCAACGAAAGTGTCGAATCCCATCTTCTAGTAATTAATTAAAACCATTTCATAATTACCAAGTACTACAAGATGTGGATCTTTGTCTCAAAACCCTTTGTTGATGCTAGATGGTCAAGACAAAAGTGACAAGACTAAATCGCCATGTTTGGTATGGTGGATCTTGAACACAAATAAGAAATACGTAAACATTTTAGTTTGAAAGCCATCAAATAAGTTTGGTTCACCCCTCACAGTACCATCGTATTTCGGGTACCAGGACATATTTCTCGGCGCAGCGCATCAAATGCTTTTTGGAATAAACGTTCTGGTCAAAACCTTCCGCTAGACGTGCGCTTTCATAGAAATGCAATTACGCAATAAATGAATGGACAAAAATATTCATATGTTCAGGAAAGATGAGAGACTCGCATTTCTTAAGGTGGATTTCATATTACGACTGAGACTAAATCGAATCGTAATAATATTAAAAACTTTGTTCAAATTTCAACATTGTAGTGAGAAGAACGGTTTGGGGGTTTCAAGTTGTGAAACAGTTCTTGAACGTAACATTTTCTATGATGTTTGCAATGAGTGTATGCTGTGGAGAATGGAAGTTTTAAAACTTTCGGTAATAGCGTTTTGAGGGATGGTTTATTATTAAAATATTTATTCGCATTCCACGTTATAGTCTCAAATAAATGAACTAATAGAATGGCAACCCTTTTCGTATTTAGTCACTTCCATCAGTATTAAAGATGCTATATTACAGTATAATTCAATCACTTTGCTTTTCTATGAAATTTATCGGGTAACATATACTTTTATCGATGGCTATGGTGCAATCTACTTTAATTTTTAGGTGTGAGCATTTTAGTACATAGAAAACAAAATAGTTCACCAGAGGAGAAATGGACTGCAGATTACTTGAATTTGCAATAACCCCCTCAAAGTGTCTTATTTTTGATCAGACTGCACGACTGTGTATGTTCCTGGCGTGGTTTGCTTGATGTTCTCTGTAATGATGTTAACTTCCGACCTCCATACGACGTAATTTGGCATGGCTTGTTTATTAAATGTATTTAAGCATGTGCCACCGATCCGGTCATAACCACCTTTCGCCGCCACTTGCACAATCTTTTTTCTTATAAATTGTGAATTTTAGGCCCCCACTTTCGACTGCGAAAACCTCAATTTCCATTATCTTTTCCGTGCAAATTTTAAGTCATTGTTGAGCGCATACCTGGATAAATTGCCAAGGAGCTCCTTACTGAAAGATGCACAAAATTGTATTAATAAACATGTAGAGAACTGGAAATGTGTGTATGTTTTAATATTTGATTGACGTTTATGAAGTGAAACTACATTTGAAGGGTTCGTTGTTCTATGATTTCCGTGTTTATGCTTCCACGAAAATCGACAATTCTCCGATTTAAGAATAAAATCTGCCAATTGCTAAAAAACATCTTCAGAACATTGAGCTTCTAGACCCCCAAGCTACAAGTTCCGTAGATTTCAAAAAGTGCTAAGTATTTTAGCATTTTGATATTTTAGGGCACTTTTATCAAGGAAATTTAGTGAACCAAGGTGTAGTGCTGGGACAATAACTGTGGAGGTGTCAGTGAACTTTTTTTCATTGGTTTCCTTTTATAAATTCTGAACATTTGGCATGTAAGCCAGTGTGTCTGTGTGTTTCATGTATTTTTACCCTATATGCGCGTATTTAGGCCAATACGTAAAATGAAATATTCTAAAGACTACAAAACACGCAAGTATACAAAGGATATCCACCTGCGCCTGTAAGAGAAGCATTATGCATGCGTTTGTGCGAAACATTTGAGTAGGAAAATTTCCTTATGGCAGTTATTTCCGATATAGGTGCAAGTGCCTAAATGTGTAAACCACACAATGCTCTGCACTGGGTTACACTTTTCATTGTTTACTCAAAAAATTTCGTATACTGATCTTCTTTAGAACTAAAGTGCATTACAATGTGCCAAATAAAGAAATCTCATACAGTGTATGCTCTAGTGGTCGAATAAGTGTCAGTGGCATTCTGAATACGTGTTGTGTATTACTGAAACAAAGAGGTTGGTTCCTGAAAGCTATCCCCACTTCGACAAAAGATTGACCGAATTCAGTTGACGCGATATAGGCTGAGCATCGCCTGATTTGTGATTAAGGCATTTTAAGATGGATATCAATGCTTGCCCGATGTTTCTTACTCGACGACAATCTCACGACTGTCGTGAACACATCGGCCACGCGTCAACAGCTCATCATTTAGGCGAAGGTCAGTCGACGTCCGGTTGAGTGTCACCAGATCGCCAACAAATAATTCTACAATTTAAACTTCCGAAAAACACTTTGCTTGATGGTGCTTCAGCTGCTGAGGGTTGACACCGATGGCATGGACTGCCTTCCCGAAAATTTCCAGGCAACTGCCCGCCTTCCATCGACATAAATGCTAGCCACCTGATTGTTTTAAACGTGATAGTGTCTTGATACTAGCCACCCAGAACAATGATATCTTTGTTTCTGTTTCGCTTACCATTATACATTTACGTGTGTATTAAGGTTTTGTATCCCCTAATTCAGCAATGTGCGTATTTTGAAAAATGCTTAGAAATATGGATTGTAACAGAGTTAATGTTTGTAGTTTCTGAAAGTAAACTAGAAAATTTGTTTTTTACCTCTTTACTACTATGCCATTATTTGCATAACGTGACTTAATAGAAAGGAAAGGTACGTTGATAACAAAATAATGATATCAGGTTTTATTTCACATAAATCTGTTTCTAATACATCTGCTCGTTTTTTGGAAAACTTTCATGAAAATCGTGAAAATCCTTTTTGACAGCCTCTCTTGCAAAAATGTCATGTTTTGAAAACAATTCCATACAGTGTGTTAACGAACTGTGCATAAAAATAGTTTCTGAGTCGGATCAGCCATTTTGAGATATGGTTCTCCAAAGTTAGCCAAATTGGACATTTCCCTGGAACCTACATGTACACAATCTTAAAGAACAAGCGCCTCATACAAAGCTGCTGGTTACATATTTGAAACAACTTGTGTGAAGTCAAGGAGTAAAATTTACAAATCAAGTGAACAAAAAAGTTACAACACACGCTGGTGTGTCAGTTGCTATGGAGAAACAGTAACGACCACGTGATGCGTGAACAATTAGGATATATCAATTTGAATCTTAAAAACAAATTCTATTGTATGCACTATTCCCGTTCTCGTCCGTCTTTACCGAGAGTGTCATGTCATTCTATTCTGTAATACCCAAAATTGTTCGGCAACAAAATGTCTAGTTTGTTCTGTGACTAAAATAAATCAAAGCTGTTTCATTTTGAACTCGGTTTAGGTTTTGATAATTTAATTTGCATTTGCACGAGTTGTTCATTCAGCAGTGCAAATTTGTTTTTTGTTTGTCAACAAATTTCAATACATCTTGTAGGGAGGCAACACGTTGCTGCACAGCGCGTCTTCGCATGGCAAGCTAGCAGTTGTTGAACTGCTTCTGAAAATGGGTGTCGATCCGACAGTTGTTAACACGGTAAGGGTACATGTATCAATCAAATTGTGTGGTACATGTAGCTGTATGCTATCTGTGTCTGTATTGGATGTTTGCCAAAGGATAGGTAACCGGTGTTTGTAGGCATCATAACTCATTACAATTGTATATGTAATTATTGTGTATCTTCTGGTACAATGGAACAGCGTCGACGGTTGCTGGCAAAAGTCCTTTTCTACTTTTGTGTAAGCATCGAAGCGATTATCGACACGGAATTTTTAACTAATTTAAACTTTTCATTTGATGTAGGAGCCAGATCACTATGTGATTGCTTAAAATTTGAAGAACCAACAGTTAAAAGAAGTCAATAACTTAAGTGAAGTATTATCATTTCATTCTCCACGTTGTGTAATCGTTTTCTCTGTTTAATACGCCAATCTACCAGCCTCGCATTGCTCATTTGGAGATACAGTGTACATGTAGGTGCAGGTATCGGGTTCGTATTGGTCCAGTTCACGTGCAACTTTAGCACACGGTAGGAAGTAAATTTTACATGAGTTGTCTTGCTGTTCAGTGTACTCTTTAAACTTAGCTATGTCTTGCAGGACGGACGAACAGCTTATGATGTCTGTGGCGACAGCTGTAATGTGTTTTTTAACAAGGTCGACGATGAGACTATCGAGAAAATAAAGAAAGTTCTTGAGGTAGGTAGTAGGGAAAAATAATCAGATTCTTGCTAAAAAGACCATATCGCTGCTTTTGTGATTAATGTAATAAACGCCATATGCACAGTTGGGAGAAAGTGCCGTGTTCGAGACCGGATAGGGACTGAGATGTTTTCAGACTTAACTATAAACCACGTGATGCGACCAACAGATGGCGTGTAAGACGATTGATAATTCTCAGTTCTTGTATATTGTTTCAGTCTTATTTGGTTACAAATATACACCTCGCTCAGGCGGGTACAAGGAAGGTTTTCTCTCACTGCACTGGTTATCCTTGTATCATTTAAACAGCTCAGGACATCATGTAGTAAATACTTGTGTTTAGATTTTTGTTTTATTTTAATTGACAAATCGTTGTTCACTGTAGAAGCATATGCGACTCAAGCAGCAAAGCGGAAAATCACCGTCAGATGAAGACCCGGATGAAAATCTCCTCATATTGTTAGGGAGTCTGGAGGGATATCTAAATTCGAAACGTCCAGACATCCCTGTCGGCGAGTTGGACGTCAGCGTAAAAATAAAAAAGAGAGAGGACGGCACATTCCAAATGCTGAGTGTGGATACTAAGCTGATGGGTACGCCTATTATACATTGTGACTAAGTATAACCTAACATACATGTAAACTTAGTCTTCATAGACCGTTAACTTCCATATATAACGATATTTTAATGGAGGCAATTTTAGAGTTCAATACTATAAGCTGTCATTAGAATGGCGAAATTTTGCTACGAAGTGCACGATGACAGATCATTTCCAGAAGAATAGAACCGTTACTTGTTTCATTTCATTACCTGTCTGATGTATTCAAAGACAAGAGGTGACTATGACTTGCTTGCCCCTCTTCCCTTACCGCTGGGCTTTGTCTTTTTACAAATTTCGTCCCAGGCGCGTGCTACTCCCCTCTCAGCGACGCCTTTCTATTCCCCGGTGCCTGGATAGCTGCGTTTCGCGTCTTGCGGGCGTACCAACGTTTCCGACGAATTAGTCTTTCTATATCCGCAGTACCCTTCACTCGGGCATCCGTGACCTAGTACATGTAGATAATATTTACACATAAACCAAGTGAAAACTCTTGTTTACAAACACGTTCCCAGCAATTGTCGATTATTCGGTTTCAGCACAAAGATTTAACCACCACTGCTACAGTATTCTGAGTCACTTGTGATAGACTACATAAAACCATACTAAATTTTCACATCACAGGTTTTTCCTCAAGTTTAGGTCCTCTTTTGGTTTAGCGTATATGCAAATGATTTCGTAAATAGTGTGGATTTTTTCAAGTGCCTTCTGAACGCAAAGCATGCCATTGTTATCAATGGCTATTGTCAGTGTATTACGAGCCAGGACTAGGAATTACATAGAAACTAGCTACGTATTGGCTTCCTGTAAGATAAACTAATGGTCAAGAAATTCAACTATATGAGTTTTAATTGCAATTATTAACTTTGTAAAATTTCGACATCGTTGTTAAGAACCAATAACTCATAATTACAAGGTGGTTAATGATGTAAAGAAGATGTTATTTGTGTACAAAATTACATTTATGTGTGGGATGTCCTTGTTTTCTCGTATATTCTCGTTTTCTGCAAACAACACAAGTGATTACTAGTGATAATTCTCCACGAAAATATAGAAAGTTGATGACAATCTCCGATTATAGTGAGAAAAATGCGTTGTTATATAATAGTTAGGTACTGAAATCGTCAAGTGGTTTATTTTAAAAATAAAATGAACACCAACGAGTTTGACTGTGCGTGGGGAAGTGGTATCGCTCAGCAATGGAGGAATAATGCACGGGAACAGGGCGTGTTTGTCCGCCACGCAGTGAAAAGTGGTTCATGAGGGCAAACTATGTTCGCTAGAGGGGAACAGCGTGTACGTCAACAAGATTTGGCTCGTTTACAGGGGATTGTAGGTCTATCAAAACGAAATAAATGCCGATTTTGTGAATTTAAGTGTACGGTAACTGCCCGTCTAAGTTTACAAGTTTCATGTACTTAAAATACACTGTTTAAGGACGATTCATCTCATTTTCAGACTATTTCCCACTAGTTGTGCCCGTAAGGCAGTCCTGTCTTTTGGGCAAGTTTCCTGAACAGGGTCAGAACGTGATATCGGCTGAGCTCCACGAGTCATTGGCCAATGCGCTGAAGTCGGTTGTTCTACTTGCACGGGCGGACGCACAAGGAGTGGGGTCCGGCTTCCGAGTAGGGCGCAATTATGTGATTACAAACTATCACGTGTACCAATGCCTGAATGTCCCCAGTAAGTATTTTGTCTGTTGATTGAATGTATGAATCCGGGTTTTTGTAATTCGCCTAGGACACATGTATAATGGTTCCACTTTCCCTGCTGTAATCAAGGACCGGAATTTTAAGAGTTGGGTTAGATTTATAGGCCTATTTTCAGTTGTCCCCAGAGTTGCGCTGTGTATCGTCACTTGCCAATCTAATGCACTGTGATGACGACTAGTCTG
>NMRA01001175.1:0-18658 GCA_002633005.1 Phoronis australis
GTTACACGGTGCAGTGCGCACTTCCGGTCAATTTATTCAACGAAAAGATCTTCCTGTTCCTCTGGTTCTGGCTAGTTCTAGTCGCCTTCCTCACGTGTTGGGGAGTGTTGCCATGGATACTTACACTCTTCCGTAGGACTCGCATACAATACGTCAAGAAACATCTAAAGATGGCGGAGAAATACAACAAAAGTGACGCTAAAATATACAAAGCGTTTACAGACAAGTATTTACGCCAAGATGGCGTATTCGTGTTGAGGATTATTAGTAAGAACACTAATGATATCATTATCTCAGAAATCATTGTTGCACTGTGGGACTATTTCAAAAAACACCGAAGAAGTTACCACCCCAACGCAAACGTTGAGCATGCAATATGATTGTGTACGACTTAAATCCTGTTAGTCAAACATGCAGAGATTTACAAAGCTTACAGAAATCTGTTCTCCTCACTTCAACGTCATTGAGGCATCTCTGTGTTGTCTCATACTGCGCGGTTGAGTCAGTCTTAACTGATGTCACGATCGTGAATTTGGAACTGATTGACTGAGATTTGGCCTGGATCAATTCACGTGATACGTCGGGTGTGGATATATAGCTGCCGAAAGATGGTTCTTCATAGGTCGTTCGTTACCTGGGAGTCAATATCCCCGGGATGCAATAAGTGGTGCTTCCAAACCTCGGTTCAATAACAGGTATTGCGTGCGGTAAGCGATTCGATGCACTGTTAATCATTTAGGGCAATACTTACGTTGTGGTGGGCAGTGCTCATCGAGACGCATGTGTTCAGGAAATTTGTGTGGCTTTCTACAATATCGTGGGTGTTACTAAGTTATAAAAAGTCTAGTCTAAATTATGAGAATGTCTAGTCGCACAGATTTGACGTTTATAGTGCTCATTACTGTTGAAATCATGGAGTATAGTAAATGGGCTGTCAACTCTGTGCATTCTCAATGCACAAAAAGTGTTAACTAGCGCACAAGCGATTGGCCGCCTCTACGTCACTATTCATTAGCAGCGCCTAATGTCAATCACAGTTTTACTTCCGGCAAGTAAGTCGTCGGCTCACTAACCGGAAAGTGGCAACTTGTTAAACTGTTGTCTATGAGCTATGATGAAACTAATAAATGTACTATATAGTGACGTCAGTCGTATTTATATCCAATTACAGTGGTTTTTGTACGTCATCCAATCAGCCAGACCTCTTCGTTTCATCAAGATGAAAAGAAAAAAGAAATGCTGGTGCTGTTTTTTAGAAAGTAAGACTTTCCTTTTCAGATGTCCCCAAATGCTTTTGGGGTGTTCAGATCAGCAGGCATGAATTATAATTGCACAATTAGGTTACGTCCACAGACTTATTATGTTACGGTTTTGTCAAATCTTGTAACCTGTATTCTTAAGCCAATTAGCAAAATGTAGGGAATGTCAATTTGTAAAAGTATACATTTTCTAAAAGTAGACGCATTGGGTATTCTGAAAATATGTTTGTTACAAGTCTGCCATTGTTATGTTCACGCCAATAGGCTTTTAAGTCAAAATTTAGTTTTTTTGGTAGGTACTTTCATAACAGAACGACCCATAGAATGATCTTAATCAAACCATTTCTATTTAGAAACTTCACATTTGGCCTCCAAATCCTTGTTAGGATTTTTTGATTAGTTGCTTACTTTGAGTTTCAAACTAGATTAACTTATAAGAATTGAACATGTCAATCAACGCAATACACGTAACAGCAGGTGTCTTATTAAATGGAAATACACGCCAAATTGAGAAACCCTAAAATCGTTTTGGAGATAGATAAACAAATAACAATAGTGGGAAGTTTCATTGAAGTTATGTAGTTTTTTTAGAATTCGTTTTCCTAATTTCAAACAATGTCGTTGGACAGGAGACGAGAAAAAGCGGCAAAGATTTAGGACCCATGAAATTCTCAAGGTTTATCCCATACCTTCGTTAAAGCAAGTTACCGATCAGTGCAAGTTACCTATTCGCTTACGTTGTTATTTAAGTCATTTTTTACCTTAAATGTCAATTGAATTCGCGTCACGTAATTAAATTAGTTAGATTGTCGGAGTCGTTGTTCAGAGTCTTGGCTCAATATAGATCACGGGGAGAAGCTATCGTTTACAAATCAACAGTGCATTGTGAAAAATGGCGGCCATTGAATTCCAACTATAAACTTGGATTATAGAAACAGTAAAACTTAAAATGACAGATGAAATGAATGAATTTAGGTGAGGATTCAACCTTTTTTACACTTGCGTGCGCTTGTGAAAACAAAAGCGCTCGTCGCCGTCCATCTGTAGTCGATGCATTATCATATGTTTCCGTCGTGAACGCTATTTTGATAGAACGTTTGAGTATCTTTAACTGCAATGAGAAAAAGTTCTGGAAGTTAAAGCAGTCGACACGTTTTGATAAATTACAAGCAATATTGCTCACAATCTGGGTTACTTAGGCGTCTTGCGTCTGCAACTCGTCACACTTCTACGTAATGCCTGGCGGAGTTTTTGAGTGACGGCTCTGTAACCATAGACATCGCAAAGACCGGGCGCACGCGCTCCTGCCGCTGACAACTTGACGCCATATTGGAGAGTGCTGCTAGTCACGGCTAATTGCCGTGTAAACAAACGGGGCAAATTGTCCTTTTCAAAGCGCGATATCTAACAAATAAAGATTGCGAAGAAAGTGATTTTTTCCAGAGACATACAAAAACATGTGATGCAGCACTTACAAGCTTTTTTTAAGATTTAATCAGTCGATAGGGAAATATCAAACTATTAGAAGATCGCTGTGGAGGAATACCGCAGACACTACCCATGATATCTGCAATCCCCGTGTTAAAGTATTAACTGGAGGAGGCCAAAATAAAACCAAAAATGTCGACTCGGTCTCAACAGATAGGGCTTTGAAATTCCCGTCATCTCCTAGATTCTCATTCCACGTGACCACGAAGTGCAACTTTACGCTCCATCGCATATGGCTTCATGTTGTGATAAAGACGCTGCAAATGGCAAAGACATAGTTGGTACTCAGCACTTTTGTTGGACCTGGCCTTGAAAACTCAGCTCTGGGAGCTCCAATTACTCTGGTTAACAGGGTGAGCAAATTCAACTTTTCATCTTCACGACAATGGCCACTGCAACCGAACGGATACTTTAAAACACGAACAAAGGTTCTCCAAATTTGCAGAATTCACTCCTAAGCCACCGTAAGCATGCAATTACAATGAACTGAGAGAGCACATTCAGACTGTCAAACCTCTTCAGATTATAAAAATCAGGTGGAAAGTGGGTGTCGACCAACCAGATTTCCTATAAACCCAGGGTATCTGAAGGCCAAGGGTACCTGAATTTAGTGCTTAGTTTCAATTTCCCCCTTGCAAGCCAAACAAAAAGGAAATCAATGATCAACAACTAGCGTTCCTTCAATCAGAACAGTAAATTCCATCCGTAGCTTTCACGTGGAGCACAACCTAGCAGACGTGAAACTGGGGGACGTAAATGATTCAACCGTGGCTCAAAACTATTGGTTGCCTCCATCACATCAGTAATTTTTTTACGTGGACACCGTGCGCATGCCCAACACTTATGTGTTAAAATCATTTATTTCATATCAAAATACATCAAAAAAAAACCAACCTCACCAGTAGACCAGCCGACTTTTTCACAGTACTACCTTTCGTAGCACTGTGAAAAAGTGTAGTGCCACATCCGCGCTTCCCTGATGGTTCATAGCATTGTGAAATGTTGTTTATCACGGCAACTCATTGGTTAAAGTAATGAAACCGACGTCATCACATTCACCCATTGCCATTGGGTTGAAATCTGGGAAACACCTTTGACTTGAATAGTTACAATTAATTAAAACGGGTAGTGATCGAAGTAAACAAAATCAAGGAAACCCCGATCCGTAGCAAAGCCCAAACACTTACAGTGTATTGAAGACGTGTGCGATGTGAGCGATAAACTTCCGACCAAGCATGCGCATTGATGCCCACGCACGGAATTGCGTGTGTCGTTCATCATGTTTCCACAGGGCCACATTTCAGTATAAATGACACTGCGTTAGAGGGTAATGTGGCACACGCTTGTAGATGAAACCCGCGTGTTGGTGGACATGGAACACTAGCCCTGGGTTCTCGTTCATACATCACACTCATGTCCGTGGAGCTAAGAACCTTTCAATTGGAGTCGTGTTTCATTTATAATTTTTTCGTTTTTGTTATATTGATATCACCGTTGTAATACGACTGAAGTGCTATATAAAGATTAAAGGTTTAATGATGCTGACCATGCAGTCACTTGTCAGAACAAGGCAGACGGTCGGTTTTTTAAAATCACTTAAAACCTTTGAAAAGGGATGGGAGAATGCCATTTACTGTGATATTCGTTTCATCATTGCTTGCCTGTATCTGTGTTCTAAAGAATTAATGTAATTACTGGGCGTTTGACTTCTACACTGGTTTCTACAAGTACAAAATTGTATCCGTGGACATAACGGATATCACTTTTACTTATTACGAAATGGCAAATCTTGTCAAGGCTAAACTTCAAAACTACAATATGTCGTAACTGACAATAAGTGTAAAAATTCCGACGGCCTTTTTAATTAGGACAACTAAAGAACGCCGAGCTCTTACTAATTGTCTCTTGAAAGAAATAAAATAACGCAACGTCACACCTTAGTCTTGTCTTCCAGACAGAATGTCAAATACGTCTCACTTGGTTTTTATTCATAAATACTGTATTTTGTTCATTGTTGTCAAGATGCAAGCGTCTTGCTGTACACGGTCTAAACATATCCAGACAGTATGAGCCGTGTGCGCAGGCAGAAAGTCAATCTACATCCACACAATAATAGACTACAAGAGCTGGGCACAGACACACAGCCAAACGACATACAGAGGTTCGTTTTATGAAAACTGGCTTGAAACAGAAATTAAGTCGCTTTTGGCGTAGTTGAGCATACAAACTACGATTTCGCCACCTGTTGCGAATTCACAAAACTAAGCGAGGCAGGGAGAGAAATGCGGTTTCAAGAATAATATTGGTCTTGAAACTATAAATGAGGATTTTATTTACATTTTGGATACAATTAGGATCTCGTTTGCTTGAGAAGACCCTGATATGACCAAAGGCGAATAAATACAGTTTCAGGTATGGCTGGAAAATATCATTTCACATGTGGCGGTAAGTTGCACTGCATTGCCTCTAAGACCTTTGCTGGTTCATGGAAAGGGCCCCAGAAAGCATGGGATGTGCACAGACGCACAGTCGAACGACATCCAGAAAGTACGAGATGTGCACAGGCAAAAAGCCAACCAAGACCCAGACAGCACGAGACGTGCATACACAGCCAAACGACATCATTCAAACAGCACAAGACGTGCATAGTGACAGTCAACGACATTCAAACAGCACGAGATGTTCACAGACAAAAAGTCAAAAAAATACAGACATCACGATTTTTTTCAAAGGCTAGCAGCTAACTGAAACCCACAGAGCAAGAGCTGTACACAAGGCACACAGTTAACCTGCATCTAGACTACACGTGCTGTGTACAGACGCATTTAGGAGGGCTCGCTGGTTCCTTGCGTGTCCGCTAGGGGGACAGGCAGGGAACCAGCGAGTTACGTGGCAGCCTCGTCCCCAAGCCTCAAGATGGCGATGATGGGTATAGCCATTTTGAGGCTTGGTTATGGGAAATACCTTCTGCACAATCATTGGTCGCTGTCTTGACGTTACTAAAACAAAGGCAGACTTTAATTATTTTAACATGTGTTGTTGCTGGCATTCATGAAGCAGAGGACATTGTTTTGGTTATTGTTTGAAATAAAGGTTGTACTTATTTTCAATCCTTCTTTATCAATGATATGATAGAAATAAATCTGTTGTCGCGGAATTAAAATACATTATTTTTGCAATAATTTAGACCCAAATTGCTGCAATATGCCGTTAGTTTTCATACTGCAGAAAATTTAAAGTTGATATAACTACATTTCATTTCTCGTGACCAAGCCTCAAATGGCTAAACCGATCAGCGTCATCTTGAGGCTGGTACCCGCGAGTAGAGAATCGACCACTGGTATCTTGTAGCAAAGCGCACCCTATCGGCGATAATTTTAGCTACTAGAAGGTCCCACAATGTGAGTCAAACCTGTTCTTTTGAAAAAGTTACTGAACTCTGCCCTGGGCACTAACATATCCACGGGGCTCACAATGGGGCCGTCCGCCCCTTCTCTGGCTACATAACATGTATATCTCTATTATATACATGTAGGAATCCATGCTTCTGTGAACGACTGTACTAAGTAACCCTAAAACGAATTGTACAAAGAAGTAGTCACCCCCTTTAAAAATAAAACATACACGGGGAGTTTGTTTACCATTGACGGATACATGCTGCCGGGGTGACTTGACACGTGACTACTCAGTATTGCGGGACATTTAAATGACAATGCGTCGACTGGTCATTCAGCGAGCAGCTGTACACTCTTGAGGTCCAGTCTCGAAGGTCGTCAAATCAAGGTAAGGATATTTTTGATAATCATTTTATTTTGGAAATTTTATGATAAGAAATGTTTTTTCTGTGTTGTTGCTAGTGTCGTTTCAAAATTGTCAAAATGTAGATATTGGTATTTATTATTTAGCGCGACACCATGTGAAAAGCCTTTTTATCAAATTCTCATGACACCTGGTAATTATTGTCGCGGAATATTCTGCCGTACACGTCAGAACACCGTTCTCGCTTAAATTAAAAGCAGGTACTGAAGAACTATTTGAAGATGTTCATTTCTAAACATTGCTATCTACAAATACACTATGTCTGTGCAAACTGCACACAGTTCCTACTGGGATAGATATCGTGCAGGAAAGTAATCACTGGAAACAGTTTTTGAAAATAGATGCAGTTTATAATTGTTTGCTTTAAAGAAGTTTCGAAGTTTACTTTGTGCGTGTTTTATCTTGAAAATGTACAAATATCTTTGCTCTCACATCCTGGTTAATTTCCACATGGCAGAGTGCCGTCAATTCTTAAAAGCACAAGAAATCCGGCCAATAGTATTTATTGCAGAAGTTGACAATAAGATACTCTTTTCGGCAAGGGATTCAGGCATTATGTTCTTGCAGGACAAGCACGCCAATATTTGTTCTAAAGCTAACCTTTTCTTGGTGCTGAAACAAAGGATGTTTGTGGTCACGTCCGCAGGCTGCTTGGTAATCCCCAGTTACTCGGTGCTGTAGCGTGTGACTGAATACCCCGCTGTTGGACTTCCTAATTATCTTCCGCCCCAGTCAATAGATGTTTGGTCTAATATCTGCTCCAGTGCTTAGCCACCTGTCCGCTCGGTAAAGCTACGTGACCAAACCAGTTTCAGTGGTTGATACTTGTCACGTTGGTGATGGGTTCCCGAGTTCAGGAACATGGAATCGAGAGGTGTTTCCTGATGCTGCTGCATAATAACTTTTGAATGTGAAGTAGGTAAAATTCGTCATGGTGACAAAGGAAATTAGTTGTTAGTCGAAATATTATTGAAAATCGAATCTCTGGCACATTTGCCAAGATTTATGGTCCAAATAGAGTGATTCCACATCATTTTTTGCGAAACGTAACGGAGTGAACAATTCAATAAATAACGTTTATAATCTTCAGATGAACAAACTTTAGCTTTTAAATTTGTTGAAAGTGTTGATAACCGAAGAGTTTCAAAAAGATTCGGGAAAAGTTAACGATGCGCCCCTTTTTTATGAAGTGTGACGGAGGGGACCAATAAAATTGCAAATTTTGGACTTGGAACATACAGTGCAGTGTACACTTACTAAAGAACTGTAAATACATTCGATGACTAATCTAAATGATGTCATGTGACGTTGATGCCGAACTTTACACACTTTGCGTTTCGGGGTAAACCCAGAAAGACTGAACCCATATGACGTAACAGAGGGGATATTTTTATCTCATTGACGAAAAATTTTGGATTTAATCGAAACACATGTGCACGATAACGGACCCTGGCAGTCATACATTACGCCACCAGAAGCGTCACAAACGTGCTATAAATATTACATTTTAAAACTAAAACAATGAAATGTGATTCTGTGTTACATATTCTGATTTTTACAGCTGGAGTCCCTTCATGAAAAGTGACTTTTTAAAGTCTTTTATTTGGTCTTTTGCTCCCAAGAACTATTTCCAAAAATATAGTTTAACCTCGCTTTAGCAAAAGAACAAATTATCTGAAATAGGTCCATAGTTGTTATCTACTGATAAAAATGTGCAAATTATTTCCAGTCAGGGATGTTCTATAAATTACTTGATTGAATCTTTAGTTGGCAGTTGTAAAGAGGGAGCGTAAGGCCAAATTTCTTTCTTAAGTCATTTTTCATGAATCAAACCCCTGGAGGAATAATGATGTACATCGTTCGAATAGATCATAATAAATGTTACATTTTTAAAATGAAAACGGTGAAACGTAATTCTCATAAACAACACAGTGTGCACAGACTGCGCTGAATGATAGGACGAGAACGTGTCTTGTGACAGTCCCAAGCATGCAGGCAGTTTGAGCACTAGGAGCAAGATGACATCATGAACTCTCCTTGGACATCATGTCCAAGGAGAGTTCAAAGATTTTTTTACTGTTTTCATATATTGATACCAGTTCAAAGTATGTGAGAATAGTGATCATTTTGTGGTTACATTTATACACCAAACAGGTTATAAGAACTTGATGAATACTGCGAACATCTAATTATAAATTAGCTTTATACCTACATCATAAACGTTTATAATTCTTATTTGAACACTTGGCATTATATCTTATTTGAACACTTGGCATTATATCTTATTTGAACACTTGGCATTATATCTTATTTGAACACTTGGCATTATATCTTATTTGAAGACTTGGCATTTTTGTGGGATCCTTGTGTACAATTCAAAATTCTTCCTTATGCAGAACTCGTTATGATGTTTGGTAAATTATTTCATCGATTCCCACAATATCATGCAAACGATAAGTAGAGATTTGAAACGAAACCAATTTCTCTGCTGCGAAGAACTGGAGTTCCCCGTGGCCGGGGGGTACTTTCATAGGTTGCGCATATGCGACGTGTCTCTCGAATTAACGTGCTTCTCATGGCGGTGCCTTTTGCCAATTTATTTTCTTTGCGAAAAAGTTCACTCTATTTTCGCTCGCCAGCTTAATTTGAAAAATTTTGTATTTGCCCGCATATTTATATAGGTAAGGTTATCTCTGTCCGGCATCAAGTGCCAAGTGTCTGTTCCTCCGGGGCCCGCGATCGTTGTCAAATTTGACCAATATACATGAATTCATATGAACGCGACGGATGACGACAATCGGCGGATCCGACAACCTTAGTTACGATACTACAGCCTCTCTATATTCGGAGTTTTGTGGCGGATTTTCTTGCAATGGCAAATGACGTTCTAAGTTTGTCAGTTGTTTTGCAAGTTTTCTCTAGTAAAAGAAACAATTTTAAATGTGACGATTTATTACTTCAAAAAAGATAACAAAGATGAAAACAAGGGTAACTTTTCATTGAACTTGTATTATCTCCTGGAAATAGTTAAATAACAACAATATTTGATGTTGTAGTTACCGAGGAATCGGCGCCTGAGTTGCAGACGATAAAATATTTTTAACAAATGAAAACTGAGACAGAACTGTCATATAGTTAGCAGTCCTGTTCCAAATGTAACGACTGAGACCTGGTTACATGTTGAGTGTTATTTACACTGCTAAGCAATTGTATTACGTTAAAACTATTTTCCGAAAGTTTTGTGATCGAACTGGCCAACGGCGTCGAGTCGATATTGACCTACCTCTTTAACTTTCCATGTATGACTAGGTCACTGTTGAAGTAGTGCGGGAGGTGAATACGGAAAACCATATTACATGGCTGTATTTCCCTCGACAGATTCAGCGCGTATGGGATAAAATGTAATAACTTAATGAAACAATTACAGATTTTCACACTTTGTCTATAGGTGGGTTTTATACCCCAAAGTGTGATAATGTCCGAGGCGAAGCTTCAAAAGCAATGACAAGTCTGATACTGTGCTCCATTTCTTCTGTTTCACTGATTCGTAAATTGTCTCTTTGTCGAACTGCTCTTGAATGGACTAAACGAAATGTCGTCGATTTACTGGTTATGTTGTCTGCAAGTTGTTTGTGAGCAGACTCGCGCAACAATAGCATAGCTGCACAGGATAATTCACTCAGCGAGTGCCCCATAGACAATACATTAGCCACTGCGTGACACACAGCACACCAGTGTGTACAGCTCGGCACACACTATGAAATATTGGCCGCCATGTCACTGGAGATTAGAGCGCAGAAAGACATCTTTTTGTTCTATTAACAGGAACTGTTCCAAAACTGAAGAAACAAACAATAATGATTATCAAACAATTTGATTTTATCAACTTCAAGGTTTTCCAGTTAGGTTTTAAAAACTTAAACTATTGTTTTACGCAGGTTTTAAAAACTTAAACTATTGTTTTACGCAGTATCTCCTTGACTGTTATGTCTGTAATTCTTCACAAGACTTTATAATGTTACTTACATCATCGTGATAAAATTTCCTGTCGTTTAGTATCTTATGTGTCTCTAGCACTTTCTTTCTGTATTTTGACATGAAATATTCATCTCGGCACAAAAACGGGCGTTTTGACTACACTTCACAGGATTCTCGCCAAGATGCCTGGTTGTACCCAGAGGGCGCTAGTTGTGCTCCGTGCATGCGCCTGGCGGAGAAGTGAACTGCACTGAATAACGCGTTAACGATTTAATTCACTACTTGCACGCATTCGCTATTACGCTTGAAAACATGGTGTTGTGTCCAACCTACAATGCTTCTGCATGTTTGGAAAACTAGGCATTATGCCCTAAACAATAGTGCACAGCAACCATTTTTTGCAACGCCACCAAGTAGTGAACTGATCATGATAAGGGACTATAACACCGTTTGCACACAATTGCACATTGTTATGGAATTCGACGTCCTGTACTTCATTTTTGCAACTTCTGAAATTTAAGAGTGTTAGACTCATTCCATGACCAGTATTTCCGAATATATTTTGTAATTATCTCCTTTGAGAATAAACGGGCTGGTGAACATGCAGTCTCAAATTGTACGCCACAACCCGTCGTCGAATGGAAATGAGCGCAGTAGGTGATATAAACATGGGGAGACATAGTCTTAGAAAACCTCATTCTGTACTTTGTCATTATAATTCTGAGGTTTAACTCTGATGGCTTTGATTTCGTTTTAACCATCCATTGGTAGATTCTTTTAAGAGGCAAATAAGAGGCAATTAAAATTGCCTCTTATTTGCCTAAAATTGGTGTTCGGCAGTCGCATCAGGGTTGGTTTGTGAGCAACAAGACCAAAAATTTGATTTTGTATTGGGTTCAAGAGTTTTAGAGCTATTTTCAAATTGGAACTTGCAGGCTAATTCCTTATTTATTTGATTGCTTACCAAACTAGTTAGAAACACAGCGTATAGCGACGATGTGAATATGAAGTACTAGGTTGAAAATTAGCAAATGCTTTTAAGAACGAGTTTTGTGTTGTGAATGATCCGTCGCAAATCACTCAATCTTGTCCAGTAAGTATCGTGACGTGATGATGGGGATAACACTGCATGACGCGGGCTATATGATCTCGTGAGGTACGTCATTAGTGCAAAGATCACCTATTTGCATATTTTTTTGATTTCACATTTACAAGATGTCAACGAGTACAACTGCACTTTGCTTGACGTAGATTATGTTAAAACAGTATTGTCATTGAGTTCCTGCTGTGCATTAGCTTAATTAGAAACACACAAATACATCCTTAAATCATGGATGATAAATCAATGTAGTGTCCCTCTGCAGTTGGGTGTGTCCACCACCTCGTTTAGCCTAAACCGATAAACAGAAAGCTGTTAATTCTCTGCTTACCAAATTATCTTTACAATTGGGAACGGCTGCCAAATGCTAAAACCTAATTTCTGTTTGCTTGGAAGTATCGAAATTTGGAAAAATGTCTAATATTGTAAAATGATGCCCGAACGTTTCCAGACAAGGTAGTCATATTTATCAGTCGGGAACAAATGTGTTGCTGTACCTGTGCTTGTATTATACTTCTCAAACATAATGTATCCTTTGGTTGGAGTTTAATTGAAATTCCTTGTTTATGTTGCAGCATGTCTAGCTTTTTGGACGTCATCGCTAAAGTGACGAAGTTCTCACTTCATTACGACGATGATTTCTTCGATCGGCTCAGTCATCGGTACACGTTGGCCGTGTTGATTATTGCAACGATCATCACTGGCTCCAAACAGTATGTCGGTGATCCTATTGACTGCTGGGTGCCAGCGCACTTCTCGGGCAGTCATTCGAAATACACAGAAAATATTTGCTGGATCATGAACACATACTACGTGCCCTACAAAGAAAATATTCCTTTTCACGTGCCAACTCGCGAAGAGCGAGAGCTAAGTTACTACCAGTGGGTTCCTTTCATCTTATTGTCTATGGCGTTTCTGTTCTATTGTCCTCATATCATATGGCGTCTCTTCAATTCACGCGTTGGCCTGGATGTGTCTGGGATCGTCAGCACCATTGACAAGATTGAGCACTTGAACCCCGATAGTAGAGAGAAGACTACCAATTTCCTTGTTCGCCATATGGATCGCTACTTCGATGCCCAGCGCGACTTCCGGACCGGATGTTGCGCCAAGATGCAGAACTTTCTTGCCGAGAAGTTGTGTTTACTCGTTGGAAAAAAGTACGGAAACCAGATGATCTTCACGTACATCTTCGTAAAGTGTTTGTTCATCGCCAACGCAATTGCACAGCTTTTCCTGATGAACGCTTTCCTACGCACGGATTACCACTTTTATGGGATTGAAGTCATCGAGAAGCTCATAAATGGTTCCGACTTCACCGAGTCTCGTCGCTTCCCCCGTATCACAATGTGTGATTTCGAGATCCGCCGTATGGGAGGCATGGCCAACATGCACCGCTACACTGTGCAGTGCGCTCTTCCTGTCAACTTGTTCAGCGAGAAGATCTTCATTTTCCTCTGGTTTTGGATGGTCATGGTGGCGGCCTTCAGCTGTTGGGGGATCCTACCGTGGATCTTCACACTCTTCCGCCGCGCGCGCCTGCAGTACGTGAAGAAATATCTGAAGATGGGAAATCAAATCAATTCGTCTTCTGACGGTAACCTGACCAAAGCTTTTGCAGACAAGTACCTGCGACAAGATGGCGTGTTCGTACTCAGGCTGGTCAGCAAGAATTCTAATGATATCGTTATTGCGGACATAATACTGTCCTTATGGGAACACTTCAAGAAATTCCGCCGGAACTACCACCCAACGGGCCCAGATGCCATCTGATTCCAAAAACTCCAGCCACAGATTACTGAACTGGACACGATGTCGGTCTTACGTGTATATTATTGAAACATTTCATAGTTGAGTGTAATTTGTAAACATATTCATGGTCTCTGTCACACTAAGGTATTTCACAGTAGGATAACAAAAATTTAGAGGTGTGGGAAAAACACTTATTTGGACCCAATTAAGTGTAATACAATCTGCGCAACTTAAAGATCCTGACACGCTAACGCAGTTCTCAGTACCATCTCAAAACGAGGCCAAACCAAAGTGGGAAACGACCAAGCAACAGGGAAATCTGATGGAACTCTGGACGGTGGAGGCTGTTTTTTTGCCAAAGTTTCCCTTTCCGCCAATGCTGTATCATTACGAAGACAGGCTCGGCAATTCTATGAACAAGAAGTCCGCAGGCGGTGTCGCCTTCTGGGCGTCTCTTTGAACAAAGTGAACAGTTTCCGACTACCTCCAGCCCTTCTTTCAACGTTAGGACGTGCCCGGCCTTTCTGAGAACACGTTTGTTTGATAGGACCTTGTGCATTTGAATGAGTGCCAGTGTTTCAATTGACCGCTGTAGTTTAGTTTTGGATATTCAGTCTCTTCTAAACTGGGATATTTAATTTGCTTTTATTTCAAGCACTCATTTAGTGCACCTTAGCTTTAGTTATGTCACTTTACTCTGTCGTATTACTTTGTACAATTGATTGCATAATTTTTTAGACAGTCAAGGGATCCATGTGTTATATTAACTTTCCCCGTAGCAGATCATTTGGCACACCAGCAAAACTAAAAGTTCGAGTGTACTTATTGGAATCGTATGTGAGTGAACGGCCAAGTTGTTATTAAGTCTAGTTATGCACCGTGAAGATGTAGTTCTAAATTTTTTGTAGTGTACTGTTTTATAGTATAGAATTGTGCCTGTTGTGTTTTGTTGTAAGACATGTAACATCTCGAGGGTACGCGTTATTCTCGAGAGTTACCTGTCTACAACAGGCACATAACGCTCCTTCCCAGTAGTACCAGCAGTATGGGGAATACGGCTTTTCATTGGTACTAATAACCAAGAAACATTCTGGCATAAGAATTGGTTGAAATGAAACATTCGGACATTTTTATGTTGGTTGGCAATTGCTTTGTGGCTTGCAGCTTTTGCAACAATAACAGATAGAATCGATGCATTCTACAAACGTTGCCGATAAAACCAAAAAGTCCCTCTACATTTTCTGGCTTATACCAGTACCATTTATTTGCCACATTCGCCAAACTATGTCACGCATGTCAATCTTTCCAAAGATGGCGCTGTGAAAGAGTCGTTCAGGTTCTTGCGTTAGCGACAACTTGTCCAATGTTGTTGATAGAATTAGTTGTGAAGATTTAGAAGATTTTACATTTCAGGGCGGCATTAGCCAGTTAGATTATTGTACTAGTCTAGGACAAACATAATTTCTTAAGCTTTCCCCAACTTTTAATGTACGTTGCCTAATTGTGAACCGCGTTACCAGGGCGTCCTGGTGCAACGAATCCTATTTTAATATGGATCGTGTTCATTGTTAGGTCTTGATTACACTATTTTTTTTTAGTATAACACTCCCCGTGCATAATCCCATGAATGTGTTTTCACAGAGCCGAGCAAGTGTAGNACCCACATTCCTTTGATCGACGCATCCGTCTTTAATCGAATACGTTCTGAGTTTACGAGAGTAACACACTGGTCAGTCGGCCAAAACTTGATAAGTATAATAAATTCTGATGGCAATGTTATGCCCCAATTGTAGGCAGCACTTTTACACACGCAAATCTACAGCCACATATAAACTAAATTAAATTATACACAGCAATGGTTACCGGAAGTCCATGTGTACCAAGGTTTCTCAACAAGGTCCGAAGTACCTGACATCTATGGTACCGCTACACTTGTATTTTGGCAATTACACAGGGAGTACAAAAGCAATTGAAAGCTAACTGGATATTGTGGAATATTGCTACTAGCGTAAAATACACTCAACTGGATGGAAAAGGAAAATCCTGCTGTCTGTCGTGCAGACTGCGTCGAGCCTTTGATGTGCCGAGAACTTCGCTGGAGACTGTGAGATGAAAGATGCGTGCATTCTCGTCCATTTGCATGCAAACAGTTAGCGTACGAGTTGCCTAATGTAATATTTGCGCTCAGTACTCAATATTTTGCGACGAAAGTAACGCAACTAAGCAACTTTTGCAAGTAAAGACAAGATTCTCCTGAAGCCGTTGTCTTAAAACTGGATATCTCCAAGGCTCTGCGAAATATTGTTCAAGGTTTTTGTTCCAACAACATGGTTGCAGTATTCGATAATTTTTTGGTGTGCTGCCACTGATACTGATCTCGTCATGATGATGAGTGATGTTTGCACGGCCGGTTTGCGCTCACGATGTGCTGGAATTTTTGCAAAGTGAACCAAAAAGGTCATGAAATACGCCTATCATATTTCTTAGGGATGGTATACTAGCCAGTACTAGCGAAACCGTGTCATACAGAATCCGTGAAAGTTTCTCCCGGCGACGGTGGCCTCCGAGTGGAACCGAACGCAAGGTAATATTTGCGTTTGTATGACAAAAATACACACCCTACGCAAATATGCACTTGCTTGTATACACCATCCTGTAAACTAACGAGGTTTTAGAAGCAAACAACACGTATCACAATCACCCAGAACTATCACTGATCACTATTTGGGAAGTTACCGAGCTAAATTGCGAATTAACGAAGTCATTGACGTTTTTAGTTGGGATTATTCTCTTTAAGCTTGCCTTATGATGACTAGGTAACTAAGGAGGCACTGAACAGTTCTGACAGGAATTTGCCTATCAGAACACACGTCAATGGACTTTTCACCCTTTCTTCACTCTGTCAAAAACTGCATGTAAATAAAGAAAAGTTTTGAGTCATTTCACATCACAAGCCCTGCATATGAGCACTGAAACTTTGTTCTCTTTTGTATTTTTGACCCTTTCACTCCCAGTTGAAACAAAGCTAGACTAAGAAAAATAAGGACAAAAAATGCAAAAATCGACACTTTTCACCCCAAAACCACGACTTGGCCTGCCGATGGTCGACTAAAGCCAACATTAGATTCCGAAAGCAAATTTCCTACCGATTCCAAAAAAGTGGTCCAAAAGTACTGTCAAGCAACTAGTTTTTTGCAAATCTGGCTTGTTTGAAGGCTACCTGAAATCGCGGCCAATTTCTCAGTTGCTACACAGCAATGCACAACTGCAACAGGAGGCCACCATCTTGAAGAAGAATGCAGCTACAGCCAAGAAAGTGGCCTTTTTAATTCTCAACATGGTCACAAACTTGAATACAAACAAACAAAATTCACTTGGCCTACATACAATACCTAACTAAAAATGCCTCCAAGCCTGGCCTACCCCTAGATTTTAATATTTTGGGAGTGCAAATTGGCCGCGGCCGCAGTCTAACTGTTCAGTGCAACCTAAGTAGGTCATTTCAAGTCATTAAGTAAGCACCTCTCGCATTGGTTATGTCTAGCTAAAATGGTTTACACTAACCAATGAAAAGGAGGATAACATACAGAGGACAACATCAGGGAAGCCACTTGTGATTGATGTGATTATTTATTTAAGTTGGTCGTTATTTGAACTGGTTATCAAAAGTACATACGAATTCTGTTAAATAACTAGACCCTTTGTTATAAGTCAACTCTAGAGCGGTGTCTATTTTTTAAAAATTACATCGAGTATGAAAAAGACCTAAATTAAGGCAGTCTCTGACACAGTGTAATATTCGATTCAAATGATTCAGTAGCATTTGTCAGTGAACTTGTGCTGTCTGATTTCACAGCAATCACAAGTTGTCATTTAGTCTCAAATGTTAGCGTAGGAGTTGTCTTGTGTACCAATTCGACCTTCTCGCACTGACGTCTTCGGGGAGTGAAGCCGAGTCGGCCGCCTACTATTAGTATGCGGACAGCAGGGACGGATCCAGGATTTTGAGTTGGGGGGCTACGGCAGAGTATTAGCCATGATTTTGCCCGTCAGACATACGCACCCCCCGAACTGCCACATGGAATCTGGAAGAATTTTAGGGGGGCCATGGACCCTTGCCCCCCTCTAAATCCGCCACTGGACAGTCCTGATTTCAGAGTGTTAATTATAGCCTTTTATTGACACACGATTTCATTTTATTACCGCTTTAGTTTCTAGAAATGTAACTGAAGTTTTTACCCTGACAAAGCCCTGTCGCGAACAGCGCTTACTGATTTCATCGACAAATCACAACGGTACAAAGCTTTTATAACTTTGGAACAGACAATACAGAAACGAGTATCATTTACCAGAAATAACATCCAGGTGGCAGCACTATAATTAGATACGCACTCAGCATTCGAAGAAAAAAAATCAATGGCCGCTACTCACTACTGACGTTTGACAGTCAGGGTAAGAACTTCAATTATAGATTTTCCCATTACTTGACACTAAAGCTGTTAGAAAATTAAATCGTGATTCAATAAAAGGCTATAATTACTACTCAAAAATGTCAGCACAGCGATTAGGACTGTCCGCCCGCCGAAGACGCCAGTGTACGGGAGAATCGAGTTCAAACACGCAAAGGCGAGATCTACCTCATTATCTGTTTCACCTATGGCCTGAATGTCTCCTTCACCCCCATCTCTATACCTGTCTCCATAGTACTCGTTAAGCCCACTCTCTAAATTGTAAGTCTTCGTTACCTACAAAATTACTGCTATCCTCCATTGCGTATATGCTGTCAACTGATCAAAGTCTTCCATTGATGACATCACGTGGCGGGAAACCAAAAAAATCATTAATTTTTCTTCAAAAGTCATCAATTTTCCCCAAAATAGGTGTTTCGCTGTTATAACGGTCTAAAACCACAAAAAGTGCAAAAATCTATTCTAGGAACGCTTCTAAGTGAAGCCAGAAAGAGGCTGGTCTCTAGGGCTAGGCACCGTGAAATTGTTAAACGCCGGGTCTCGATCATATCGAACGCGAACTTGTTCTTCAGCGTGTGAAAGGCACTCGTCATACTGGTGCATTGCACACGTGGATTACACTCGCTCTAACGAGTGCTTAGTTTCGTTCCTTCGCCGCCAGGTGAGAAGGAGTAAAAATACACTCGTATGAATGAGTGCATAACTTCGTTATTTCGCCGTCAGGTAGACGCAGGCACCACTCCTACGAGTGAAATGCGTTCGTACTGAGGAATACATAGCTTTGTTCTTTCACC
>NMRA01001175.1:31510-42949 GCA_002633005.1 Phoronis australis
CATAATTTAAATGAGAGTGTGTTTTTAGTGAATAAGATGATGCCACGGCCACTGTTACTGTGATAGGCTACACTGTAACCAGGAATGATTAGTTCATTATCAAGGTCGTCTTTGGTAACATTACAAGTTTCACAAAGAGCGACAATCATATAATCGTAAGCCAGAACAAAGTTTTTTAGAAGTTGGAATCTGGAGAAATTGTTGGATTTAATGCTGTTAATATTTGAAAATAAAATTTTAAAGGTAGTATTGTCTTCAGGCCCAGGATTTACTTCAACATCGCCAGCTAAAAGGAGGCACATGCCAATGACGATTCCGTAATCCATACAGGTGTTATGTAAACAATAGTAAGACACATCAGTAAGCTGAACCCGCATAGCAAGATATCTCATTCGATGCCGGTGAGAGGAATTGAACTGTGACCATGAGGGGGAAAATATTGTAAGACCAGAGAAACTCGCACTACTCGAGGCACTCAAAGGATAGCCGTATTTAACAATTAATACACCAATGCTTGTTAAAAATTCAAGGGTGGTTAAATGAATAAGGTAGTCTGGACAATTAGGGGAGTCATTTTTAAAAAACAAAATTATATCATAGGCTCGCTTACAGGTACATAAATAGCAACTTAGCTGAAAAGCACAACATATAAATTCAATCTTGGGAAACCAGTTAGTTCTGTTGCAAGTGAATACAAAACATAGATAATGAATGACCTAAAGATATGTACAGAGGAAATATGACCAAATAGTAACGGACAGCCACTAAGGCCTGAGCTCACATATAAGAATCATTGTCTTATGTGAATATCATGCAATGTACAATTCCGTCACACATTCAATTAAAATGTGGGAAGCATGTTTTAACGACATCCAAAAATACCACATTAATACATACTGTAGGCAGTTGCAAAGATACTATATTACATTTTTGGTAATGGTGCAACTGGGAAACAGTAAGAGGCAATAAGCAACAAAACCCATGCTCCAAACATGAATGATTTAGATGCAGATTAAGAATTCGATGCATAAGTACATTAAATTGACTTTCTTGATTTCTGTAATTCTATAACAGATTTTTATTTTTGCACCAGCAAAACTGAAAACTGATGTAGCAAAAACGAATGATATTTGTTTTATTTGGCATCTTGGTCGATAGATAATTGCACAATCGAGTAGCGCCTCCTAGAGTCTTTTAATCAAACTGACAGTCACAGATTGGCAGAAAAGTCTGTAAGTGAGTTATGAAAAAAATGACTGCAAAAAAACTTTGAAAGAGACAAGATGTTTTATTCTTGCTTTGGGATGAACAAAGACAGCAGTAATAGATGGAAGTTAATTCATGTTCCAAAAGAATCTGATATAGATTTGAGAGAGTGATAAAAATGCGTAAAAATGACCTTAATAATATGCAGTGAAAATGATATTTTTATAGGCTAAAATGGGAGGACATAAAAAATCAATAAATCCATCCGAACTACTTTTTCTTGTATGTCATTCTTTGTTCTTTCTGCCATATAGTTATTTTTTCAATAGCGTGAAGCGATAATGTGCTGTTGCTGACAAAAAGTCACCTACTTCCCAGTACTATTATTTGCTATTTTTCAGAAAAAGTACAAAGTGGTCGTAAAAAGGGTTAAAAAAACTCAGAAGCTCTTGAAAAATCAGGCTCAGGTTTCTTTTGACAAGGCCAGCTCATGTGCTAAGTTTCAAAAAAATGGTGATTTTGCATATATAGCCCACCATATGGTTTTATATGGAATTGCTCTTAAAGGGCTCGCGAAATCGAGGCTGCCTAATCTATCACCACTAGTACAGGCGCGCCCTCTAGTAATGTAAAGATTGTCGAATAACCCAATTGTGTTTAGTGTGATGAAGCTTTAAAGCTAGGACGGTGGAATGTTAGTACGGTCTAGTTAGGAAGGTGATTTGGTACGGTAGGTTATCACGCTGATCTAAAATATGTTCCGACCGTAAACTAGTCCGGACTAACTTTAATGCGAAAGCAGCTTATGACGGCGCCATCAAGCCTTTGATGTGCCGAGAACTTCGTTGGAGACTGTAGAGTGAAAGATGCGCGTATTCTCGTCCATTTGCATGCAAGCAGTGTTAGCGTACGAGTTGCCTGATAAAATATTTGCTCTCGGTACTGAGTATTTTGCGACGAAGTTAACGCAATTAAGCAACGTTTGCTAGTAAAGACAAGATTTTCCTGAAACAGTTGTCTTAAAACTGGATATCTCCGAGGCTCGGGTGCGGAATATTGTTCAAGATTTTCGTTTCACCAGCATGGTTCCAGTACTGATTATGTCATGAGTGATGTTTACGTTCATGGCGTGCTGGCTTTGGGAAATTTTTACAAAGTAAACCGAAAAGCTAATCTTTGCCCTGATGAAGTTAGCCTATTATATTTCTTAGGGATGATGCATACTCAGCGAAACCGTGTCATACACCATCCGTGAAAGTTTCACCCAGCAACGGTGGCGATGGCGGCGGCATGCGAATGCAGCCGGACAGCAGGGGGTATTTGCGTCTGTATGGAAAAAATACGCACCATCTTGGAAACTAACGGGGAAGCAAACAACAAGTATCACAATCACCCAGAACTATCACTGTTCACTGTTTGGGAGGTTACAGAGCTTAACATTGCGAATTAACAAAGTTAGTTCCGTTTTGAGATGGAATCATTCTCTTTAAGCTTGCCATGTGATGACGCGGTAACTAAGAAGGTTATTTCAAGACATTAATTAAGCACAACTCTTATTGGTTATGTCAGGCTAATGTGGTTTACACTAACCAATGAAAAGGAGGGTCACATACAGAGTACAACTTCAGGGAAGCCACTGTTATTGATGTGGTCATTTCTTTCAGTTGGTCATTATTTAAGCTGGTAAGCCAAATTACATCCGAATTCTGTTAAAATGCCTAGACCCTTGTTATAAATCAACTATGTAGTGTTATATATAGAGCGGTGTCTATATTTATTCAAAATTATCGAGTCTGACAAAGACCTAGACTAAGGCAGTCTCTGACTGATACAGGACTGAGTAGGAATCGCACGGGGATTTCTTACTAAACTTGTGCTTTCTGATTTCACTGCATTCACAGGTTGTATTTAGTCTCATGAATCGTTTGTGCCTCAAATAATCCGCATCTGTTACCATGCTAATAATCTGTTGATGACACCTCTGTTCTCGCTATTGGTGTATCTATTTGGCCGTATATCCGACGACGCTGAAAAAAGGGCTTGTGCTTTCAAAACACTAAAAGTTAGAATTGGCCCAGAAAACATTATGCATCTTCTGAAGATTCAACTAAAAGGTTGCCTTCTGTATCAATGCCGAAGAACTAAAATGAAGACTACCGCAAAATTTTCCCGTGCAGGCGAAACAATGTATTTATTTTTGGAGGATTTTGAAAAACTCAAAGATCTGAAATATAAGGTTTTAACACTGACTGTATTAGATTTTAAAACCATAGTATTTCTTTGGACATAAGGCCAGTAGATATTTTTCTTGTGTTTAAAAGGTAGCTATGCTTTGTGATTGTGCGTGGATGGAGAGAGAATTATTAAATCCTGTGTGAATTTTGTACACTAACAGACAAGCTCTTAATTAACTTCCTGTTCGTTAACCTTTGCCCTTGACAAGATCCTCTTTAGAATCTTTCACGAGATGGCTCTGTTCTACTATTTCTTCAGTACACTGAAGCAAATCCTATAACTTCAACTACTAAATTTCACCTGACTGTTTCTCAGTCTTCTACCTAAATTATAATAATGCACTTACTTAGCGACTGGCAAACAAAAACCACCTGATCTTATTCAATCATATCAATGTTTGTTACAATCTGATCTCTTCCAGTACATAGACCCCAGAACAAAAAGTAAACATCGTCTAAAAGTACATTTAAACATCAAACTTGTATGTAAACAAGTTTGACCCCATGGTTTTAAAGATCTTGTTAATTAAATCAGTTTTTGGCCACAATAATATTAAAAACCTGACGATCGCCGCACAAATAAAAAAGTTCATGTTCAATTCAACGTTTCGTCTTTTCATTAGACATCATCGGGATCATATTTACAACAATCTAGGACAACAAGTGCCAACATACAGCTCACGTAACATCCACAAAGTGAAGTGAGAGATACATAGAATATAGTCAGTAGCTGTTCATCACCATAGTTGCAGTGTCACTGAGCTCTGCATGTTGTTCAGAGAATCGGTGGCATGCTGGTTCTGAATGGCCAATGACTCTTTAATGTACAGTAACTCCTTATTAGGTTCTCTTCAGATAATACTAACTGAATTAGCTTGGTGATTGTTGCTAACACAGTGCCTATATATGTAACTTTTCTCTGAGGTGTGATGCTTTTTCAACCTGTCAAATAGGCGTCTCTGTGTATCTCTCACTTCACTTTATGGATGTTACATGAGCTGTATGTTGGCCTTGTTGTCCTAAATTGTTGTAAATATGATCCTGAAACGTTGAATTGAACATGAACTTTTTCATTTGTGCGGCGATCGTCCGGTTTTTAATTTTAAAGATGTATTTGCATGCTCCTATCTATGCAAATGTATAGCAGGAACAATGCTGTTTTAGCATAACCTACGCTAAACAAAGTGCAACTGTATTCATTGACAATTTGTAAATGTGAAAACAAATAAGTCTGCAATTAGGTGAGTTTTGCACTAATGACGTACCTCGGAGGCTCACACAGACCAACATCATGCAGTGTTAATCCACAGAACCACGTCAAGATATTTACTGTACGCGGTTCGGTGATTTGCCGCTGATTATTTTCGCCACAAAACTCGTTCTTAAAAACATTTGGCAATTTTCAACCTACTTCATATTCACATCGTCGCTATATATTGTGTTTCCAACTAATTTGGTCAAGCAATCACATAGATAAGGAATTAGCGTGCAAGTTCCACATTAAAAAGTACATATGCACACATTTTGGGCACCTTCAGTGCAACTAACTCTACTATTTATTCTGAAAAAGTATTAACTAACTAAAACCATTCCATATTGGATTTAATAATAATAGCACACAACAGCACGTGTTGCGCAGGTTACAGTAGGTCAAAATAACGCGTTTTTCAAGAATATTTAAAATTGGACAGTATTTTACTCGAATAGAAGCCTTATTCGTGGAGGATTTATGGTATGCACTGACAAGTTAGAAGTTCTTCAATCAATGTGTGGTGTATGACAGACCGGAATTCAAGACATCAGAACTATACGTTGAGCTTGCTGTTTTTACAGAATCATACATTTCAATTCAGTACGTTGTGAATTTGTGAGCCAGGTATTTTGTTTCCATTAAAGGTACATGTCACCATCTCTTTACCAGAAAGTGCAATTATTGTCAAGGACAGAACAAATATCAAAACCCTGAAAATAAAGTACTAAAATTGAAAGACAATAGTATTATGTTTATTATCATTTCATGAATTCTTAAGTAACACATTAATGATGTAACTAATCTTGTTTGAAAAAATGGAACAGAGTCTGGAACAATAAGCAATATGAATATTTCGGGAAGATTGAAAAAGCCTTTTATGCTTATCACTTGATACTTTTCCTGCGCTAAAGAACTGTTTCTACATATTTTAAAGAGAAACACAGAAACTGTTATTACTACTAGCTAAGCCGCATATGCAATAAAATTAAAGAAGACTATGCCAGAAAATTTTATTACAGAAAATGATATTTGCAATGGTAACACATCACATACGTACAAATTATGAACATTTTTGTTATAGAATACAAAATATCTTGGAAAAGTGCAAGTTTTGCGACAAGAAAATAATCTAAAAAGAATTCTGCCCTTCTAAAATAGAAACACGCTATAGTAATGTCACTCACTGGTCTTGCATTGAATGCATGGGGTGAGTATACGGATATCCGATGTCACGATAACCATGTTAAATTATGCTAGATGTACCATATTAGTTTTTATGGCACACCTTTTATAAAGCCAACCGAAAGTACGTATTTGCTTTATTCATTTCATTTTGTTGTATACGTTTCATGCAGAGGTTATGTTTCTGCAGAAACAGTTGACAGGACATTGGCAGGTTTTGGGTTTTGCTCGTGTTTTTACCATACCAGTCTCTGGTTTTAGTTATTAATCGAAGTTTAGCTACTGCACTAGACGTGCGAAGATTTTATATTGTTTTAACAAGGCATTTACACGTTCGGATACAGGGGTTACCTTGACAATCATTTTTGTATTTGTAAAAGTGTCCTACTGGTTATGGTGTATGGCCTATAGCAAACAATGATTATTCTACCAAAGTAGAATAATCATTGTTTGCTATAGGCCGTTTATGTTTGTCAAGAGTCCGTTGGCATGTGACGTGTGCAGCTTACTAGACTGTCGTAATTCAGTTATTCCTGGTTACCATGGCTACCACTTTCACCAAAGTTTTCAGGGAGGGTTGGTAAAATGGTTTGATTGTGGTTGCCTGCTTTCTAACATGAGGGCAACCAAGAATAAAATTAGTGATCTTAGGTTATGGGGTTATATCAGACGAATTTTTATGAAACTACAGATACCGTATTGCAGCACACACCGAGACCAGAAACAAATATGCTTTTGGTCTAACAATATTTTTGTCGTAATATGAGTCACGCAGTGAGCCACTTTAATTTCTTATTGATGAGATACTAATGAGAAAGCGTTAATTGCAATTGTTTGTTGAGAAACATAATTGCCGGTGGGCGAGTTATAACAATGGCGGTCCATTACCATCTGAATTACCACAGCATGAGTACTAAATTAGGAAGATCACGGTGTGACAATGATAGACTCGGCGTGTGCGTTTTAATGGAATTGATATGGGAACTTATATGACAACAACCGGTTTATCAAGTTTAAAAAGAATTTTTTAAAACTGTAGGAGAGATTACATGTTGATAAGTTAATGAACGTTGCATTTGTTGACCTTTTCAGGTGCATTATGAGCCCTGATGAGGGAATAAGTGTAAACTCATTGAATAGATATTGTCGTGTATGAGAACATGTCATTTCTGCTAGACTTTTCTAGTCGCGAGATAGCTACTGATGTCTACCAAGTATCTGCTTCCGAATAGCGAATGGTAACAACAACAACCCCTGTGAAAATAGTTGAAATCTTAGTTTGGATCTTGTTTAGTTTCTGGATAAAATAATCAAATTTATCTCAAAGAAGTAAGGATGAGAATCTTCAAGAACTGGTAATTAAATATTGAAAGATTCATGTTTTTGATGCTTCTTTGTGTCGCTCTTGTCAGCGGTGAACGTCGTCTATAGCCAATCAGCGCGCAGAAGGGATATCGCGTCACCCATTTACTACATAAGCCAACACTGCGCGCCAACTGACTAGAGCGACGTCTTTCGTGAAAATGCGCCTCTACAAGCCCCAAATGGCTAAACCGATCAGCGCCATCTTTAGATTAACTTGAGACATAGACGCACTGCACTAAATGAAATTACGTGTTAATAAAATATTGTTAATTTCAACCAATCTTTTTTCAACTATTGGCGACATTATTCATCGTACAAAAATTGATTCAACCATTCACATATTCCCCAAATTCTGTGACACAAGTTACGGTAAAGGAGAAAATGGATGATCGTAAGGCTAATAATAACAAAAATCCTCCACACTGAACAAAAAAATCACCTTATTGCTTTATTGAAAATTCAATTCCAAGCTCACGCATGCTTTGCATGAACTTGGAATCCTGCTTAATCTCAAGATTGCGTATGCGTGAAATTGGAATACACGAGGAAACTTGTCTAGTTCACTCAAATAATCACGGTCACGTTTATAAAAATTTGCACTGCACTAAATCGAATTACATGTTAATAAAATAATGTAAATTTCAGCCAACCTTTTTTCAACTATTGGCGACCTTATTCACCGTACAAAATTTGATTTAACCATTCACATATTCTCCCAATTCTGTGACACAAGTTACGGTAAAGGAGAAAATGGATGATCGTAAGGCCAATATTTACAAAAAAATCTTCACACTGAACAAAAAGCCACCTTATTGCCTTATTGAAAATTCAATTCCAAGTTCACGCATACGCGATGTTGAGATTAAGCAGGATTTCAAGTACACGCACACCAGCATCATGCACAGCTAGGCTGGTTACATGAGGGCGCTGTGAAAGACACTAGCATCATGCACAGCCGGGACTGTGAACTTACTGGTATTGACATAGAATATGTGTGAGTTCGAGTTTACGTGCAAGAACACATGCCTCATATAGTGACAAATTCAATGTTAGGCAAATTTTCAATGCAACTCTATTAAAATGTATTGTGATACATCCGTAAAAATCACAAAATGACATTCTCATTTTTACTGTGCTGGGGAGTTATTTCACGTGACACAACTTGAGACCAGAAACGAATCAAACTGGTCACAATATTTTTGAAATTAGTAAAGCAAAATGAAGTAGAAATACACAGTCAGCCTTTGACATCAGTTTTTTATCACAGAGATGCTAAAAAATAAAAACCGCAATCCCAAAAAATAATTATAAAACACGGCGTTTCACTTCATAAATTAAGAAGATCATCGCAGTGTTGAAATGCGCCCACTACTGCACCACAAACAGTACGCTTCTGTCGGTGTTTAGTAGTATCAGCAATGGCCAATAGGTAGTGCAAAATATGTCAAATCCGTCCGAAAACGGGAAGGCCTTATCGACTCCCTAAGATAGAAAACTATTTGCAAAATTCCGTGAAAATCGGTCACGGAACTCCAAATAAACCGAGGCTAACGTAAAAAGATAAAGTGCCTCTAGGAGGAGCAAGAGTAGTTGCATCCTCCTTATAGAAGTCTTCATTTGTAGAAATTCACTTGCCAACGTACACAAAAGATCCTGCAAAGGCGATACAACCGTAGATACAAAAAATGCCATTAAGGGGCACCACAGCAGTCGGACCTATTTGAAATCAACGTCTGACGTGATCTCAGCAGGAGCACACCTGAAGATTTTCATAGCTATCTCTTGAGCGGTTTGTTAGACAGAGAAGCGGACAGAAAAAAAGATTTGTAATAATAAAAATGGCCACTAGTTGGCACAGAATACGTCGAATCTGTCCAAAAATGGAAAGGTATTGTCGTCTATCTTGCTGGTAGAAGTCAAAAAATCGCAACTCTTAATTCTTGTTGCAGGGAACAAAACGTCTTCAGTGGCGGACTTCGAGGAGCGGGGAACATGGGGGCCATGCCACCTCTAATAAAATTCTACCGTATTCCATTTGCCAGTTCGGGGGTGCGAATGCCTGACGGGCAAAATCCTGGCTAATAATCTGTCCTGGCCTCCCAACTCAAAATCCTGGACCGGCCCCCGTTCTCACGAACTTTAGTACCAAACACAACCTGTTGTGCAGCCCCAGCGCTGATATTGGGGTTTGTCAATAAAGTAATAGCTGGAGTAAAAGAATTATTTCTATGTTTTATGCAGTGAGGAACTGTGTTACTACTTAGATTTGAACATATATAATGCTGTAGGTGAATGAAGTGCACGTTTTCTAGAGTATGCAAAGGCTGCTATTTGAAATGTGGCTGGCGTCGGGTTCCCCCTGGAGGGACATTATCGGTTTTATGACAGAAAAACGCATTTCTGGGAATATTGTTGAACGGCGTAGACTTCTTGAAGTTATTAGCTTTGACCAGAGCTATAGAACGGCAAAATCCGTTGTATTTTTGTGATGTTATTATGTCATACTAATTTGTTACACTGAGATCGCATAGTCTGTGGGAATAGTTAATTAAATTTCTGTCCCTGTACACGCTTTTCAAGATGGGTAAAACCAACAATAGTAACTGGTTTGCTGAAAAGTTTGTTGACAACAGTCTGTTACCACTTTACGACAGTGGTCGATGATGATGGTTGCATGACCTGATGAAAGTTCAAGGGAAAAAATAATTTTATTTAATAAAATCATTGGCATTTTATTAAATAAAATCAAGTGTATTTGGTTCCAATTATTATGTAGAGAGAATTATTATAATTATGGTACCTGATAAACAACTGTATCCTCCCTAGATATGTAACAGACAAAATCGACACCCACAGTTTACATGAGTTCACCTTGTATTTAAAAAATTACATATTAAGCATGTACAGCTCTCAGTGTAACGTTCTATATTGTTATGCATGTTCTAATTGAAGTAACCGTGATCACCTGCTTAACATCTTAGTCATATGCCTTTCCAACCTGCGGTCTCCCGTATATCAATAGTCTACGTGTTGCTCGCAATTTTCCGGATTTTGCAGCACCGCGTTAGGTGTTTTTTCCGTTACACAATAAGTAATGATTTTGCATATTTTTAATTTCATCAAAAGATACCAACTCCAGGTCGAAATCATTCCCTAACCGCATAAACGTGTGATATCCTCAGTAATCATTCGTCGCGAAATATGGTTTGAGTATGGGTACCCAAGCTCCTGGTGGTTCGTCCTTAATACAGCAAGGTGCACGCCTATGGTGAGGTAGCGCGAGATTGGTGACGACAAAGGGACTGAAGTGGTGGTGAATGTACTTTTGGTACCACGCACAAAAGCTTTGACGAGTTGTTGCCTCCCTCCCCAATAATACTTACCTTCTTACAGGCCTATTTTGGTTGCTCCAGCGACCAAATTTAAAGCTGTTGTCAAGGGGTTGGTACAACGGGTGTCGAGTGGAGATGGAGAGGTTTGAAACTGATGCTGTTCTCAGGGAAGTTCGAGTCGACCGATTTGCTTTAACATTTATTCCCCCCCCCTCCCCCCACCCGCACACACACTAAAGCAAATTTTCCTCAGTAGTGCATTCAATATTTTCATATGCCTTATACACGTACCTTTAAATGATTTCGATAACAACACATCAATCAAACTCACAAAAAAATTTTAATTCACCGAAAAATGCAAATCAACTCGTTTTAACCATAAAATATTCTTCAAGAAAATGTAAACCGTTGCGAAAAATACTGGTAAGCTTTTCAGGTCATTAAAAATAAAACCACCAAGTTTTCACTTTGTACAACGTATCGTCAAGGAGCCAAAGGTCGCACACAAAGATTTTCCAGAGCAAATTGTCATGGAGTTAAAGGCTTAAGTTTTAAGCACCGGGCCCTTTGCCCCTTTCAATACTCTGTTACGTGCTCTCTAGGTAACAGACAAATCTACACAAAATGTGCACCAGAGCCTGAATCATCAGGGAAAACGTAACGTGTACTCATTTTTGTCTTAAACTGACACATTTTAGACCATTGTTGAAAAGGCAAAATATTTATTATTTCCGAACTTACGCCTTGGGATTTGCTATCAGAAATCGCCAGTGATACATACTAGGTTGTTCAGAGCAATTGCCAGTGATACATACTAGGTTGTTCAGAGCAATTGCCAGTGATACATACTAGGTTGTTCAGAGCAATT
>NMRA01001176.1:4600-42884 GCA_002633005.1 Phoronis australis
GAAGCGCGTAGCGCCGAGCGGGGGGAGGTCGGGAGGTTGTTTCCCCCCTCCCGTGAAAGATTTTTTTGTTTTTGTAGCTGATTTCGTTTTTCTGGCGACATTTTTTAAAAAGTTTTATTTTTGATCCTGTCGTGGCGGGGTTAAATCCCCTGAACCCCCCGTAGATCCGCCTCTGAAAGTGAAGAAGGGAATATAATTAATAATATCAGCGAATAAGGGAAACATAACTATAACTGATTGTTTCAAAATAGAGTGACATGTCTTAAAATTAATTCTGACTTCATACTTTGACTTTTTCTTTTTATTGCTTCACAAGGTGCTCCCAGGACAAGAGGTAAGAAGTAATTATTTTCCTCTCTGTACATCGATGCTTTTCTAAATATATCTGATTTACTGTGGTATATGTAGAAAATTGGTCATAAGTAAATCATGTTTTCTACCCGAAAGGTCTCGCTATATGTTGTCAATTAAGTGTAATTCACGGGAGAAACAAACTCTAATCAGCCAATGGCGGGAAGGGAGTGTGCACGGTGGGCCAGTCAACAAGGCGCACTGAATAGTTGATGTTATTTCGCCTCCGCGAGCCCCGAGGAAGATAATGTTACGTTTGAAACTTCATTTACCTCTAGAGATAAAGTGATACTCATTTGGGGGCAAATTTTGCCTTTTTGCAGTTTGGAAAGGGTGATGAGTTTGCGCCACATTACTAGCTGGTCTCGACGAATGGTTCCAATCCATTTGTTGGACTAAATGTTGATTTTTGTAAGGCAACCAAGAGTCACGAACAAATTGCTTCTACGACAAACCCCTTCCTCCACTGTGTGTAGAAAATTGAAACGAATGGCAGCAATCGTTAATAAGTAATAGTCAAGCTTCTGACTTTTAACTTATGAAACCACATATTTCTAAAATTCTTGATGATCACAAAAGCATATTGTAAGAAAACAATTCACGAAAGTTTGTAGTCATGTGATCGTTTTTATCCCCATTTACACCGAGATCATCTTACAGGAAACTTGCAATTTTGCTTTGGTTGATTCCCAGCCTTTATCACCCACAGGGACCGTCCTACTACCGAAGTACGGACCTTCCCTGGATGGGTGGAACGGACCTAAACATGCAAAGGGCTAGAAATAAGGACAGGCGTTCATATAAGTGCGATGGACTCGAAAAATGGGAAGGAAAGAATTTTACAGTCATAAATTAAATGGACAAACAAGAAATGTCCGGGAAAGGACGTGTTTGTGTTGGAAAACATTATTTTTTTCACTAAAAGACGCGTCGTTTAACAAGCTTTCCGTGATATCACATGCACTACCCAGAGAGACAAAAACCCATAGGAAGAGGTCTGAACGTAGTACCCCGTTTTTTTCTTTTATTTAGACCCCGTTTTTTCTTCAGTAAGAGGTCCACATACTTAAAAATCTGAGCCCGCTGGGTGCGCGCATGTATCAGATAACGTCAACAATGGTGGGTTTTGTCAAATCGTGTACATTTTGTCCCCACAATACCCACAATATACGTCCTCTCGAAAAACTAAAAATAAAGCGGCTAAAAATGTACGTTCTGTCGACCAATAAGGAAACCTACTGATTTAAACCGTTGAAGGAGAATACCACCCGATTTAATTAGTCTTTTTTACCGCCTTAATCGGTCTATATCCACATCACCTCTTATACGGTCGACCTCGCTTTGCCGAGAGGTGTCGCGCTAACCTGTGAAGAAGGTGACAAACGGCGCAGCGACGTCAGTGGTTCGTTTGCGGAGTGAATGCCGCTATATTGCGGTGCATCGTTTCCGCTTGTCCGAACTATGAAGCTGCGAAGAAAGCGGGTATATCATTTTTTCGACTTCCTTGAGAGCCTGAAATGCTTAGGTACTGGCTCGCGGTAGTGAAGAATGAAAGGCACGCTGTTAGTTAGAAGTATGAGGCCGTGAAACATATCCGTGTCCGTGGCCGGCATTTCGTCGACAGTGATTTCTCTGACGAATTCGGCTTACTAAAGAACTATACATACGTGCCGTTGCCTGTGCATGTTCACGGCGCCTCTCTAGTGTTTCTTGATCGGTTTATTCCGGTTCAAACTGATAGCCTGTGAAAAACAACGATCCGACCCGTGAAGTCTTTGTCAGATGAGCTCTTGACTAAGTCGGGATTGGCACCGGGCGAGTTGCCATGTAGACGTTTATTATTCTGCGTTCTGTTTCAAAATGAATTAGTCTCATCCTAACCAATGCTTATACAATGTATGAAACTGAAACAAACTGTGTCTCATTAGATATAATTTGTTATGCCTTTGCAGTATTCGTGAGCGCAAATGTTGAGAAGCCAGCAATGAATAAACCACTGTGTTACCGGCTTTTGATACCGCCAACAAAAGTAATTGACGGGGCACCGAGGCCGTGTGAGCGCATGCTAATTCAGAGTTTGATGACAGAAAGCTGTTGTGAAACAATTACTCGATTTTATATGCTATGGTCACATGTTAGGGGAATTTTTATTTAGAAATACAAAGACTCAATTCAAATCATCGTTACTCTAAAACCTTTGCCCTGTCGGTCTATGGAAAGGGAACCCGATTTCGCGGCCCCCGACAAGTAAGTAGATTTTCAGTTTCGTGGCCAATTCACATAAATAATTACGTACACATTATTTCTTTGGCTCACTATTACAGTCTTTTCGTAACTGGAGGTTTAGTTTCAAACTCAAGCTGGTTTATGTTCGTGCCAGTCCCGGCGGCCGCGACGGGCCTGATCATGTTCCGAGCCACTGGCCGAGATAACGAGTCAGTCCGGACGCGCTGGGCCTGATCGGGTTCCAAGCCACTGGCCGGGATAACGAGCGTTTCGTGTGTTTAGAACTCAAAAAATCACAAGTGTAAACAACACAGATCTAGGTTCTCCTGAGTGTATTTCACGGAAGAATACTTCGTCTTTATCTCCAAACAGACCCCAAACTCCTGCTACGGACCTTGGTAAATTGGCCTGCCGAACTTTGTAGGCTACGGAGTGTCCAAACACCAATAAAGCCGTGACAGTGAAATAAAACAACACGTTTTTATAAGAACTCGGTGTAGTTTTAAGGGTTTTACATCGAAGTTTGATGATTTATTGGTGTTAAACGATGAATTCAGACGATAAGCTGACACCAGTAACCCGTGTTGTGAACTGCTGAATGGACTGCGCGTGAAACCAACGACGTCACAGGATAATTTCAACACTTCAGTCTGCCGTCAGGTGTCAGGTAACACAACCGAACGTGCCGTTATCGAGTAGAACTACTCGATCTAAACTGATACAAAATGGGTTGTTTTTTGTGGCATTCTCCTTTAATGGCTATAAAATTGATCTCCACTTGTTCTCAGTAATTCACAAGTTAGCAAAGAACTGTCATTTTGTTACTTTTTACTGCCAATTGTAACTTCTGTGTCGTCAGTGTCCAAGTCGGTGATGACTTTTTCATTGATGGACTTATCATTGTCACGTCTATTACCGTCTGATCACTATGGGGGAAGACGTTGATAGCGGAGAACTTTCAGTTGAACGGACTGGTTCGACTTCTCGTAGCGACACCTATGGCATCGTGGGGTTGCCGTGTCGTCGGTGTCGGTGATGTCGAGTGCCAACTATTAGGCCGACAGATTCGACTGATTACTACCGTGTCGTCGATCGACTATGTCTCAACTAACTGCCTTGAAGAACCATATAAGGTCTAAGCGCTGCCTCTTTGTCTTTTTGTTCTTTAGTGGACTAATCTACTCACATCGTCAGCTTCAGTTTATCGAGTACCTGAAATCCCTAAGATTGAATCATGGTCATTTTGGTTCATCTCTCCCCAAATACCTGTCCAATCAATTCTACACGAAGTTGTAACTGCAGTGTGTAGACACTAATCCAAAGAAGTCGTATAGCTGCAAAGTCTAGAGTAGGTACCATGCAAACATGGTCACATCGCGTGACCTGCTAGTAATTCCTTACAATTCAGAAATACAACCGCCTGACTTGCATGTGTTTTGAAGGACTTGGCGTCCATGTTGTGGACATTTACAGTAATATGAATGATGATAACCATGTAGGACTCTGCAGGGTATCTACTGCATGTATATACATCTCAACATCATTGCCGTATTCATTTTTCTTCTGAAACCAGGTTTTTCTTTACATTTCTTTTATAGCAGCTGCAAAGAATTTCGAATTACGGATTACTAAGAAAAGCGATGCCGGCATGGCTTCGGTGTATGAGTCTGAAGAAAACGCCAACGTCTTCCTGAACAGGGAAACAAGACGCTGGGGAAGTGAAGAGTTCCGAGAGTTTAGAGAAGGCTTTGGGCGTCGCTGAAATCGGAATAGATTTTGTCACCTTTCGCTGTGCTATTCATTTAATGAATGAAATAACATTACAAAAATTACATGTACCTCAAAAATAATCTGGCAAATATTCTTGTATCATACTTGTGTGATAGTTTTGAGTTGTCTTGCCCTGGCTGTCACAAGATTTTCCAATGGAGCACACACTGTGTACTTTTAAGCAAAAATGTGTACTTGCATGCGTCATGCGCATTCAACTAAGTGCTAAATGATTATAATAGATTTAGGCATGGTTACTCAAGTGATCGTACCTTCTCGAGAATGGTCAGCAAATATTGTTCAGCTTGTTGGGCATGACAACTTTCGCCAATGAACGTCTACTCTAAAAGGAGGTGAATTATTAAGAGAATTGGAGAACCAGAAACAGAAAGGAGACAGGCGTAATGTTGACCCGGCGAAAGAAGAAAAGCACGATGTCTTCATTGACATCGGTGCTAGAGGAGGATACAGTAAGGTTTCTGGGAACGGATTTCTAGCAGGCCAAAACCATTTACCCATTAGGAAATTACTGAATCATTTCAAACTTAAGGGGATGTTTTTGCCTCCATGAATTTCTTATCAAACCATGCCTACAGGTAAGTACTAAATGTCTACAGTTAACTATCAGAACAACTCTACGCACTACGAGTGCAGAATCAAAGCAGAACCGTTACAACTCTTGGCATCCATATGGGTGATCATTTGGGAGGATCTGTGTGCCTACTAGTATTAATCTCGAGTGCTTTCAACTGGAGCATAGATAGTTTGGGCACTGATTCACTAATTATTTAGTGAAAAAGAGTGAACATACAATCACAAACTGGTGTCATATGTTAGCAAAAATGTTATGCAAAATTCCATTTTTGCGTACAATTTCCTTACGAAGCACTGCAGTCAGATAATTTTGACGTTTTACCCATGTTTCTATGGTCAACAAATTTTATAGTGCAAGTTTTTAGGTGAATACATTGTCAATTTGCATAATTTATGCAAATTAAGACCGCATTTATACACAATTCTGTTTTTGTTTATAATTTCCTTACCAGGCACTTCAGGCAGGTCATTTTGATGCTTTGAACCATGTTTCCATGGTCAATGAATTTAATAGTGAAAGTTTTTGGGTGCATACATCGTCAATTTGCATAATTTATGCAAATTAAGGCCGTCATTATTCAAAATTTTACTTGTTCTAATAGCTATGGAACCAATCATCACAGGTGAATTATCATTATTGCACCTATGTTTCTATGGTCAATTAGTTAAATTGACACCAGTTTGCATGTTGCTGCATGATAAATTTGCATAATTAATGCAAATTAAGGCCACCATTATTCAAAATTATTTGTTGCTTAAAGCTCCCTTACCAAGCACTGCACCCATGCTTCCATGGATCGTGAATTTAATGGACCTCCTTTGCTTGTGGATGCATGGTGAATTTGCTTAATATATGAATAATATATGCAAATTAAGGCCGCCATTATTCAAAATTCTTCTTTTTCTTGTAGCTAAAGTACCGGGCACACCAAGAAATCTATTTTAACGTCTTTACCCATGTTTCTGTGAAATCGGTTTGCAAGTTGTTGCATGATGAATTTTCATATTTTATGCAAATAATGGACACCACTATTCCAAGTACTGTCTCTGCTCTTAATCTCCATACGGGTGTTACATGTAGATTATTTTCGAATTTATCCCATGGTTGTGATAATTTAAGCAAATTACAGTTGCCATATTCAAAATTCTACTTGTGCTTATAAGTGCTCTATCAGACACCAGAGGTTAATTATAAATATTTAAACCCATATTTCCGTAGTTAATGAATTTACCTGTTATGGAATGAAGAGAATCAGGAAGATGTCAGGAATGAGACTACTGGTCTGGGGAAGAGAAATAGCAAGAAATATATGTCCGCCCCCAAATTGTCACCAACAACAAAGGCATTCAAAGAGAATGTAAACGTAAACAGATCCCATTACCAGTAAGTCATGTGGTGGAATGTCACCTATTGCATAGTAGTGATGATTAGGTGTGACTGCAAAGGTCATATTTCACGAAATTCAAGTAGATACAATTGAAAAGCCAATTTTCTACCCCGCACAATATTTTGGACACATTATTAGTAGTGTGTTCACGTTCCGAGTGTTGAATTAGCATTTGAAACGTCTTGTGACTGGTCTCCATTCGATAGGTTATTGTCCTGGGTTTATGCAATTAAACAATTTAGTCATCTACTACTGCATATACCCTGGGTATCAGACAAAATTAGACATAGTAATGTAGTATGATAAATAATTATTATTTATATTTATGATGTAATAACAGATTACATTAAATTCATCAGTGAAAATACCAAAATAATTTACATGTGGTGCCCCCCGTAAGAAAGTTACGAGCAGAAACAGAACTTTTGATAATGGCTGCCTTTTTCTACATAAATTATGCTAATTTATTGTGCAATTTGCAAACTGATTTCATTTACCTAATTGACCATAGGAACATAGGTTAAAATATCATGAGAGTTTACTTGTGGTGCTTGGTGCAGCAGCTATAAGCACAAGTAGCTATATGCACAAGTAAAATTCTGAATAAAAGCGCCCTTAATTTGCATTAGTTCTGCAAATTTGCATTAATTATGCAACTTTATCCTGCAACAACATGCAAAGCGATTTCATTAAACTAATTGACTAAAAGAATATAGGTGCAAATATCATGATAGTTCGTCTGGAGTGCCTGGTAGAGTAGCTATAAGCACAAAAAAATTTTGAATAATGGCGGCCTTAATTTGCAAAAAGTATGCAAATTGACAATGTATTCACCTAAAACTTGCATTATTAAATTTGTTGACCATGAAAACATGGGTAAACGTCAAAATCATCGGGCTGCAGTGCTTGATAAGGAAATTATAAGCAAAAATAGAATTTTACATAATCGCAACCTTAATTTGCATATTTAAAAAATGCCCAACGGTTGCGAACGGTCACCCCCTTAAATGAAACCGTGTGAACATGCCCCACAGCCGCCATCTTGAAAGTGACTTCCGGTTCAATTTTTATAAAAGTTTATTAAACTCAACAAACACGTGACCAGTTTGAAAGTAATTGGTTTGCAAATACGCCCTCTACGGGAGAAAACGTTTTTGGCCATATTTCGGGGTGCGCATGCGCCACGTCCAATATTTCCGCCATCTTTAATTGGAAGTCAACAATTTTCTGCACAATCGTAGCACATGCGTTTAAATATATTCGTACTAATTTTCAGCCATGTAGGTCGATAAATGCGGCCTCTACGAGTATTTGACTGTGAAATCGGATACAAAATGGCCGCCACGTCCGTAGAGAGCGAACAAACAAAAAAAACTCCTTGTCAGACCAACATACTTGACGGAATTCGAAGAATTCCGCCAAGTAATCATGGTCACTTAACCCTAGGCTACATGAAACTGCAAAGTAAAAAACTTTATCCGGCAAAACCAGGTTCAACCCCCTGGCTCCCGGACTATTTACATCAACTGCTCAGAAGAGGATCTCAAGATGATTTTGCGTAAATTGACCTCAAATAGTTAATGGGAACAAGTTAAACCATTTAGTCGATACATACACAAAAGCTTTAAACAAACGGCAGGAAATTGTTTCAGAAACAAGACGTTGCAAGCTAATATACAAACAGCTCTCTCAATTACATAGTACAGTGACATTGCTGCAACACTGTGCAGGTCAAACACTTATCACAATATGATGTCGTTTCAACATGGAAATATAGTCAATAACAGGTAGATATTATTTCTCGACATAAATTCAAGTTTTCTACTCGTATGACCACTATATTGTGCTAAAATTATAATTCAAACTAAAGAGAATGGCAAAAATAATAAATGCTCCTATTGAGTATTGACTAAAGTAATTACCACAATCACCTGCTAGGCAATACCTAGGTGCCCACCTTGTAGCTTAGCAACTGAGTAGATACCAAATGATCTTAAAACACATCACAAACTCAGAACTAATACATACTCTAACTGCTAAATTTATAAAAGCCAACTATAAATGCTTGATTTTGTATCAGATTTTAAAGTTGATTTATTGGATGAGTCTGATCGTCTTCCTCGTGTTTGTGTTTTTCACGGCTTCACTCAGTCACGGGATCACACTGTTCACAGCACCAATTATGTCGTACGTGAATATGACAGAGTTAGATGGAAGGCTGAAAGATGTAGTCAGTTCATGGACACGTTTGTTGGTGGGTTCCAAGTATTCTCTAGTGATATTGCGAATCTTGTTAAGAGCAGTAGGATTGAAGACGCAGTTCAGTTGTTAAACGAAATGTATAAATCAGCTGCGTGTGATATGATTTTGTACTCTAGTGCCGCTGTTAAATTTGTGAAAACCCAACCATCATGGTGGGATGAGGGGTTAGAGGTATTGAAAACAGAGAGAAATTGTGCTTTGTCTGGTTTCCGGTACTGTAATAATCAGGTTGATTTTAATAAGTACAAAGAATTGCGACAAAATTCAAAGTGAATTTTAAGTCGAAAGAAAAGTTATTTAAAGATGGCCTGAGAAAAAAACTTAAAATGAAATTTTAAACAATCCCAGAGCGTTTTGGCAGCTAGTAAAATCGTGCTCTAGGAAAATGACGTCAGGTACTTCTATTTCTGTCGATGAATGGTTTTGCCGCTTTCTGTCACTCTTAAACCAAGAAAATCCTGATAATGGACTTATGCTTTGACAAGTAGAAACAAACTTGGCAAGTCATGATGTGTATTGTAATGACTGTCTGGTAGACGACCCAAATCAACTGAATCATGATTTTAGCGAAAATGAGATTTTTGTTGCTCTTCGGGACCTACCGAACGGTAAAGCTTCCGGTGTTGACGACATGTTTATGAACTCTTTCAGCCCATTTCATCAAGGTGGCTTAAAGTTAAATCTGGTTTAAATTGGACTTAGACTAGGTTTCAAGATAAACCGCATTTCATAAAGGTGGTTTAACTTTTAGACCTGGTCTAAGTCAGTTTTCACTTCACCAACGAGGACTACATTCCTTAGACCTGTATTAAGATCTTAAACCAGTTTTAACTTTAGACTTGGTCGGACCCTGGTTTAATACTGTTAAATATGTTAGACTTGCACGATATAGATGCAACTGAATGATGCCACGGGGTGCATGTACGACGCAGTTTTAGAGCGATAATGGACTATTTTCACAAGACTAAACGTAGCAGGGACAGATCCATATTTTTTAAAGGATGTGGGGTCGGATCAAGGAGTTTTAAAAGGGGGTGCAAGTTAACAATTTGAAAATTGTAGATTCGGTATCAAGAAAAAAATGGGGTTCGGACCCCTTGACCCCTTGGATCCACCTATGGGTACACCTGTACGTGTTGCAGGGTGTCCTTTGGATTCCTCAAATTACGATTGGTTGAGCTGGGCCTCATCGCCGTAAACGCTACGGGTTTGACTGAAGGCGACCTCCATTTGTTTCCGATTTAAAGTTCCCGGGCAGGGGTCTTGCCCCCCTTTGGCCGTAAGAAATAAACACTTAACTGACGCGGAAATAAATTTGGGCATTTACTGTGTTGCGGCTAGTCATGAGCATGTACTTTAATGTGTGTACGTGTGTTGGGCACAGACGTTACACAATGAAAAATGTCCACTCATGATGTCCTGTATCTGCCACTGGGTACCTCGCATTTTTCTTTGCAGTTTTTTCAATGATGGAATTTTCTTTATAGCCTTCATCTTTTTGTGATGCATTTCCCCGATTGTGGGAACTGTGCAGCCAATCTGAACCAATATCTCTCCAAGTCTGCTGCTTACGTTGACTTGATTTGGCGCCTGTTTTCTTGCTCTCAATAACATTGCCTTTTTCTCTGATCAGTTTCGGGAGGGATCATCTTTCCTCCGGAGAAAAACTTTTAGATTTTTCACAAATGTCTGCACTAATTCTACTAGTGTGTGCCATTGTACACTCACATGATCAAGGTTTCATTGAAGCACTTCAATAGTTTCTTTGTTGGGTTAATCCAGATCAACGCAGTAGGGTGGCTTGGATACTTTAAACCTGGTTTTACTAAACCCGCTCCCTGGTCTATCATAACCAGGCTTTCAGACTTTTAAACCAGGTTGCTGAAATGCAAGTTAGGTCTAAAATTAGACCAGATTTAGGAAGACCAGGTTTAAGTCTTAAACCTGGTTTTGTTATATCACCTTCATGAAATCGACTGTTAAAGTCCACCAAAGATTATATGACACCTATTTTGATAAACACTTTTAATAGTGCTCTGCGATCAGGGGAATTTCCTCAGTCCTGGTGTAACGCTATATAATGGCCGTTGCATAAGCAAGGGGACGTCAATGATGTAAATAATTGTCGGTGTATTTCACTCCTGCATGTTCTCGGGAAAATTTTTACGAAACTTATAAACGTTCGTGTAACAGATCGGGCCAACGATAACGACTTATTTAACGAAGCTCAGGCTTGCTTCAGAAAAGGATATAGCACAATAGACCAAATTTTTACCTTACAAGGAATTGTTCATAAGTATTTGGATGTGCGCAGGGGCAGATTTTATGCTACATACGTGAATTTTTCTCAGGCTTTGACAGCATTTCACATACATTTTTGTGGAATACGCTAAAATTGATGAAAAGTATGTATTCAAAGATAAGAGCGGGTGTAAGAACTGAACGTGGTTAACTGAATTTTTCAGTAATAATATTGGTAATCGCCAAGGGTGTACGCTTAGTCTTTTTATTTAGTATGTATTTGAACGAGTTTGTTGATTACTTAAAAGAATCTTTAAATAGCGGATTTTACGTAAATGAGAATGTACCTCAAATTTGTATGTTGCTATACGCTGATGATATGGTTGGTTGTGCAGAGACAGCATTTAAACTACAGCAACAAATCAACGTTCTGCATGAATACTGTCAGGATTGGGGTATGAAAATCAACTTCACAAAAACAAAAATAACGGTATTTAGAAAGGCGGACCATTGAGAAAATACGAAAAATGGCATTTTGGAAATGACAAAATTGATGTCGTCTTATCATATAAGTACCTCGTTATTTGCCTTACTCCTAAGTAAGTTTGGACGGAAGCTACGGAAACTTTGTCTCACCAGGCACAGAAAGCAAATCTTTTCAATAAAACGTTTTCAGTCAAAATGTGGACAACTTTCACCGAAAATTGAAATCGAAATTTTTGATCAAATGGTATACCTAATCATTAGCTATGGCAGTGGGATTTGGGATTTAAAGAATATTCTAGTATCGAGCACGTCCAATTGAAATTCTGTAAGCAACTGCTGGGTGTTGGAAATAACTGGGAACTGGGAAGGTATACAATTTATGCAAAGCTGTTCGTTAAACTGATCAAGTATTGGTTTAAATTGTTGAAAAATGCCAGGATATCGAAATCCAAAATCTGTCCATGACAAGCTTGTCACATTGGATGAGATTGGTAGGAAAAATTGGGCTGCATCTGTAAGGGATTTGCTGCAAAGATGTGGCTTTGGATTGGCACATGTATGGCACAATCAGGGAGTTGGCTGCGAAGCATCTTTTCTTGTCATTTTTGATCAGCGAATTAAAGATTGTTTTTTGCAGGACTGGAGCTTTTCTGTGGAGAATAGAATGTACAAAATCAAGTTTAACAACGGAAAGTGTGTTTGAAATTGTTAAGCAACAAGGGTTAGACGAAGATTTGGAATTTGTTATAATTTGGTTTCGGGATGGAATAGCGCCTGATCCGGATGTGCTGTTGTTATCATCGGAGACAGCCAAAGTTTACTGGACAAATAAATAATTATTCTCGGATGCGAATGTGCTTGTTTTACGATCACGACGTAAGTAAACGTCCGTTAATTTTGGTTCCGCCGAGTTTGCGGTGTGAAATTATCCGGGTTCATCGCGATCTTCTGTCTGCAGCACCAGGGCCAGGAAAGGATTCATTCAAAAATCCGGTTAAAATATTATTGCCGTCAAATGCGGAATGACGTCATCCGGTTTGTTGAAAGTTGCGCTGTCAGTAATGAGAGAAAGGGAGTTGNAGATTGTTTTTTGCAGGACTGGAGCTTTTCTGTGGAGAATAGAATGTACAAAATCAATTTTAACAACGGAAAGTGTGTTTGAAATTGTTAAGCAACAAGGGTTAGACGAAGATTTGGAATTTGTTATAATTTGGTTACGGGATGGAATAGCGCCTGATCCGGATGTGCTGTTGTTATCATCGGAGACAGCCAAAGTTTACTGGACAAATAAATAATTATTCTCGGATGCGAATGTGCTTGTTTTACGATCACGACGTAAGTAAACGTCAGTTAATTTTGGTTCCGCCGAGTTTGCGGTGTGAAATTATCCGGGTTCATCGCGATCTTCTGTCTGCAGCACCAGGGCCAGGAAAGGATTCATTCAAAAATCCGGTTAAAATATTATTGCCGTCAAATGCGGAATGACGTCATCCGGTTTGTTGAAAGTTGCGCTGTCAGTAATGAGAGAAAGGGAGTTGTTCGGAAAGCACGAACCACTTATGTAAAAAACCAAGCCGGTTGCCCAATGGCACGGGTTCATATTGAGTATTTAGGTCCATTGCCAGTGACGGAACGTGAAAATTATCATATTTTGGTGGTTGTTGACCAATTTACAAATTAGATCAAATGCATTCCGGTACCTGATCAACGGTCGGAAACTACAGCCCGGGTGGTCGCTGATCAAATATTTTCGCGTTACTGGTGTCCTCTACAAATCTTCTCGGAGAGGGGTTCGAACTTTCAAAGTGAAGTGTTTAGATCGGTGTGTGCTCCATTATGTAAGCACCAACGGCTTACCGACCTAGCGCCAATGGTCAAACGGAGAGGGTAAGCCCGGCGGACCAAAATGAACGCTATTCTGTGCTACGTGCGCCACATTCTCGTGTGAGCCGGTCAACGGGGTTTGCAACGAACCAATTGATGTTGGGTCGGCATGTTATGACGATGTAATGTTTGCAATTTGATCCGAAATTTTAAACCAGGGTTCGTCCGAGTTCGCTTTCATTAGTATCACACGCGATAGAATATTTAGGAATCATGCGGTCTAATTTATTAATTTGTTTAGGCAGCAAACAGCTGGCTTCTCAAAGAGAAACATGTTTGTAGTTTTTGTTAAGAAAATATTTTTTGAATTATCAAATCGTGCAGTTACTTAAGGCTCTTTTTATTAGAGAATAAAATAGTGTAGCGGGGATGTTATATGCACTATTGTGTGTATAGGTTTTGTGAATGGTCGCCGGTGTCGACCTGACGGATAAAGGCTCGGTTGTTTTGTCTTGAAATTCGAGAAATGAAACGGAAAACCCAGCATCGGGAGAAGCAGGAGAGTTGAATTGGTTAAAAACATATTTCGTGTTTATTATTGTCGTCGTAAATTACAAGCAGGGATGACGGTAAAGAATTTATAGAAAACTACTGAACACATAACTAAATGCACGGCGACACACAGCAGACCAAAGGAAGGCGCAAAAACAACACAAGTACTAAATAATATACAGACTTCCAACCCAGTATCTAAAGCACAATAAAACCAAGGCAATGTAAACAAGCAGTACAAACTACCACGGCAAAATCTACCTATTAGTAACTTCAATAATTTTTCGACTATTACAAATATATTCAAAAGTAACAAAGTAATGATCAGAAAACAAACTTGAAAAAACCCTCTGAACAATCATCGTATCCACAGGTTAGGAATCATGACGTACCCAGCAACCTGCGACCAACACCCTCAAAATACCATCCATTATAATATCTAGTCTTTCATAATGAGATAAAATGGGTATACTCATGAGACAATTCCTACGCTAAAAGTTGAGGTTTTGTTAGAACGCGGTAAGCGAGCCTAAGTCAGACTGTGACTAACCAGTCACAATTGATTCATACTACTTACATGGCCGCGATGCAGAAGAAAATCTTCACTGGATACTCCGGGAGTAAACTGCGCACGCTTTCTCGTCCACTGGGGTGCAAATACTCTTAGCATAAGATTTGAAACTCTAGCCCTGGAATGCTAACTCCGGCAATTGACCTGTACATGTATGTGTTCTATCATTAGAGTTTGGGACCTCGAGACAAGACGCGAGAGTTACATTTAGCAATGAGAATTTGCAGCTGCCTGCTCTACTGAGTTTTGTCAGAGAGTTGTAATTATTAAACTAAGCCTGATTTCATTGTTTCCTTTTCATTTTGTTGTTAATGTTGATCAAGCGAGACTCTTGAAGAACGGTTCCATACAATAAGCGACTTCTCGGTAAAATTAATCAACAAACCTGACAATTAGGCTACACTGGTAATTCTTTACAAGTATCTACCTGTGGCAATGGGCGGCCTCTCATATCTTTTCAGCCCCAGTCATAGAACCACTTTCTATAACCTATCATTCTACATGACGAGTTTTCCAACAAGACATTTGTGGGTGTTACAATGATGTTACAGTATTTTGCGGAACGAACCTATCTAAGTTGCCCAGATGCCGTAGTATTTACCAACACTGTATACCCGTGGGAATTTTAAAAACGAAAAGTTTTCCATGTAAATGAACCCCTATCCGGTACTTCGTGTTGGTGACAGCGTACAGTGTATTTGCCAATTACGCTGCTCTTGGTAGACTGTCCCACATTTTCATTTTTTCCGCCATTCCGCCACGCCATCTGAATGACACACAGCCAAATTTACATACTATTGCAGTTTTCACATTTTCCCAGTCGACTATAAAGAAAAAAAACTGCACGTTTCGTTGGATTTTGCGGAAGCTGGAATTTCCCAACTACAAAACAACGAAAATAAACGCTGTCGGGAATTTTTGGATGTTACGTCTCCCGTTCTACAAAAATACTGTCGGTACGTCTTCGTGTGTTGCAGTGAACATTTCACCCTTACGTTTTGGCTTATACCCAGATGTTCCGCTTGTTATCCTGAAGTCTCCTTTTTCAACCCAGTTGTACCGTTTTTTCGAACTTGAATGTTGACTGTGACAACTCTGCAACAGGTATTCACAATAACATTGTGTCTTTTTATGAATATTTCTATTTTCCAGAGTCAACTTTCTTTAGTAACAAAACAATCGTAAAAAGGGTTCCAATGTCTCTTGGTTACGGTAACATACATTACATATGTCAGGATCACTAACGTTTACTTTCTGAAGAACAGAGTTCATTTCTAAGCTTTTTGGAAAGTCACACACTGCACCCAGTATGATGAGCTATTCACAGTGCATTTCAAAGCTACGTGTTTCTATATTTTTCATCTATCAGAAAATCTTCATCAGCAAATTTGGGATAGATATAGTTCGATTAGTAATTATCACATTTTTCGTAAAAGTCATTACATTCTGAAGTTTTACTGAATAGTTGAATCAAACGGCGCCTAAGGTCCAATTATTTATAATATATAAAGATTATGATATTGTACGAATGCCTGACTAAAATATCCACAAAATGTGAGAGACCCATAATCTAAAACCATTGTTTTTATATGGTAGAAATCTTTTGACATTATTTTCCTAATGGATTAACTAATCATTTATACAATCTCTGATAAATTTCCTTTATTATGTTACTATTACATGTTGTTTTTTTGCATTTTGGTAACACTCTTGGGTTTAGAATGAAAAAAATACTTTTAAACCAGTCAAGTTTGCGAATTAAATTGTCTTTTGCTTCTTAAATGATCACCAGGAACAGATGAAGGGCTTTAACGACAGTAAATTCTATAGCTATTACACACACCGGGAAAAAACGAATGCGAACAACTCTCACGCGTGCGTGGCGCAACCTCAGAGGCCACGTAATCGATGTTGGCATTCCAGGGCTAGAGTTCTATGGCCTAATGTAATTCCCACATGGAATCCAGGCAAATACTTTTATATGTAATTAATATGCCACAAAAGTGGGCCTATTTATTAGAAACAGTGGACTAAAGTGAACAAGAATATAATTTTTGAGAAAAGAGGGACAACTGATTGCTTCCTTAGAAAATACATACATAACACACTAGTATGGCGAGAACTTTCAACAAAAGTGTTATTTTCTAGGTTAACCTAAGATAGAGCATACGTTAAAAAATTGCGGGCACTACAAATGTATCATTATCCAGAAGCCATGCGATATATTTTGTTGTACTTGTTCTATGTTTTATAGGCTATAATCACCAACAAAATCAAAATAATGGTGATTTAGTCCACAGCCTACAAGGGCTATATCCTACAGCGCTAGAATACAGGAAATCACCGACTGAAGTCAACAACAAAAGCAAAATGTTTGGTCAAAACCACATTCCATGCGATATATAATTAGAAGGAAAAACAATGTGAAAATGAAACAAATAAGTCGAATTCAGCCTGGATATATTGGTCCGCTTTCTGGGCTAAATATTTGTATTTAATATATTATCATATATTCGTGTAGAAATAAATAAAAAACTTCAGAAAGATTCATGACGAATGAAGAAAGGTGTGCCTACCAGCAATCACTTAAAATGAATCTGATTAAAACCAAGAGTTTGTGTTAAATCTCGTGTAAGCACATAGGAAATTTCAAATGCTTTATAAAAGCAGTTATCTTTTGACCAAAGGCCATTAAATCCATAGACAGGCTCGGCAAGCATTACTGCAATTAAAATGACACCAAACACCGCTTTGATGATATCAACAAATCCTCGTTCTGTAACCTGCTAATGCATCATTGGCGTCAATCTTAAAGGATGAAAGCATGAATCAACTAAAATTCACACTCCGTATGCCATAGATTGGACATTATAGTTCTTGCTAAGTGGTCTTTTTCTCCAGTTGCCGTGTAAATCGCTGAATGACTAAGTTAGGCTTGGCCGTTTCAGACATTGAAGCAGTTTTTAAAATTTTCTCCAAACGTTTGTGGGTTGTCAAGGGCTAGAGAGCATTATTTTGTACCGTTGTTTTCAATATCTGTTCATACATGTTAGTTCAAGATCGGGCTAGGTATCCTCTTAAAGAGACTGATCTAAGAAAATGTTTGTGGGCATTGGATGGTCATCAAACAGGTGTGGGCAAGCTGAGGAAGGACACAACTTGTAGGTAATAGGAATAATCTAATAAGTGGAAATTTTCAATTAAACTTTGTATAAGGGAACATAAGGAGATAATGTAATGAAAATCATCACCATGCCAACCATCACAAGGCGAAAGGGTTCTAACCAAACACAGTCGTACGAACAACACTAAGAACACTAAGAACACAACGGCTTAGCGTAACGGCACGTTTTCTTTGAAATACTTCAACAGTGCCCGCACCAGTTGGTTACATCTTGGTTGTTTCTGAATCATTTAACTCCGAGCAGTTGTTGTAATCGCTACACTCACTCTTAGAGGTCTTCCGTTGACCTGCGTTGCTGGATAACGAACTATTGGGGCTAGTTCTCCTTGAAACAAACTTACGGTACTTCAAAAAGATAGTTTTCGTGCATATAAAAGCAAAAAATATGAAGAGCCCTTGCAGGGAATTGAACGTGATGAACAGATACCATAACACGTGACTTCCAGTAAGAGCTCCTAAATAGCCAAAGATCCACGTGCTTCCCATAACAGTGGAAAGTTTAACTGTTATCAGAAACACGCGATTATTTTCACCTTTTTCTTGATATTCTTTCTGACTTGACGTTTGACTTTTATAAGCTGGATAATAGTTAACACAATGAAAGTGTTATTGATGAATATGAGAATCGCTAAAGGCATCGCAAACCCATAAAGAATTGCTTCGAATCCGGAAATCCAGCACATTTTCTCGTCTGCGTATCGGAAAGGTACTTCAGTGGCGAATTCCAAGACAATGCATGAGGCAATAATCAATAAAGGACTCAGCAACGAATACATCGCGTACTTATAAATTGCATACGAAGATGGTTTTTGTGCCTTCAAAACGTTATGAAAGGTTTTGAAAACACAAAAACACATACTGTTCATCCAAAAGAATGCGCACAACCACAGAAAATGTTCAACTACAGCCACTGTCTTACATAATGCTGGAATTTCAGTACGATCAATTGCGGCTAACATTATGAGTTGTGCCATAAAAAGTGTTATAGCGAGGTTCATCATAATTTGACCAGGCAGTGTTCGAAGTTCCTTGAAAAGTGCGTACGTCATCACAAATATTGCAAGTCCACACAAACTGATCAGGCTTCCGGCAACCGTCAGTTTGTACTGAGCTTTGTTGTATTCAAAAAAACGTAAACCAGACCCATTCGTAAACGGATTGCAAACATACAATAAATTGCCTTGAATGAAGTAGTCACCTGGCTGAAACGACAAACCAGAGTTTACATATGCAATATCGTCCTTCACTTCATACTCGTCATCTCTGTATCTGATCATTGGACACTTAAGATCGAAAGAATTATTGGCGGTATTGGTATGATTCAAAGACGTATTGCTCAACTTATTTATATTCACAGTTTCATTTCCGCACGATCCATCAAGCATTCTCCATTTTCTCCGTGGGCAAACTAATGGACGACATTTCTTTGCCAGTTTGTCATAGACGCTGTTTTCAGAACAGGGCACAAATGGCCTACTTATCTTACGACTAAATTCGTCGCTCATCCCTGTGAAATCTATTAGATGCGAAAATCCCCAATATCCATCAATGGGGAGTGTCCGAGGGTCAACACAAAATAGTCTTCGCCATCCTCCACGAGTACAACGCCCGAATTTCAACTTCACGACATCATCATCAGTATCGGGGAAGTAGTCTGAGAAATACATGTATGACCAACACTCTACCGCGGTACGAGGGCAACTGTTCCTACATCCTGTGCTCTTAGGTTCCACGAGTACGTTACAGTTGTGTGTGAACGATGGTACCTTGTAAACTAACTTAAAACCGCTCGAGTTGTACAGTTTTCGTATCAGTGCCGTACCGGTAAGATTTTTCACAGTGCTATAAAACAGCCGCTTTTGCTCTTCGTATGACTTCATATTGTGGATTTCAAAGCTGCTTCGCCAAAAGGCTCCCCCTTGAAGAAGTTGTGACACTTCCACACGATGACAGATTGCGCAATAGATGTTCCGGAAGGAGTAGTACCTCCCATCTTTCAAATATCCGTTCACAGGCAAAACCTGGAACACGTCGTCATTGTTTTTAGAGTGGCACTTGTTAGTAATAATCGCGTCGTTAAAATCACCAGGACAACGCGAGATGAGTATACTTCCGAAAGACGCAGTGGCAAAATCTAACTCAAGACACTCTGTGTAAGGTTTGATTGATGAGAAATTCTTTGCACTTGGTTTGTAATCGTGACAACAATCACCGAAATCGGTACAGAACTGATCACAATAACACACTTGTATCTGACGTTGTTCCCTATCTTCTACGAACGGCGATGAGCAAGAAATACCACAGGCCTGATACAACGATGGCTTAGAAGGCTGAGAATCACAGGGAACTCCGCACGTTTGGAACACTGAAAACAGCACACGTCATTGGGTATCTATTGCATGTAAGGTAGTGTTTACTTGATAGGTGTTAAACTACAAGTCATCTTCGAATCACAAAACCAATGACGTTTACACCACAATAAGTGTAGACAAATGTTGCTCATATGTGCAGTCCTGCTCACATGTGTGCGCCTCTATCAATGTTTTGAAAGCCAGGGGCGGATCCAGGATTTTGAGTTAGGGGGTGGGGGCAGGGCAGAGTATTGGTCAGAATTTTGCCCGTCAAACATATGCACTCCCGAACTGCCAACTGGAAACTGTGAGAATTTTAGGGCGGGGCATGGCCCCCTTGGCCCCCTCTAAATCCGCCACTCAAAGCGCCCATGCATAGACGACAATAGCCCATGAACACATCTGTTCCAAAGACGCAAGAATCATGACAAAAGCAAGATCCCACAAAACTATACAAAATCCGCTTCCGTTTATTGAAAAACACTCATTCCACATTTGCAAGCTTAACTGAATTTGACACGATTGTTAATTATAGTATTTTTTTTCATCATGCACTACCACCTAAAGTAGCTGCCATCGTCAGTGACCTGTCCCAGATGTGTGGCAGGTTGAATATCAAGCCTCCTCTTTGGTTCAAAGGTGGATTTTCAATTCTTTCATATATACCCTCCATGACTCCCCGTTCAAACTTATTTTTCTCCTCGTCGAGGATTTCTACATTGTCAAGGTCAAAGCTGATAGTAGGTTAATAGGCCTACGCTAGAGTCATAAGTGTCACGCTGATCCAGATTGGAGAAGAGGTAAAGACTTGTATCGCAGCGAAGTATGAAAGTGCTATGTAAGAAGTTTATCATCAAAACAACTCGATGAACACGAAACATCACTGCTCAAAAGAAGCCCGAATTCTGCTTCACCCCTGCTAGAGACTCGGATTTACCAATGACCGGTCATCGTGTGAACCCGATTGTCGCTGGCGACAATGACAGGACATTAGAGAGACACAGGATTCGTTACTCTCTGGAAAGGTGCAGATACCCAAGTTGGGTCTTCAGCAAGGCTACCAGTAGAACATCCAGACTGAAACTTAAGAACATTGACCAGGTCAACCATTAGTGAGGATATCTATTCCCTATATGTAGAAGACTTTCTGAACAATTATGATCTGTGTTAAGGACATTTGATATCACGACGTATTTCAAACCTGTTGGCACTTTGAGACAAAGGCGTGCACGGACAAATAACACAAGGAAAAGACAGTTAATGTGGTCTATGGGATACAGTTTGGAGAGTTCCCAGAAAGATATACAGGTGAAACTAAGCAGTCCTTTAAAGCACGATTGTCCTGACATCGTCAGCGGTGACACTGCCGTATTTCCCCACTGTCAGGTATCTGGTAACAGCTTTGACTTTGACGATGTACTTATGCTTGACAAGGAGAAAACGGGAACTCAAGTAGTGTATACACGAACGGAAGAGGAGGCTTGAAAGTCTACCTATCACATACCTGTTACAGGAATCTGACTAAAGTTTCCAGTCGAATTTCTCAAATACGACCGAATCCACCAGATGTTGCAGAGGTTTAAAAAAACCAGCAGGCGCTGGCAAAACGTTGTCCTTTCATATCAATCAAGTTCTGTAACGACCCATCATTTACTGCATAATTCCTTGCACACTTCCAAAATACCATATTCTCGAAACTAGGTCAAACGAGACCAACATTTCATAGTGATACACACATTGCCAGGGAGCCTCATTGGTGACTCACTGAATGAAAGAACTTTGACTGGAGTCGTGACTTCTATGTAACCTTTGACTTGGATAAGTAGTAAACAAATATACACGCGGTTGAGGTGTGTATGAGGGAACGAGATTCTCTACCATAAACAGGCAAGATCTCGATTTAAAGATAAAAATAGTAAAAAAATGAAAAAATAAATAAAACTAATCTCCTACATGTACATGTACAGATCCTTAACATTTGATTTCACCACGCTGTCGTTAATCAAACAAGAACAAAATTATTAATACTTAACTCTAATCCCACCGAAAATTCGTAAGTACATTCAGTTTTACTATGTTAAAACAGCCGAGAGAAAGCCATAAAATGGTAATTACCGACTAAGCTAGCCGTCCAGTTTGCCGACCCAAGCAACGACTGCAAAGGCGACTCGTGCAGCTGACGACTCCTTGCAGACCGTTGCTGATCGGCTTCTGGTTGGCTAGACGACACGTCGGACAAAATTCGTGACGTGTGCTCTAGGACGTCTGTGGGTGGAGGAGTTTGCTGACCAATTACATGTACTTACACAAAGTGAAACATTTTTAGAAATTCCCACGATATATTTTAGCAACGTATATGATACAGGTACATGTACCTTCGCACGCCTGCTCTTCAGAGCTATTACATCTCGACGGAATCCCTGCAGCGGTTGCTGCTGTTGGCTGTGTATCTGAAAAAATTCATGGCACGCTTTTATAATCACTAAGCGTGACAGCACGCCACATGTCCAGTCAACAACTCCTTGTTTTATTTGAAAAAAGTATAAAAGCTTGTGTTCCTGCCTACAGTATAAAGTGGGTATCCATTTAGGAGCAAAGGTGAATGTGTACGAAAATTGGAATTCGCTTGGTAAAATATTTGGTGGAGATCCGTGTAAAACAAGATTAGTGCCTTCCCGGAGGAATGAAATTGTCTCGTGATCTGTTAATCGAGTAATCGATAATTTAACTGCGTCAACTTTGACGCGACCCCGTTTTCACCCCATTGGTTCACTATTTTTAGGATTGGTCTAAAACACCTCGACCCCCAAACCCCTCGACCCACAAACCCCCACGATCCACGACCCACAGCCCCCTCGACCCACGACCTGTGGCAATAGATGTATCTTTGCGCTTTCCACACATTTCATAATTATATTGCGTCGCTAAACGACCTTCCAATAAGACATACCTACATGCGAGTCTGCTCTGGCTCAAGTCTGGTGGTTAAAAACAGAAAGTGGCGTGAGAACGCTGATCCAAAATAGCGAATTGTGAGCGCGCTATCCTTGTCAAAAAAGGTCCACGAGCGGATAACAATGGCCCAGATCTACTTAGCTTAGGGAGAGAGTGCGTTAGCGTGAATGTACAAAATTTCACATTTATATTATTAGCGTTCTGTTACATACATGTACTCGTTTACAATATAATCCTTAATCACGTTGACATACATTTTTAGTTAATACTTTTGTTTCAAACTGTGATAACTGAAGAAATTACATATTCATCTGTTCTTCGCACTCGCCCTCCCCCGAAAAAGTTGGAACCTGCCATTCACTGAAGAGCAGACAAAACGATTACACCCTATCGGGAACGTCATTTAACTTGTAACGTTGGTCTTTGATTTGATTTGGGCGCGTTGTTTGTTCTGCTTTTGGATTACAAACTTGCCGAACCGACTCTCTTAATTGCAAACGAAAACGGGAAAAGCCAGCCGAGCTAGCGGCCCGACTCGTTGGTCCTGTAAGTCAATGCTTGTTCTATCCTCAGATTGAGTAGAGCTTGTATAGGCTGGTTCAGGGGGTTGTTGATCGTGGGTCGAGGGGATCTTGTGTCGAGGGGGTCGTGGATAGAGGGGGTGTGGGGGTCGAGGGTTTTTTAGAAAAATCCCTATTTTTTATTCGCGTACTTATGCAGTAACGGCAGTCTTGTTGAAATCGTTGTCACGGATTTTCTTCAAATTGGCTGGTTTCAGTGTATTTATCTCGAACACAAATTCTCAAAGTCTTTTATAAATATCCAAAACGGTGTCTTTTCTGTAGCCTTCGAAAGGTAAAAAAACAATGAAGGTTTGTTTTCCTTCTTGAAGATTAGTTAATAGTTATTTAAGGACAAAATCAAGTTGGGCATCATTGATCCCGAGACCTACCGCCCGTCGACGTCTTTGTCAGGTTACCTGTTAGGCAAATTGTATTATACTCCTCTAGCAGACACGAAGGAGTTTGACGGGCCGATGAACAATACCTTCGACGTTCTAAGAACACGACACGAGAGGAAAACGATAATTGAAATGTCACTCCCGGCGATTGAATGTGTGTGGCTGCTGGGGTGGGCATTTTGAGTAAAATAATATTCAACACTGATTTGTTAGCTGTTTTTATACAATCATAATAAAACTGATAGTTGTCTCCACTCATAACTTGATTAATTCGTTCCTATTTAGGAACAAAAAGAGGTATTCCTTACACTTTTCCTTCTGGGAGAAATGAGTAAACCTACTTATGAGTAGCCATCCAAAATGAAAATTATAGTTTTCAACACAGGAATTAATGCTAAAAACAGCAGGAATTCAAATATCGTTTTAAGTTGTTCCCATGAAGTGCATTCTCGCAATAATAATGTTTTCGCATCAGATTCCAACCAGAGTGCCTGTATTGTTTGTTACTGTATATGTTTAGTTGTATATTGTGCTTTAACATACAATTTCGTTTCAGTAACAATTATTAAACTTCTGACAAGCCACACACGTATGACGGTCACACAAATCTTTTGAAACTTATTATCGATCACTATATGTGAATAACATACATGTATGGCGTGTACGGAGGTTAATAATTCCTACCAATATGAGACAATTTATAACAACGCAGTTACTGTTTCGTTGTTTCTATAAATGTAGTATTCTTCCTAAATAAAAGATACACTTACCAAGAACATGAAGTGAGCTGTATAACAAAACTGTTGAAAACAGCACCATACCCATAGCAGAACGTAGGCACACCAAAGACAAAGCTAATCAACCTGGAAATCACAATTTATTTTAGGTTATGTCGCTGAGTCAGCGTATTCACTCCTTGGCCCTTGGTCTAATCTACAAACACGAACTCGAAATTCGAGTTGCTCATTTTACTTTTCAGTTCTCTATCAATACGTTCTCGCAATACATGCATTCAAGCTATGAGTTCGAGTCTGAACGCCGTAGAATCTCGGAATTGTGACTCGAATCCAGAGGCCAGCCAGTGCATGTACAAACTTACTAATGGAAAGCCCAAACGGAAACATTCTAACTCAATTTTTCTATTCAGGAATTAACTTTAAAGTCAAAAACATCACTTTCACTGTGCTGGACCAAAAAACGATTCATAAGTAGCTTAATTCCTAAGTGAAGGTGACATTTATTGTTATTGTAGATGGAGTGATCTGTGATTTAAAAAGGGAAGTCCTAGTGATTTGTTTTATCTCCGATAACTGGAACTCTTGTTTTGAGCATAGTAAAACAAGTGCCTGAAACTTTTCGTTTTGTCATTCCATACTAATGTGCGCAATTCATAATATACTCAACCAAACAAGCAAATCCACTTATCGTGTCGGCCGAATCCGTCACGAGGAAGGAAATATCGGGAGTTACTCGTTCACTTTCAACGATAATGGTAGCTAAAGTGGAAAATGGGAAACTGTTATAAACCAATTCACGTTGATTATTGACTGAGCTTTTTACTTAAATAAAGTAATTCACTAGTCAGATAGAACGCTAGAAAATATCTATAAATCAAATAAACCAATCTTATATACACTTCTACAATAAACAGGGCGTGTATCTTAAGGATATCTCAAACCTTCTTCGAAAAAATTGTTCGTTTTTACAATTATATTTAACACATGTCTACAGAAAACCTTATCTTCATTCTCGGAAAACTTCAAATACGAAATATATACCGTGCAGCGAGAAAAATGACATAGCAGAACCACCTTCAACTACGTGGAAATTCGTTTACCTTTTATCCACGATCAAAGTTACAGAGCTGTGAATGAAATCGAATTACCCGCTTACTTTGAGCACATTCACAGTAATTTCATTTACCGAGTTGCCATAAGATTGAGTTAACGAGGAGTACATACATGTATCATGGGAAGATGCAGCGGAAAACGAAGACGAAGCGACCGTTGATAACGTTATGACAAATGCATGAAGTCGCTGCGCAGCGTCTGGCATCACGAAAACAAGGTGTAAAACAATATTAGTCCTCACCCAAATTCATTAATTTCACCAATAATTTTATATTTAGCTGTTTCGATCCCGTGCTGACGGTGCGCTTTAAATCACAGGAACCCGATTTCTATTCGACATTTTGAGGTTGTTTTTTTAAGTCTCCCCGGTGCGTGCTTCGGCACGTGTTGCGCACTACAATGTAGGGCTACTGTTGACCTATTTCAATACATCAAGAAAGAAGCTCCTCCACTGACGTGTTTTCATTTGATTCATCGTCACCCGACTTAATAAAATTAGTGAGAATTAAGTATCAGTCCACGGATCCACCAAGCACAGTAAAGGCAGCAAGCGGCAAGGTGGGAGGTTAACCATTCAGAACCATGTTTAGTCTAATAAATCATATTAGGGATAAGAGAAATTGGGTAAAGTATGACATTGCAGTCTTCTGGAGGACAAAATGAGGCAATTTGTTGATGCGTAATGAACCATTTTTGACTATGTTTTCTACTGTAGTTTCTGCTTCAAACTGAATGATTTCGGACACCGACACTAAAATACCGGATACCATGGAAACACCGAAAAGGTTTCAGTGGAGATATATTTCATGCTTGTGCAAAAGAGAAAACCGAAAACAATAACACGGGCATGTAGAAGACTCCATTCCCTTGAAAGAAATACAAAAAAAAAAAAAAACAGTGTCAGCCCTTCTTGCAGTCGTCGGAAAACGTGTCTGAATTTCAGTTTTCAGACGGCACATTGGTGTATTTATGTTTAACTAGTTACTATTTGTGCGCCGTTTGAACGCATTAAAGTGACGTAAATGTAAATACAACAATTTAAAGAATTGGTTTGCTTGAATATTTTTAATTGTTTTTACGGACACAAAAAGTTCTCACCAACATATAAATAACATTAGATTTGTTAATCCAACTCATTGGATACCAAACTAAGGCAACAATGCGTTAGTTAAATGATGGCTGATCTGCCTGAATCATCGATACAACCCTCGAGATCTAACACACTTTGTACACATCCACTGAACACAGGGGGGGGGGGGCAGGGGGACCCGAGAGGGGGGCTAACCCGACAGAGGTCTGAAAAATGACCAAAGACGTAAAATCAAGGCTCAACGTCTTGCGATGTATGGGCTACCTCAGGTGGGAATCAACAAACTCCAGACCCGGGTCTGGCCTTGAGGAATAATTTTTAGAGCATGTCATTCGTGCATACATACCTTTATTCAAGCATTGTGATTGCTTAAAACTCGGGTCCTATTGCTTATCAAACCTTTTTTCAAATGTCTGAAAGTATATGATGTGCATTCAGATTGTTAAAAAACGACAACATAAATGCAGAGAGAAACAGTTGATTAAAATGAATGCCACACCAAAAGTGTTAGCAATATCCTGTCTTTGAAAATTGCATTTGGTTAAGTTCATTAGTTTTGTTATGCGGGTAGGACAGCAACAGGTACCCGAAACAACAGAACTCTTGTTCAGGGCTGTCGTACGGTGGTCCTCAAATCTTTGCTTTCGCTTCGGTTCCAGTAAAGGTAAGCGCCACTTAATGGCCAGTATGTTTACCAAAGTGAAACTATGTTCCATTGACATAGACAATAAGTAGTCATCATAACTTTTCATAATAACCACCAAATGCGTTCAATGGCTTTACGTGACTTCTGCCCATCATGACCTAGTTTCGAGAGAAGCGAGTAAGTTATGTCCGCAATGGGGCTATTCGGAAAATCTACAATAACTAGAGGGCGTGCGTGTACTAGTGGTGATAGATTAACAGCCTCGATTTCGCGAGCCCTTTAAATACATGGTGAAATGGCTTGCAGCCGTGCCAACTGAATCTGAGACTGCGTAAAAAGGGTGCTCTATGAGAGGAAGTAAGCACGACCTCATACAAAGGTAAGGTTTGTGCTTATTTTAAGGATTATTCCATGATTATTCTACCGATGCCTGTTAACTGAGGTACTCGCCGATGTCGACTTCGCGGCAATCAGTCGCCAGTCTGGTTAATCTTTGTTTGTTGTGATATGTGATACGATACTTGACGTAACAATCGGAATCTTTTCGTACATCAAAGCATTATTTTTGTTTGGAATAATTTCTAACAGTTTATCAGTGACAGTTACATCAATCAATGCTGAATGGTTATCTGTCAACTCGATACAGCTTAATGAGTTAAGATTACAATCCAAGCCCAATGGCAAAGGGTACATGAGTGACAAATATCCATTGCATTAGACTATTTGTTTACTCCCTATCATATGTCTTCTGGAAATCTATTACACGTTGAAATGGAAATCTATCACGTCTGTTTTCACATAACATTTGTTTTTTAGGTTTGAGGGCTTATACCGTTCAGAGGAGATATGCATCGCTTCTGCACCGTGCCTGAATGGACAAAATTGGTTTTTAGCATTTGGCTACAGCTAACCCACAAGATCTTCCCATCCAGTGCAGATCTGTTGCCAAAGCCTACTTTCAATATTGGAGACAAAGCCTTTGAAAAGGACCAGCTATTTTTAAAGAAAGGTAGGTGAGTCATTTTGTTAATTTACTTATTCAGGTCCTTAACGAGGGATTGGCATAGGGGGTTGGGGTTGTAATATTTGGTACAACTGAATGTGTGGAAATAACAGGTATACATGTTTGGGGAAAAGAGCATGGTGAGGTAATTCTTAACCTTCATAAAGTCCCTTCAGTTGATTTCATGAAACTGTTTTGCTTCTTGTATCAATTGTAAACCCATGAAAATATATTACATTTTTTGAATTCACAGTGACTGAATAGTCTTAACTCATGCCTTGAAATGTTGCAAGTCGTTATAAATTCAAATGACTGCCATTTTTGTGAAAATTGCATTTTTGATGGTGCCTTACGATTTGTAATTACTCTTAAACAACAGAAAGATTATCCATCATTTTTAAATGACCCAAGTCTTCATATCTTCTATTAGAAGAAAAATTAAAAATCTGAGAAACAGTTCCCTTAACCTTAGACTAGAAGTATGCTTGACAGATCCATGAACCTGAAATCTGAGTTTAAAATTGCTGAAAGTATCAAAATTAAAAAGGCTTGAAAATGGGTAACAAAGGTTTGAGGTTGTCTCAAAAACTTGTATATTTTGCAGAAAAATGATGCGTTTAAAGAATTGTTATGGCTAGGAATAAAAATAAAGTCACAGTTTTATGCAATACTTATTATGTACACCCTTGGTTTCTGAAAATAGTAATTATTTAATTTTATGTGAAACTGTAGAGCAGTCACCATATATTTTTGAAAAACAGGGATAACATTTTTGATCCAATCTGGAGTACTTAATTATTCATATTTCAATATTTGTTCCAGGTTCAGTGACATTTTAAGGCCACTTCAAGCTGTATCATAGCCAAGCTTTGTTACTCCGTTCTCTTCCCACAGCACTTCCAAACACCAGCAGTGCTGTATGGCACAATGTACAAGTCAGTGGCCCTGGAGAAATGTGAATCGCAGAACTAAGTTACCATAAGACAATGTGCCAGTGGAATGTCTGTGTATTCAGACGAACTATATCTACTGCTACACAAATAAGCCTTGTTGGTCAGGATGCCCTTCCATAGGCAATGCGTCATGTGTCGACAATACCTTATTTCCTTTCCTGGAAGAAACATGAGGGACTGAAGCTGAAGAAGACCAAGTGACACTCTCACTGGTCTAGTTCAGGGTCTGATTTTGGGCTCAAAACGATTCAAGTGATATGCTGATGTGTTTACCTTCAAGCGTCTAATTGTGGATGTTATTGAGGCTGAATGAGGTTACATGAAAGAAAGCCACGTGTTGAAACTGGACCTTTTTTTACAAGCGCTTCTATAGGCCATTGAAACTAGATCCTAGTGAAATGAAAGCCAAAAGCTGAGTGACATTAAATTTTCCTTTCAGAAGAAAGGCTTTATACTATTGGTAAAAACTTTTCAATTTGGTACACATTATGGGGAAATGACATTCAGTGACTGCATCGATTGTCTTATTGTATGTTTTCAATTGTAGCTAGATGGGTAAGAATCTGCTATGCACAAGATTCGAGAATAAACAATTATTAGTGTATTTAAAAACAAATGGCAAACTGAAAAAGCACAGAAAGAAACAACACTATGACGGAGTCCGTAATCAGGCATATCAGGTGCTGAATTTCTGAATTATGTTCAATTCTCTCAGGTTACTGCTGAAGGATTGCCTTTCACTTTGTCCAAAGGTAAAATAGATGGTCGGGCGGTTGGTTTCAGTTGTTTTTTCTCACCTGTAACACAATAGTCAGAGAAATATTAGCAAATTTTAAAAGAAAAGACAAGACAAAACTACTTTTGTAAGGCAGAACATACTTGACATTTCATTTTCATGTTTATGTGTAGTAGAAACTAATAACCTTTGTACCCAAGTCTTATTTAATATCTGAATTAAAATATGTGAAACAGGCTAAAAGTGATTTAACAATGTGTATTTTTCATGACACTTAAAATGTGTTTCTGATCTCAACAAATAAAATTCATTCTAGGTGTCATTTTTTTCCAATGCAATGAATGTTATTCATGTTAATTCGATAATTGATCAGGTAGTCCTGGGGGTGGGGTCCACGATAAAATAAGGAAACTCACTCATCTAGGGAGTTTTATTGAAGACAGCATAGTTTTGAAGAGAAGCTGCTGTGAAAAAGTCACCCTTGACTTCTGTACATCACGTACCATACACCTCTTATTTTGGGAGCACTCCCACCCAGGACAATATGAATATGTGCTGCTAGCCTACCCGGCATCGGGTGAGTTTCCTAAAAGTAACACTTGGTTCCACTCAATAAACCTGTTATTCAGTTGGTTAACTGGTGGGGATAACATCACCGAACGATGTTTATAGAAACTAATTTCTAAAAACTTACCAAGTAATGTTGTGTAGTCTCCGAATGGAACTGCATAGTCATAGGCATAGAGCACACACGGAGCTTCAGCATCCACACACTTTTTGTAAGTTAGTTGGCCCTGTTGACAGCAATTGTCCACGAATATAGTAAACTTAGGTCTTTTGGGAATTTGTGGCCACCTGTCGAAGACTTGCACCACGGAAATTAGCAGTAATAAGGCTTAGCGCGACGACGTATTTTGATAAAAATTCCATCTTTTACCAGTTGTTTACATGCAGACAGCCACGCATGCGCAATTCAATCACCACTAGTACAGCAGCGACACCGTGAGGAGAATTCTCTGAATAGCCCCATTAAATTTCTTCGATCGAATATCAAGTTAAATAAAGATTGCAAAGCCGTCAAAATATTGTGACATTAATATTAAGTTGTGATTTTGCAAAGAATAAACAAACTAGTAAAATCTTACAAAAACAATTAGGCTAAAAAGTTGAACGGAACTCAAAAAAGTGGAACTTTTGTAAGCCTATTGTGCAGTTTTGCTCAATCACTCATCGTTGAGATAGAAGATAAAGTCGCACATCAAAATACGCCCTCCCAAAATTGGAATAAAAAAGACAAAAGACAGGAAATTCGTGATCCATAGGTCTCCCAAATTGGTCCTTATACTTGAGGCGCTGTGGGTTAGCTGATCAGATAACCACGTTGTTTGAAAAAGACGCTTGAAGCTCCACTAAAGCATTCCAACCTTGTTTAATGAATGCTGAATTTGCAGTCGAATTCAAAGTTCCTGTTTACTTCATAAGATTGCCACGAGGTGGTGTATTTCGTGGTTGCTTTATTTGTAAGTAAACTAACAAAAATCAAAGTGACTGTCGTTAGGGTTCCACAATGTTTATCGACGATCTTGAAGCTAGGATTTTCATGTCATACTGTTGGATGAAAATATTGTATGCTACATGTATGTATACAACGGATTACAGAAACGCATTATTACATAAGTCAGATGTTAGTTTAGAAATCTGTTTTGTTGAAATGGTTAATTTTTTGTGTTCATCGTAATGGTGGGCTCATGTGGAGTGCAGAATGATGTTGCTCAACTTAAATTGCGAGTCATTTCAGCCGCCATCTACAGCTGTGTCATTTAAGCTGATGAGAAACTAGGATGGTAATGAACTAGGGAGGGGAGATCTTTTACGGTTGCACTGGGGGTCTTGCTAGAAATTGTTTAGCAAATACATAGTATACCGTGAAACCCATGGACAGTAACGGTATTTACTCGTAAAATCTGTAACAAACTTTTCAATCGCATAAAATCGGTCAATTGTTTTGTGTTTCAATGTTTGTGAAGAAAAAAATAATGCGCAGCGGATGCATACACAATAAAATGCTGACACATAGGTAATTTAAATCGGTCTCAATATTTTCTACATGTAGTTTGCCATACTTCTGTTTTTCTATTTTAGACATTTGTCCTCCTGTCAAGTACTTAGAAATTCATTTTGTAAATTTTTATAATCAAATCTGAATGACTTATTTGTGATGCCTACATTTTAGTTTGGTATTCATACTTTCTAAGCCAAATAGCCACATTAAATTTTATGTTTAATTTTCTCATTACCACAATTTTAGAAATCGGGAATGGCTTTTTATGCTGAAGAAGTGGCTTCCGCTGAAGTTGAAGACCTGCCGATTATTAGAAAAGGTTGGGTATGGGGGGCCAACCCCCCTCCCGACCTCCCCCCATTCGGTGCTATGCGCATCTACAATCGTGGTTCAGTTTGCGCAAATGCTTCCAGCCGGACAAAATGTTGGGCCCCCCCTTGTGATATCCTAGATCCGCCACTGTTCTTATATCCTACAATGAGGCAGCAAAGGAAAACGATGATAATCATGCAACGACTTTCCATGGACAGCAGTGNAAAAAAAAAAAAAAAAAAAAAAAACAACGCGACCAAATCAAATCAAAGACCAACCAACCTTACAAATGTTGTTCCCGGTAGAGTGTAATCGTCTCGTCTGCTTTTCAGTGAATTGCACATTTAACTTTTTACGGAGAGTGCGGGGAACCGACAAAATTGTAATTTCACCAGTAAATACAGTTCGAAAAAACAAACCAAACTGTTAACTAAAAAGTAATTCAACTTTATATGAAGTATATTGTAAACGAGTTTTACAATATAATGCAAATAATTAAAGTATGAAATTATGTACATTCTCGTTATCGTACTGTTTCCCTAAGATTACTATGGAACTGGGTCATTGATAGCCGCTTGTGGAACTATTTCCGTGACTCTGATAGCGCGCCCAATGCGCTATTCAAGACCATCGGCGTTCTCACGCCACCTTTTGATTTTAATCACCAGACTTCAGCCAGAGCAGAGTCGCGGGTTGGCATGTCTTATAGGAAAGTCACCCAGCCACGTAATAATATAATAATAATATGTAAAGAGCGCACAGATACATTGCCACAGGTCGTTGGTCAAGGTTCTCGTGGATCGAGGGGTTGTGGGTCGAGGGAGTCGTGGGTCGAGGGCTGTGGGGATCGAGGGGGTTTCAGAACATTCCACAGAAAATCTTTTTTCAATATACAAGATACAACAATCATGAAATCAAAATAACCAACGTTTGTAGAGTTCATGTCTGTAACCCTATTCACTGGAGAGAACATAAGCGACTTTGCACAAAAATAGAGCTATGTATGGCATCTGGGACTATGCTAGTGAAACATTCAGGAGTAAAAAACTCGATTGAAAAATGCAATAGATATTCAAGACAGACTGATTATACTGTGCTGGTGCAGCGACCCCACATATTTGAAAAATTCTCATTTTAGTACATTTTGCATGGGCGTACCTAGGGGAGGGTGGGGCTCGGGGGCTCGACACAAAATTCCACAAAGGACACAGGAAATCGTAGGCCTGAACCTAGTGGACCCCGTTTTTCTTTTTTATGTCCTCGTTGATTTTATTTAGTAAAAGGTCCCCATGCCGAAAATTTGAACCACCCTATATTTCAGGCTGTGTGTGCGCATGATTTGAGGTTTCAAAATGTATAACTCATCAACAGGCAATGAAAGTAACATGTTTTATCAATATTTTGCCAAGTTTCATTGTCATAGCAGCTTGGGCAGATTTGACATAGCAGTGTATTAAGCATAACCGCAAAATGGCATAACCGAGGGGGTAGTGTAGCAAAACTACTAAATGAGGGTGGTAAATTGGTACATGTATCTTCTTTTAAGACATCTGTATAACAATATATTGGTATCACTAAACAATGCCAAGTGAATAATAGTTCAATAGTTTTCATTCAACGACAAAACTACAAAGCTAAAATTGGACATTTTTTCAGCGTGAAAACCTGGTTGCGAAGCCGAAAAATTGTTTCGGCCTATAACTTTGGTGATAGAGCGTACCAATTTTGGGAAATCTTTTACTACTGTTTATACATGTAGATCCCATAAGACTACCTATTTGTCAAATTCGGTGGAAATTGGATGATCCCCACCTTGCCGATACATGGCTGGTGCTTTCGTGGACTAGTACTGAAGTTAATTACGGACTTCCAATCCAGTTGACATAAAGATTGAATGTTAAAATATAGCTAACTAGGTAAATATAGATTATTACATGGCGAAGTTGTTATCCCCCGTTATCTAGAGCCCGAGTGAATTTTCGAGAATTATTGCCCGAGGGGCGTTATACCACATATTGCAATGAATCGATCTACCTTTTTCGACTCGCCTCGGCTTTGTAACTACTTCCTATGTCAGAGGCCCAGGGTCGGAGGTCGTGACCTTTTAAGAAAAGCCGAGCTATTTTTGTCAAATAATGCTTTAATCAAAACCAATTGAAAAATAAAACAAACTAGAAATAAAGTGAATCTATAAATTAAGGTTTAGCAACTAATATAGCTTACTACACATTTTATCACGCTAAGCTTGGACCGGGAAAATATCGTCTGCTAAAGTAGGTTACCACTAATAACTGACTATAAGGCTCAAGTCAAAGTATCCGACGACACGATACCCGCATTCAAATTGGAGATCGGTGATTTCCAAGTGAGAGAACACGAGACAAAAATTTCACTTACTTAAAATATCGTTTTCATGGAAATTATGCGTCTTATTTTTCAAAGCGTATAAATGTCGGTGCAATGCCCTTTGCTGAACATGCGATTGTTGCGCGTGCTCATTTAAGTACTCTATTTTCAGGTTCGATGACGTCAGCCGCTGAGTGGCGTAGTGGTAAAGTCGGCGACTCGAAATTCTTGAGGCCCTGGTTCAAATCCGGCCTCGGTTTCCCGCCAAAATGATATCTCACCAGTGAGATAACTTTATGGGTTATTACACGGTTGTATCTGCCATTCCAGGCTAATATTGTGGGTCTTTGACATAGAAAGTAGTTACAAAGCCGAGGCGAGTCGAGAAAGGTAGATCGATTCATTGCAATGTTTCTCGTTCAGTATGTGGGATAAATAGATTATTACATGTTCTCAATCGTTATCCCGCTTATCTAGAGGCCTCATGGATTTTGGAGAATTATCACCCTCGGGGCTAACGCTCCTCGGGCAAAAATTCTCCAAAATTCACTCGGGTTCTAGATAACGGGGTGTTACGACTTTGCCATGTAATAGTCTACATGTATAGGTAGCTTTCAGATTTTTACGACTCGTAACGTTTCCGGCTTGTTCTCGGCTTCGGCAAATCGATTTAAATTGTATTTATGTACACGAATTCTCGAAAACGGGTCTGTGAATTCCATTGACACTTTCAAAGTTTAATGTTTGTTTACCAATCTCCAAAACGGAGCTAGGATTTTCCTTTTAAATGGCTAGTTTTTTTGAAGGCCCGCAGCCAGCATTCCGTGAGGGTGGTCGGAATTCAAGCTAGATCGGTAGACCTTTGATTATTGCAATCGTCCACACTGTAGGGTTTTCGGTAAGGCCCTTGACTCTTAATAAGGGGGCGGGGGGGTAGGAGGGGAGTGAAGTTTTTATACACAAAGATGATTCTCAGCTCATGTTCCTGAGATAAGATTGAATTCGTAATATCAGAAATGAGGATGTCGTGACGGTTGCAAAATACGGGACTCAGATTCGGATATAATGTGGTCCAGAAAGACAACGTTCTCGCTTTACCTCCTGTTAAACTTTCAAATTAAACTGCTTAAATAAGTGATTACATTTCATTGCATACTCGGACGGAAATATTTAGTAGGAGAATGATTGACGAAACTTTTGTCTGGTTGTATATTTGCGTGTTACTTAAGTTGCTTACATCGCTGGATATGGGAACAGCTCGCTATTCCTAAGGTTCACTATTCTGAAGGTTCATTACTCCAAAACTATCTAAAACTTCGAGTGTAATTTTTATACATTTACATGCAAAAATAATTGATATTTCGGTTATTGTGAGGCAGCGGTGTACATACCGACGACAACGCCCGAGTACTGAAGCACTTATTGTTTGAATTTCGTGCGCATGTGAAATTGCCCGCATGTCTCAAGTTACGAATACGGCAAAATGAGTACGAACTTCCATTTTGAAAAGAAAATAATAAATTTTCAACCACGATATATTCATGAAATCCAAGTCAAGATCGCATCATTTCACAGCGCGACTGAAAATGTCGCAGAATGTGTTATTGTGTTTTGACATCATTTTGGTTAAGTCGTTGTATTACATCACTTTCTGTTGTTGTTTACTACCACTTTCTTAGAATAGGAAATTACTAATGCTACCTATTCCTAGAACTGTTTGTTATTGAACGTAGTACATCCCGTATATTTTCATCTTGTTTCATTGGTTAATTCGCGTTTCTCTGGTCTCTATACCTGTACATATTATTTTTACTTGTATTCAGTAGTAGTAGTTGTAACAGTTGTTTTTCCGCATTCAGATGTTTTCTCTTCATGTAACGTTTGCAGTCTTCAATATACTAGTCAACACTCATCTCTTGTTCTTTCCTACGAACCACCTCTGCGTACCTACAGTAGCCAAACCGCATTTTCCCCGTACGCCATAGAAAAAATTTGGGCCGCTGCGCCTCAGCCTCACCCAACGAAACCTCGCGCACGGCAGGGTTGAAACTAAATGTAGTTAGTACGCTACCCTGTCTCTGACAGTCTTCATGAAGTCAGGGACTTCCATTCAGTCTTCTTAAATTTAAAATCGACGTTGGTCCCTGCTGCCCTGACTCGAGACCAGGCGTGCGTTTAGTAACTTTAGGACCTAGCTAAAATCTAATCAGTCACGTGTTCTAATTTAATATACACGGGAATATCTCACGTAATATCGCGAAGACTTGTTTTTAACGAGATCCTATCGTTACTGAATGGGAGGCAGATGTTATTCCTGCTTGAGAGTGTGTCGTTAGTTAGATTCAAGAATCACGATTGGCAGTGAATTGAACTAAGCTCATTTGTAACCAATGTGATCATTTTTTAGAAATATTCAGCCCTTACACCCTTTAAATGGCTACTAAATCATGATTGACACAAACACAATACTTTTTTCATGTCAATTCTGATTCATTACCAGTAGTGAACTTTTGGAGGTATCGGATTAGTGAACCTTTAGAGTAGTGGACTTCCGGAGTAGTGAACCTTCGGAATAGTGACGTAACATTGGAAATATTTCCCATAAAGTTTGTTGCTAGTATAAAGTCAGTGAGACTGTGCACAATTGACACTGGTTGACAGGAGAAGACTTTCTTCATTGACCAACGTTTTTATTAGTTCTAGACCTACCTTTCCCCAATAATGTGAACATGCTTGTTGAGGTTTCCTCAGTGCAAGAAAACACGGTAGTTACACGACTGGTTTTTGAGCAACGACGGAGGTCTGCCTAAGTATAATGAACTTACTGTCGTCGTGTACTGAATTTAAAAGAACGGAAGCACACACAAGTGTATATGCATGCATGTCGATACACCAATCCACAATCAAAGTGGACACTGAATGAACAACATATTTGACGATCACTTTCAATTCGAAGTTTGAAAATGCCTGAACCATACGAAAATAGCAGATAACAATAACCTATATTCTGCTGAGTAATAGAAATTTATTAACATCGTTTTTGAAGTAAATTGCGTTTTCATTGAAAGGGGTTTCATTAAAATCTACCAAAGGGTCATATTGGTATGAATATCCCTTTTTAAAATGAAATTTGACTTTAAAAGGCGGTAACTTAAAAATAATAATGGCACATAAATATAAAACATATTTTATAATTTTTGGTCTGTTTTTATTCAGATAATATATACTTTTACTAGTTAGCGTAGTCAGGATTTTTACATGTACGAGTTAGAAGGGAGGCCACTAAATAAGGTTTAAGCAGCGTCAGTAGAAATATTTAACATACATAAGTGATGTACGACAATACATTTTGTGTTGTTCAACAGTGAAACACTTGATTTGTTCACTTCAAATGACAAGAGCAGTTACACTGGAAAACATGGAAACTATTGAATACCCACTTCACAGCAGGCACAATTTAAGTAATTCGGTAGTAAGTTACATCACGAGATAAAATGGTAATTCGAAGTCCACAAACAGGAAGAGAGGATGCTGGCATCACCCATGGGGTGGGGGGGGGCTTGGGGCTCG
>NMRA01001177.1:0-39172 GCA_002633005.1 Phoronis australis
TAATAAGCTCAACATTTCCCTACGCTCTTGCTGTTTTATTTTTTTTGCGGCACCCAAAGGGGGTGGGGCCCGGGCCTCCTGGACCCCCCTAAATCCGCCTATGTGTAACTAGGAGTTACGCTATCCACCATGTTCAAAAACTCAGTGCTGACTAGAAAATAATCTAATATCATATAGACATTTTGCAAGGTCATTCTTCTAAAACAATGTATAACATGGGTTTTCAGAATTTGCTATTCTCAATGGGTCCACAAGATTAAAATATTTTATACATTCTCAATTTCCCTTTTCAAATTAGGATTGTTTTGTTAAGTAATTGAAGCAATCTAGATTATAATCTTGAACATTCCAGTCACCACAGGGGACAACAAGAGCAACATGGGGCATTGAAATGCATCACAAACAGTGTGCTTCTGGGGGTGTTTATTTGTATCATAAAAATGGCCACTAGATGGTGCTAAATAGGTAAAATCCAAGCAAAACGATAATATGCTATTGTTTTTTTAATAGAAAACTATTTACCGGATTTCATGAAAAATCTGTTGAGGAACTTTAGAGAAACCAAGGAAAGTGGAAAAAATGAAATAGCCTCCAGGGACCACAACGTTTGTCATATCTGTCTGAAAGTTGTTGTCTGTAGTCAACTTAATATTAATACACTTAGTGCTAAATTTAATAAGTATCCTGCAATGGGTTAAGAGGATACATCAACAAAAATGTCACTAGGAGGCACCACAGTAGTCAAAATTATTATCGCAACCGTCCTCATCACAATGAGAACACATATGCCAATTTTCACAATCGTCCTTAGAATGGTTTGGTTGATAGAGAACCTTTGAAGATACAGACTAGGTAAACAAAAAAATAAAATTGCCACTAGGGGGCACACTGGTAGTTGGATCCATCCAAAAGTTTGCTCATGCTGTCCCATTGATGAGTGGAACATACGTGAAAAACTAGGTTTTGAAGGCAGAGCAGTGGACGCCGGACGGACGGATGGGTACACGGACAAGGATGACTGCATGATGTATCCACATCTAAAATCATGTGCACATAACAAAATCCAAATCCACTTGTCCATTTTATCTTTAATGTTTTGAAAAAAATCAGAATTATCAGCATTCGGCCTATATGAATTCACAAGAAGTATTTCAAACTTTTAACTGCCAAAAAATTGCCAACCGAGTCCTTATGAATACATTCAACTTCATACTCAAAATTCTTGTTAAATAAAATGAACACATCCTAGACGGAGTTTCCTGCTCCATGATGGAAATAACAATCTTACCCTCACTGAGTTTTCACTATGTTTCAATATCATTTTTAAAATGCTCAATATAGTTAAGAACCCAAACCTCTGCAATTCATGGAGACAACAAAAATCATGGTGTTGTTTTAGGGACTGAAATTACCTGGAAGTATGATATGCCAAAAGTGCCTGAGGCAAGAGAGACTACTAACCAGGTAAGAAAAAATAGACCGACAGCCTTAAANTAGTTAAGAACCCAAACCTCTGCAATTCATGGAGACAACAAAAATCATGGTGTTGTTTTAGGGACTGAAATTACCTACAAGTATGATATGCCAAAAGTGCCTGAGGCAAGAGAGACTACTAACCAGGTAAGAAAAAATAGACTGACAGCCTTAAAAAGACATTGAGAGAGTTCTTGGTTAACTGTACTTAGTGCATGTAGCTAACAAACATAGGAATAGTGTCCAAATTGCTGAGAGCATAAACTTCTCCCTCTATGACCAGTTTGTCTCTACTGATAGCAAGAGTTGGCAAACCAACTGTTTACCTTTCTCATTATCTGTATTCATCTAATAACCTCACATAGTCTGGCAATTATTGTAAACAGGGCATCTGTCACTAACTGATATTTAAAAATACTACTTCCAAAAAAAGTTCAACAAATGTCATGAAGAAGATTTTGTGTAATAAATACTATCACCAAAAACCTTCAAATGGAGAAAAATGTTCGAATTTCAGAGAAAGAAAGCTCAATTTTCACCTGCAGATTGGCGAACCACTATCCCCATACCCTACCACAGCATTGTGTGGCGACACAATAGTTTGTCTAGTTGATTTTAGATCAGATAATAATGTTGGAAATTTCTTGGTTCTAACAGTCCAGGGTAATGGTACATAACAAGGACACGGTTCTCTTTATATTCTTCGAAATGTGAGCGTTGGTAAAATGACGACATGCAGTAAAAATATGAGCAAATATATTTTCCAGTACGTCCATTGGGAAAACTAATTGCGTAAAGACATAAAAAACTATAGTCAAGCGCGCCTCGTAAATATTAGACTATTTACAATAAAGTTGAAGGGACACAAGTTCGGCAAAAGAAAATAAAGCCAACATTAGAGAATGGGCATTATCATAAACTTCAAAATCTGATCAGTCTCTCAATAATTCAAGCTAGATTTCTCAAACGAGAGCTTCTAAGATCCTTAAATGTGACAAGTCACTATCAAAATACAAAATAGAAGTTCTTTCTACTATTTGAGTACAAGTTTGTAAACGGTGAGCTTGACCAAAATAGTCCGTGATGGGGTTGCAAATGAAAACTTAACCTCCATGGCATGGATCAAGTACTAGTGAGACCGGCACATCCTGATTTGCCATGAGTGGGATGTATACAAGCATCTGCAGATATCCAAAACTATAAATCACAATAGTCCTCGCCAGGGGTCGCTGTACCTTGGTATTGATCTACATCACTAGGTTTAAAGTTCTTCTAAACATGATCCATATAATGAATTTAAGTTTACAATTTAGAGGTTTTACATTTTTCATTAAATAAATGATTTTACTGTGAACATGTTCATCTTTACATATTGTGTCTTGAATTGAGATTTTACTGTGTTCTCAATGGAAAATAAAAATCAAATCAGAGACGGACAATGCTCACCGGCTTTTGGTCATCAGACGGTGGTGGGCAGGGTTCTGGCTCAGTAGGGTGACAGTCGTTCATCAATCTCACAGGCTGACGGTCGATAAGTGTCGGTGCAGGGTCGGAAGGTGGGGGAGGTGCATCTGTCGTGGTCGGTCGAAGAGGGCAGCATCCAGAAAAGAAGCTATGGAAAATAAATAAAGTCCATCCATTAACTACAAATTCCCAGTGGGGTACCTTTAGCAATTTTGCTCATGACAGCGTTTTTTCGTTCAGTGACTTGACCAGATGTAGAGGGTTGTGAGCATGTGATAACATCTAGCTTCTTTCAGTTAACTCCCAAGCACAGTCTTTTGTCTGGTATGACAACAGGCAGGCCAATTATCTACCAGGATTATTACAGACCAAGTGTGAACACGTAGTGAAACCCAAAGCAAGTTAGTATATGTTCGGAAAGAATAGATTACCTCCATTCTGACATTTATGGTTGGAGGGCTAGCTCTCTTTTGTTCAATATTGCTCTACTCTCCAATAATTAGATTGTATCTACCCTAACTGGGTTGTGCTGTTAAAAATAAAAGTTAAGTTATAACACATTTGAGTATAAACCAATAGCATTTCTGAAATCTTCGTCAAATGGTGATTCTGTTTAGTTTTATAATCGCCAAAATCGCCCAAATGCGTGCAACCAACGTTATGACAATCTATTAATTCTTTCCAAATACACCAATTCACTCTGAATTTGACTGCATGTGTTCACAGGTGGTCTGTAATAAGCCTGCTAGATAATTGGCCTTCTTGTTGTCATAATAGACAAAAGAGTGTGCTTGGCAGTTAACAAAGAAGCTAGATGTTATCACACGCTCAGAGCCCCTACGTCTGGTAAAGTCAGAATGGGAAAATGCTGTCAAGTTACAGTACAAATGCATTTCCCAACAGGCACAACTATAAAATGCTTCTTTAAAGTTATCAGTTTTATTACAGCCATTTACTTGCACACCACTTGGACCCATTATGACACTGTTTTGTTTGGAGATGTAGCACATTAACTAAAATACTATGAATTAAAATCATTTAATTTACCATGCAAATGACTTAATCATTTCCAAGACCTATACTACAAACATGAACTTGATGAAAACGTTGATGTCTCTCTCACTGAAGACCGTGCGTTCACAAATGCCAAATAACATTACCAAATAACCATACCAAATAACATTACCAAATAACCATACCAAATAACACCATACCAAATAACAGTGACCAGATAACCATATCAAATACAACTACCAAATTACTTCTTGTTCGCACCAAATACTGTATTCTCCTCAATCTTGAAATCACTGAGTTTTTATTTTTAAACAATGCAAGTATTTAGTAATTTACCCTAGACTAGTACAAACAGTTCAATTCATACAAAATGCGAAAGAAAATGGCGGACTGTGAACGATTTTTAGCCTTGCCAAACATCTTCGCGAACCAACTCTACACTATCAATAACGTCAGCAAGGTCGAGTACATAAGTTATCTGGGTACCTGCTGGGCAGTTTATGAGCTAGGCAATTACATGGCTTAAATGGCCAACCGAGGGGCTACGTGTTGCCTATTTATGAGCTTGGCATCGCAATAGCCGAAAAGGACATTCATAGCTGAAATGCCAACAGGTTCTACGAAAAATGCACCCTGATAATTCACTACACACGAACATATCCCTATGAAGCACCGAATTATCTGTACAACCTACCACAACCTATAACATTCTACATTTACAGCTCTTCCATCAGACATGCCGGTTTGTTTACGTAAAAGCGCTACCTGTTGATAATTCGACCACCTAATCAGAACCGCCGATGTAAAAATTAAAAAAATGGCTTGCGTATACTTTTTCTTCTAGTGGACAAGAAGGGAACCAGCGAGAGTGAGGTCCATGGCCCAGGTCATGATGAGTTCTCAGTTTCGCTAAGAGCCGCGGGTCCGCGGGGAAATCGTTGGGGTGATGAAAGATTCAGAGAGATTGAAGTAGGCTCAGTGATTACTAAACGTTTTTTCTTTGTGGTCTTTAGTAAGCGAATTACTGTATAGATACCCGTGAAAACAGCATGTTTTGTGTAGGGGAGTACTGAAATCAATGCGAAAAAGCGAACATAGGGCAGAGAAAACTATGAAAACAAAAAACGGCACTCGGAGATGGGTTGCTGGTCATGTTTCAGTGAAGTAAATGATGTCCGCAGTATGATCATGGAGATCTTATCGCCGGACAGCATGCAATTCATACGATTACACCAATCATCGCTGACTATACTGTCGTGACATCACAGATATTAGTATGGTGACATGATGTATTTAAACATTTTTGTCAGTTTAAGATTTTGCCCCGCGTGGCCTTTTTTCGACGTACTGGAAATCATAATAGAAATCTGTTATAGTAGTAATACACTTTATTCACTTAATTTAAGTCAAAAACCAAAAAATACAGTTGATACAGATTTACGCTTATGGAGACTCCGTGAAGAACCCGAGAGGTCCGCTGACCACGGAGCCGCCAGAGAATAAGAAAGAAAAAATACAGCGTTACAGATAAGTAGAACTTTAAAAATTAGGTGATGATGTACTTTTAAAACTACTTGTGTAAAGACTGGGAGAGATTATCGAAAATAGTTACATACAAAGCAGTTGGTAATAGTGCACTCAAGTTCATAATTTTCAAAACAAACATTCTTAAAATAATTTATAACAGAGGATAACGAATGGGTAAAAATTTTTGGGAGACACTTTCAGGAAGGTTGTTAATGATATGAGGTAGGGCATTTCGAACTGAATCTTCAACAAATGATTTAGTACAACGGGGAGTACGTAAAAGATGTCGTTGCCTAGTGTAATGTTCATGAACAGACCCACGAGTTATTAAATTGAACGTGTTAAAAATGAAGGTAAGTAATTATGAACATATTTGTAGAAAAATTTAATAATAGCAACAACATACAAGTCCTTAAAGTGACTTTAGCCTACTTCGTTGAACTAATTCTTGTTTTTATCGTTTCCACTACAAAAGTTTGAGCAGGGCGTCATTTTCAAGTTTTGCATTTTTGCCTAATCTTTCATCATATTTTGGACTTAAGTGCATTAAATTCGTATTTTCTGGCAAGAATGGGGTTCAACAATCGACATGTCTTTTGTCATCAAGGATTATTTAAACCTCCAGGATGCTGTATCTCTCCAACGATAACAGTTAGTATTCTAGACATGGTTTTCAATAAATTTCCTCAATGGTTTCCAAAAAGCATTGTGTTGGTTCACAATTTGCTTGTAATGAAACCCTATGTTGGGCGATCTGGTCTGACATAATTGATGGGTCTGCATGGGCGGCACACCACTGAAAAAAGTGAGGGCTATAAACCTCCCCCCCCATTCCCCCATGGTGCGCCACCCATGGTCTTCAATATTTTTTTACAAAAACCGATTGAAGCGATTGAAACTACATTTCACATAAATGAAGTACGTCCCATGAAGAAATTCACAATAGCTCATTCAACTGTTGAAAATAACACTACGCTTAAACAGAATTAAAGTGCATGAGGATATTTTGAACGTTTTTTGAGGGCAGTTGGTTAATGCAATTAAGATACTTACTAAAAACAAATTGAAATCATTCGCAGTATCAAAAATGTAATCTACTGCCAATTTTTACTAGGACGTCAATTAAATATTTTGAAAGAGAACTATCGTTTCAACTACACAGCGATAACTAACAACGTCGCAAACGTTTAGCTGCCAATGTTGAATTGCGATTCCGAAGCGTTCGGGGTTCAANGGTCGACTGTAGGGTCTTCGCATCAGGTCTTGAAAAATGTGCGTTCATACATCCTGCTGAGATACGTTCAAAAGGTTTTTTCTAATTATCCGGCCACTACTTTTTAAGTTGGAACGTCGTCAAAATAGTTCATCTTTGGTTCAAATATGTTCAGTAAGTGATGTAGTTTTAAAACGGTTCAAATGGAAGGTAGTGAATTTTTTTTTTATATTTTTGTGAAAACTGGGCCTCTCTATCCGAAGACAGTTTGCCTTTTCAAACGGGTTTCCGTTAACCTTAATTGGAACGCTAAAATGCGCTAAACTATGCCAGTTTTTGTGTATAGCCATTTCGAGGTGCTTTGGGGACAGTTTGTGGGATGCTAGTGATTTCAGATAATACTTCCTTATCAGTTTCTGCGTGACTATGAAGAAAAAAATATAAAAATTTGGTTTTGTGTTTGTTTTCAAGGAAGATACAATGGAAAAAATATACCATCTCGTATTTTACAATCCTTGACTACGGACAGTCAACAGAGTGTAACTCGTGAACTCCATCAAGGGGCTACATTAGTTTTTGCAAATATATTTCTGTGGTTATAACAATGGCTAATGTCACATGAATTTATTTCATGTTTTGATTATTGCTGGCCCCTGTGGTTGCGCTTTCCATATTTTGATTTCTTTGGTGAAATTCCATACATTTGGTCAAATAGTTTCTATATCAATGGAACAGTGGCACATGCACGTTTTCGAATGATTCTAACCTGTGCTGTCCCACCATACATCTAAGTTGTGCACAAGGTTACATCACTCGTGTGGTTCTGCATTGTTAAATGTTTGCGGAACACATGAATTTAAATCTTAACTAATAACTTCGGTGTTGGGTTTTAATTAAATTCATTTACATTGAGTGAATAAATATTGTTTAACATTGTTTTCTAACATAAACCACCTTAACTTTAGTTTTTGTGTTTTGTTTAGAAATTAATTTTTAAGGTTTTAAATCTTCTCAGTGGCTCCCTGCATGACGGTACTTACATAGATAGCATTTACGGGATGCACAACTCCGATAGGTTTGGTTTTCTAAACATTTTACCCTTATCAGTACAAGATTCATAACATGGGTTTGTTTTCCCGCTAATCGATGACCTGCACAGAAACAGTAAATAAAGTGTACGCAATTTGTACTATGAGCTTAATAACACATAATCTTTTGGTTTAAATGAGCAGTCTCTCTTGTTCATAAAACCCACAACCGTGCTGTCTGTTTTATGGACAGAAAGAATCTGTACTTGAGCAAATTATGATCCACAAAAGAAACGAGGATGAGAAAGGAAGGCTACATTTCGACGTGACTAGTTTTCAAGTATGCTATTCGTTCTATATATCTTTGTTATGTATCTTGTTCATTTGCTGTAGTGTACTAACGCCAGTATTGTTCGTCATGATTGAGAGAGAATATTATTCTAAAGTTGTTGGTAGAACTCAATTCTCTAATATCCAAGAGTTTAAACCCCATAAAATACAAATTATTAGAAATGAATAAAAACTGAGATCATGTCAAGACCAGCAAAAACAGTTTTTCCTGTGTGTCATACGTGATTTCGTCATTATTGCTTTCGGAACACAGTTTCTTGGAAATGAATTTACACATTTCCTGGAAAACGCCACCGGTATAAAGTTGCTTTTTGATGTTTTTTAGTGACTCTAAGGGTCAGTTTGTCAACATCGAAAATAACCTCGGGTCGTTTCTAACGGTGGAAAAGTAGCTCATGGGGACATTTTTCAATGCTAAGTGACTGTTTTGAAACGTATGCATCGGCCATTGGCGAGAAAAGTTTAACTTAGCTAATACTCTACCCTTTTCAATTCCTTTATAAGGAGGGTCTCACTCAGGGGCAAAATTATTTCTAGTTTCCTCTTTTTTTCATATCTTTTATCATTATTTCGAATTTATTCATGCAAAAACGTTTATTTCAATTAAATTTTACAACACAAAAAGGTATCTATCACACATGCCTATTTATTTGTGGCCTGGAAAATTTCCCTCTTTTTGTCATTGGTCATTCCAAGCCCTGAATTTCATCTACTCTCATCTCATCTGCTCTCAGACAAAGCTAATGATTTGATAATTAAAGAACATTTTTTGGCCTATCATCCAGCACTCGGACAATAAGAGTTTATGAAGCGGGGCATTGCTAATAGAAGTGACACACCTGCCTCTATCCCAAAACGTAAGGTTAAACGGTCTGCCTGAGCACACAAAATGCCCTGTTATTGTCTTTATCTTGTATGGAAAATTACAGGTATCATAACATCTAAAAGTGCTGAGCTGTCTTTTTTGCGTCATTTATTCCTCAAACGAAAATTCGCGATTGCTTTTACTACCAAAAGCATGCAGAAGCAGTGTTTTTTGCTCAAACAGGAAATTCTAAGTGCAATAGCGCCCTGGTGGTATTTTCATTTCCTTGTTTTTCTCTTTTCTAGTCAAAAAAGAACACAGAAAGGAGAGAATGTTGCTGTTGAACAGTTTCGCCGTGTGTCAAAAAACAGGACATTTTGAAGGTGGNTTTAGTGATGCTTCCTTTGTATCAATTGAATGATTATTAGCAATCTAGTAATTTATTGATTAAAATTGTATATTAAAAGCAATATTTCCTATGGAAGCTTAAGATGTCAAGAAATTCATGGAGTGGTTCTGAACCAGGGAAAAGCCTGCAAAGATGTTCCCCAATCAAATATTCATATCATCATAGCGGCGCTGGAGAAACACACTAACAAGCTCGATGAAGGGTATCAAATACTCAAAGCGGCTGTCAATGAAGTTGAAAACATCATCAGTGATGTATAAGAAGACTGTTGTTCCAATATCAATTTTCCAATGCCAATGCCAGTCGTTGATTGCCTACCCTAGAGTACCTTTTGTACACTTTTGAGCCCGTCAATTACCATGGATGTCCCCTACGTGTTCCTACATTCGTTACATTATTACTGCTTATAGATGATTGCATTGGCTTTTGAAGTACACGATTCTGCTGACATAAAACATCTGGATAAGAACAAAAAAGATGCCACTTTTGAAGCAAGAGGAACTAAAGATCAAATACTAAAGCACCGGTCCCAGGTTTATGGATAAAATGTTATACAGCTACTGCTAAGTAGGTTTATTAACGGGTAAGTAAATTTACTATCTTTTGAGCAATTTCAACTACCCATGCTTTTGGGTTGACACTCATGGTGCGCTGAATGCGACCCCTAGTTTATGATGTTCTGAGTTGTTCCCCTGCGATGCCCATGCCTTAGGGAATATCAGCTCCCAAAATTGAAGTAGTGAATGTAAAATGCAGTTATCTGGGCATTAACTGAAAAAATTGTTCGAGGTAAACACCCGTCGTGGAGTTTCAAAAGTTTTTATTTTTAAACGCCCATTCTCAGGTTAAGGTCATGTAGGACGTTATTGACAAATTTTTGTTTTTTGCCAAATATCTACAAAACTGTAAATTTTAATTCAGTAAAAGTACATAATTTTTGAAATTAGAAAGCCTCAACAGTTTGATTTTTTACCCCTTATAGGTATCTATCATAATTTGGGTCTCAATGTCATTCCTTTTTCTAAAATTTAGCAAAAAAGAAAGTTACGTTCTTAGCAGTGGTATCCATAACAACCAAATTTCAATTGATATAAATGTTCAAGATGAAATCTTAAAAATTCTGGTCCAGCTTTCTAAATCATCCCTTGGTTTTCGTTTCAGGAAACTTTTGGGTTTTTTTGTAAAATTCATGAAAGTCCTATTTTTTAAATGCTCTTCTTGCTAAAATGGCACATTTTGAAAAAAATCCTAGCAGTAGTTTGGAGTACAGTGTACAGAACATATGGTAGTATGCAGATATTTCATATAAATCAAATTAGCCATCAATATTGATGTAACTAAGTTAGCCAAATTTGGTCATTTTTCAGGGGTACAACATGACCCCCCCCCCCCCCCCCCGATTTTATGTTATCTGATTTTAAGACCCAGGTCCTTAAGTCAACAAAGTATTTTAAGTTAATACATTGGCTCTACATTTAACATACAGAAGATTATACTTTTTAATGTATCACTAAAAATTTCCAATTATTTTGTTGCACTGTAAACATATATTAACGTAGTTGAGTCATGACAACGATCAAATAAAAAGTCCCATCAACCAGTCTTCAGTCTGTTGAGAGACAGACTATATTCAATGTTACACGTAGTTTGACTATTTCCAACAAAGTGCATGGTTTTCTTCAAGTGTCTTATAAAACATATTTTAGCACATTCCTCATTCAGACACCACCCACTTCTGAAATGAAACGGTTTGAAGCACTTCAAGGACCAAAAATTGCCACTTTCTGAAAATACGATGAGGCGGGAATTCAGAAAATCATGTTAGGTTGCCAAAAACAATCAAGACCCTTCCAATGTCAAATAGTTCTACAGGACAAAAAGTTTCTCCGCTTCATCCGGGCAGTAAATCTCCAACCTTCCAATGTCAAATAGTACTACATGACATAAACTTTCTCTGCTTCATCCAGGCAGCAAATCTCCTTAGTCCTTGGACATATAACTTGCCCTTCGTTCATCCATGCCATTTCTGCAAGTGCCTGGAAGCAACAACAAAACACATGGACACTAAATTGAAACTTCAGCAGTTTCCACAATAAGACTCATTGTTCCTGAGAAATCTTTAGAGAGCATTGGCAAAAGCAACTAAAGGAGTTACAAAACAGACAACAGGTGGAGCTTCTAATATCCTAAGTAAATACAAACTACTGCATCATAGAAGAGCAATGATGACACAAATTCATGGTAAGTTTTTAAACGAAAGTCAATTGAATGAATTCTGCTCTGTGCAACAAAATTTTCAATTAGCGATTAACAAGAGATCAAAAGTCATTAACCTCATAAAGACAACGGAATGGCAAACAATTAGTTGACAACCTACTGTAGTGTTCACTGAACTATTATAACAACACATGAGCAAGGCTACAATTGTTAAAAAGACAAGATAAATTCTTTCAACGTTAGTCACTTAACAATCTCGTCTAGTATCCTTGACGACATATCCACCCTTCCTTTCAACTTTACAACTGCTGTCGACGCCAGAATGTAAGGAAACGACAACTTACGTTGTAGCCATAGACAAAACCATAAGGAAGCATCATAGGAGGGTTGTTCTCGTTGAGAGGATGTCCAAATATATATAGCAGATGAGCCATGATTGGGCATAGTGTGAGTAAGCAGGGGCTTGGCAGATTCATAAAACGAAGCTTAGCACCCAAATACGCAACATTAGACTCACAAACTCGTCTCATAGATCGCCTCACACACTACATGGACATAGAATAAGGGTACTGCATTTGATGGTGGGTGTGCCACGTTTGTGAGTAATTAAACTGAGTGTGCCTGGACTGAGTCGTGGTTATAGGGAAAGAACAGTACTCTGTAACTCAGTGCAGCAGCCATATTGTTTCCAACCACTGACTATTATGATGTTGTTACTCCTTTGTCTCCCCCATGGGAATCCACCATGTCCCAAAAGTGTATTGGAACCAAGTTCAGATAATTACTACAGAGGGGGTGTATGGTGCACTATTTGGCTTTTCCATGAAACTTTGTGAAACACATGTAGTAACATACTTGATAATCAGATACAGTTGTGTCTGAACAGCAAGCCAGCAGTCCCATCACCTTTGAACTCTCAGCAGATGGCTGTCATCGGCAGTGGAGAAATGCTTGCGTGCGTGTCTGAAAGCAATAGCCAGGCCATTTTAAATACATCATGACCAAACAAAACATTGATAGGAATTAACTATTAAACACCACATGGCATAAAATCGATCTTTACAAAGGACTGATTCCCCGCATTTGTCTAATTCTAGTTGTGCACCCCAGATTGGAGTGCCATAACTGTGTACAAAATGTTTACGTGTGTAAGGAGCTTAAAGTTTTGGTTTTTTTTAGGTTTTAGACCATGCCTGTGGTGTGTGCAAGTCATGTACTGAGGTTATGAGGATAATGGCCAACACTGAGAGAGCCAGCAATGAAATCATTTCTATCCAGATTCACACAATGGTATTGATTAAGTAATAGCTAACAACTCTTCATAAAACGTTCAGAAAATGAAACGCAAGTGGCTGCTTCTGTAGAAGTCTTTCTCATTGATCAGATCACATTTTATACAGTCGTATAAACACAAGCATACCTAAACTTATACAGTACAAGCCAAAAGTATTCAGACAAAATGACTGCAATTCATCCTTTTCTCTGATATTGAGAATGATCTGTAATTAAGAGGAAAGTTAGAAAGTGGCTAAGCCATTCTGCCCTAATAGTTAATAGACTAATTTAGGCTGTCAACAGAATTAACCCTCATGATGCGGAAAACGATAACTTGTTTGATTACTTTGTACACGGTAGTTGTACACCTCGGCAGTCATTTCGCTTGGACATGGTAAGAAGAAAGGCCTTGCCAGTAATAAAATACACTAGTTTTCACAATAAACTGAACAACGTCGAAATTTGACTGAGGTTCACTGCACAAACTGCGACTAAATATCCTTTCTTTTCTGCTAGAGCATGTTTCAATTCAGGCTAAATGTCCACAGGTGTTGCTCCATGAACTTTGTCGAAATAGTGACAACTTGGCGAGACCCAATAACGTTATGTTAAACTCTGACCAATGTATGACAAATGTGAAATTTTATTGTCGAGGCAAATCTTTGAGTAAAACAGCCAAACAATTCTGGCAGAAGTTTGGCAGAGTCTGACAGTTTTGTCAAAGTTTTTTGACAAGTCTATTTTGAAAACCAGAGTCGTTCAAAGTCACAGCAAAGGCTTACATTACGCATACAGTACCGTATAGCCTCAATCCTCTCGTTGTTGTGAATTAGTTCAATAAACTCCTGTTCTTGCAGACTAAACTCCAGCGTACTCTGCAATAACAAGTACAATAAAACAATATTATCCAACCAAACCCAAAGATTTTAAAGTCCCTACAAAATGAACCAACTGCCTTTTAGATGTGTTAAATACATGTACTTATGTGCAACATATCTTTGTTTTGTTTCATTTCACACAACCACTAACTAATTACTATGCATTTTGTGCCCCCCATATTATGTGCCCCCATCAGATACCCCTTTTATTCTCTCGACGAATCACAGTAGACTGACCTATTGACATCATCGTTGAAAGCGAGCAACACATTACCGCGCTAACCACAACCTGTAGTGAGCACCTGATCGGCTGCTGGGACAGTAAAAAACCAAGTAGTTTGCTCAAGGAACGTCACCAATTAGAAACATCGCCGACGTTAGGTATCAATGTCGACTGATAATGCAATATTACTAAGCAAAACAATGGTGTCAGGCAAAGCACCCTTCGAACCGGACAGCGGCGTAGATCTAGAATAGGGACTGCTATCGATTCACTCACTACCCACGATGAACCAATTTTCGAAGTATTGCACCCACGTAAAAGGTCCTACAACAGCTACGTTTCGCACTGAATCTGACAACGGCAAACTTACCGAACTCTGTGGTGGAAAAAATACTTATTTTTCACATAAGATGTCTTGATTATCCACTAACAATATCCTCGGCAATATATCACGGCGACATGGTCGGTACCATTTTATACGATCGTGGCTCAGAAATGTCGTCAATTAACGGTGTGGGTGAATGTAGCCTACATCTCGTTTTTATCGCAAAAAAACAAACGTAAAGATGACAACCCTTGGCTGTTACTTGCCAAACGACGGTCACAACTTGTCTTGCATTAGAGTAAATAAAAGTAAGTCGACAACAAATTCTCAAGCCCTTTTTTCTGGGACAGCACGCGCGACATATATATGAGTCATCTGTCACTCACATGTTGTAGCCAATGTATCACGTATCACGTACTCCAGCGGTGGGAACGTAGAGGTGCACACCTCCCAAGTCGCACATAAAAAGAGTACGGCGGCCGTTCTAAATAAAATATTGCACTGGCTTGGCTCGATTAGTGCTTGGGTGTTGCATATACTCGAATGCATGTGACCATAAGATAGCGCTGATTCAACTTGAGTCTTGTGGCACATTCCTTGAAATTAACATCGGGAAAGGGTGTACTTACAAACCCCGCACGTGAACGTCAGGCAGTACGGCTTTGGGTACAATTTGGAGGCACGCACTGAAAAAAATGTGCAGTCAGTATGTCGATGGGTTGTGCTATGACGGGAACGGGGTATTTCCCTGACTTCAAAGTATAAAATGCCTTGTGCAATTGGTCTTTCAAATCGAACAATAGTTTAAATATGACAATCTATTCGCAGCGCTAACTTTGTCCTTTTTGCTCAATATTTTGTTTCCACATCAATCGCTTAGATTTTCCTGCAGGTCTCATTAATCGGCGTGCAGCTAGCTGCGTCGGTTACGGGTTAAGTTTCGTATGCCTTGAGTAAAATGCCTTTGTCTTCAAATGACAGTCCGTAGCGAGTTCCGTGACAGTTGGCCGGTAAGATTCCCCTTCTGTTTCACTTTACTCGGATTCCTCTGGCTTGAACATACACGGCGCTAATCCATCCAAACCTTGTTTCTACATTTTCTTAATCTTCCATTTCGCAGTACTTTTCATTGAACGTCCGTCCATTGCAAGGTGTTATACTTTTCTAACCCAAGTGCGAAAAGTCACGGGTCATTCTTTTTCATCATGCTGCGAGTGAGCCTTTCGCTTCGTTAAGATGTGTAACGCCGACTTACTCCCCGACATAATCCCGTAATTATCACGGAGCGACTACAAACTAATTAATTCTCCGGTACACGCATTCCGCCAGGATGTCACCGTGGGTCCGACAAATCTCCATTCATTGCGAATCTGTCCCCCAATGCACGCAGGGACCCTGTTCGTTAAATCTGTTCGTTAAACCCCGACGTCTTTGTGAATAAGCATTTGATGTTAGACTGAGTAAGTGGTCCCCAACCGAGAACGCGCTGTCTTCGGTGACGCTACACTACTGATCAAGGGACAGTGAGTTGTAGGATATTACATGCACGTGGAAGTGTCGAGATAAGTGTCGTATAGTATTTGAGCTTGGTTGTCTCTAACAGTTGTAATTTTGAAAATCTGTGACTTGAAATATGCACCAGACACCGTGAGGTAAGCTTCCAGTGGCAACGGGACTGTTCGATACGTCTTGGGTACCAACGATGACGTCATTTGCGTCGATTAGAATGAGCGCAACCTAAAGTTTTTTTTTCGGCGCTAAATGGGGTTCATGATGGGGTCGTACAATAGTAATTGGCGTAATTAGCTAATGCCAGGAGTAAAGGGAGGGATGATAAATTTGTGTTGATCACTGATACATATATTTAACATGTTCAAAAGTCATTTGGCCGTTATGTAGGGTCCTTAAGTCGACACTTCAAATTTTGATGCATCATACAACATTGGTGTAAAATATGACATGCATCTTTCAGTTTAACCTAAAGTGTGTCCAACTGTAACAATGTATGCCACTTTTGATAGTAAAGTCTGCTTCATATGTTCTAGTGTACTAATGAGAGACTTTTGGGAAGCCATGACAACTGTTGTGAGATTTAGGATTTCAACACGGTTTTCTAGCTGGCGCGGGAACAACTTCAATATACTCACGCAAAACAAATGGAAAATATTCGCAACGACAAAAGTTAGTGCTGATACTTATCACTGCGAAGTGGAATTTTAGAAAGTGCAGTGAAGCAGTTTGAGCTACAAACTTCTGTTGGGGAGACAAGAGTTCAAATCATGGCTACACTTGCAGACCAATGAATGTTGAGCAAAACCACCACCTACTCATCTTTGCTTACCAGTGGATAGGTACAAAAGAGTGAAAGGTGTGACAACACTATTTTAATATTTTCATACATGACTGGGAAAGTTGGGATGACAACTGGAGAGCATTCTGTAGAGCTAGTTCCCTGTGTAAAAAGTATGATCTCACAAGACCTAGCAAAATCACACGAGTAAAAAGCAAGCATTTCCCAAGGATGCTCAGGAGCTTTACTAGCTTGTCCTAACTAAATAGCAGCCACTGACTGACTGGATGGTGTTGAATTATGGGATAGAATTAATGAATTGAGAGATTGAATTCACTGTTTCCATTCCATAAGCAATCATTTCTTGCTGTGACTGAAAACTAATGTCTTGAAGTTAACAGAACTCTGCCTTGAAGTCTGCTCAACATAACATACATAACTGGTTCACAAACAACAGCCATTCAAAGCGACACAAACATTAACACACAGACCTACCTTGAGCCTCCTCAGTTTTGATTTGTTGTCAGCACACCAGGCCAGGCAGGGGGCCGTCTCACCATTGGCTATAGTGACTCCTCCACTTGTTTGGAGACCAGGAACAGATGGTGAGGTCCTTAGATGGGAAAACAGAGACATAGTGAACTCTACGACTATACTTAAAAGAATGATGCAGCAAAGAAATGTTCTGGTTATAGCAGTCCAACCAGACTGCCACAAGATGTCACTGCAATTTTGCTTGGAAGTCATTAACATTTAGGTATTAACTAAAAATATAGCCCATCTTCAGTGAGGACATGACTGGTGTACTTACAGACAAGAACAATAATAAATGGCACAACTTTCCCATCAATATTCAAAAGTATGCCTATCTTCATTAAATGCACAAGTTAACATTGCCCAGTGTGAGAGGTAATGTTTCATTGTAATGCCAAGACCAGTGGACCGTAACCAATACCAATGCTATACACAGTCCAACACAGTACTAACTGTGACATCTGAATGCTGGGCCAACTTGAGCGCTGTCTGGTAATAGCCACAACGCAGGAAGTACTCAACCAGCATGTGATCTAGTCGCTTCTTTTTCCACGGACGATGAGAACTTCTCGTATTCCTTCAAGTGTGCCAGGCATTGTTTACAAGGACAAGCTGTGTCCAGTTCATCACTAACGTTTTCATCAGCCTGTGCGAGGGAAAAAAATGCATAAATGTACACAAAATAAAAAATTGCCCGTGTATCTTCACAGCACTCACACTAGCCAATGCTCACCTCTTAAACAGAGCTGAAGGTCCACCGGAGAGCTTTTCACCACTCGGTGAAATGGATATAAACCAAAAGAAAAGAAGGAACATTCTTGTTCAGTGGGTTAGTACTAACGAAATCAAATTCCCTTGACACCTTTAGAAAACTGCAAACGGTCTTACTGGTTACATTTCGCTTCTTTTTACCTTCCTCTTACAACAACGAATCAAATCGTCTGCCATCTTCTACTGTTAGTTTTTAACTTAATGACGTCATGTAGTGAACCCAATGCCAGCCAATAAGCCCAGTGAATGCTTTGTTGAGTTCATGAGTTCACCAACAGGTTAAAAATGCAAATGGCGCAGTGACAAGTGAAAAGTATAAAAAGTCGAATCTACGAATGTTAAGGTTCTTCCGAAGGGCTTGATTTAAGTGCACTTTTATATTTGCTGCATCATTTCTTAAGATAAAAGTGTTCACGTGATCGCAATTTCAACGCATGCAGGTTAATGTTTGACATATTGTAACTCGAGTGTGATGTGTATGGCACTTAATTCCACTCTCATTGTGGAGACTTCCAACCCTATTTAAGGGTTAGTTTATGACTACACTTATACCAGTGAGCATGAAACACTGACAACGCAAACACTCTCAACATTCACAAGACTTATTTCTATCTGAAAAAAAGGTTTTTTTCCATTACAGGTACACAGTTATAGCAACCATAGTAACCATCTCGCCCGTACTGCATAACGTTAGGGTGAGTATATGGTTTGCACATTACCTAGACGACCGTCAATGCACCTTCAGCCTGCTGATTCAACAAGAACACGGAAGGAAAATCACCAGAGCCAAAATGTCGAGCACACTTGTGTTAGATATGTTGGGAGTGATAGTGTGTGCCTTTAAGAGACATTGATAATTAAATTTGATACCCCATGTCTGAACCACCAGACACGGGATAAGAACAAATAACTGAAATTGTATGCTTAGTCTCACGTGTCTGTGTTTTGTAGAATCTGCAAGTTCGTAGTTTTTCGCAGTGGGCTGTTTTCCTGCCTGTTGTTTAAGATTTCTCTCCTCTGACGAATGTTCAGATGGAAGATCCAGGATTAAATGTATATATGTCTATTAGTATTTATGTTTTCTGCGTTTTCACAATCGATTTCACACAGCTGTTGTATTGTTTAAATATACAAAAACACGCGACTATCAAAGTGTATGACAAGAGAACGAATTGGAATGGCCACGTCAGGATTTATAATAATGAAAACGATATTAACATCAAGAAACATATCAATCACTCTCAGACTGCGACTCACCACTTGCTACATATATTCAATCCTTATGTACGGATGTGAGACATGGACTCTTAATAAATCATTGGAAAGAAAGATCGAAGCGTCTGTATGTGGATATTCTGAAGGATCGGAAGAATAAGCTGGACGCAGAAAATGACAAATGAAGACATGCGCAAACACCCAGGAGTCAAACCATCTTTTTTGTCCACCATCCAAAGTCGTAAATTGAACTTTTTTGGGCACACGGCAAGACACGACAACATACAGAAAGACATACTATACTGTCACGTGGAAGGGAAAACAGCAAGAGGACGACAACGATTAATGTAGAGGGATGACATCAAGACATGGACAAGATCAACGATGACAGAATGCACCAGACTGGCAAACAAGAGAGAGAGAGATGGAGGTCATGTTCATGTTGACCTCAAAGTAGATGACACCCGATGATGATAATAGAGCTCTGAGAAGGCTTGAATCCACAGAAACTATTGCAGTGTTTAATACCACTTATTTAAATGAAAATTTGTTGCCAACATAAAAATTACAGCACGGTAGATTTCAGACATTTAAAGCCATATTAAACCCACGCTTTGTGTCAAACACCAAGTTTTGATTTAGGTAACATAACACTACAAATTTGGTAATAGCCATGAACTCTGAGCAAAATCACTGATAAACATAACTTGTGTTATCACATACCTTGCGTTTGAGAACAGATAATTTTTCAACAACATTATCCAACCAGGAAGTGACTTGACTGACATCTGATGTGTTTTTCAAACAATTTTCCAGTTCACTGAGTTATAAAGGAGGCACAGAACAGTTCTCACTGGGTTTTGCCCAGCAAAACGCACATCACTTGATTTGTCACCTTTTCTTCACTCTGTCAAAAACAGGATGCAAAGAATGACATGTTTTCAATTATTTTACATAAAAAGCCCTGCAGATGAGCACAGAAACTTTATTCTCTCTTGTGTTTTTGACAATTTCATTCCCACTGAAAACCAAGCTAGACTAAGAAGAAAAATAAGGGCAAAAAATGCAAAAACACCACTTCCCTGCCAATGCATGACTAAAGCCAACATCAGAGTCTGAAAGCAAATTTACTACCGATTCCGAAAATGTGGTCCAAAAGTACTGTCAATTACCAACTAGTTTTTTGGCAATTCTTGCTTGTTTGAGGGCTACCTAAACTCACAGCCAATTTCTCAGTCGCTACCCAACAATGCACAAATGCAGCCGGGGGCCGCCAGCTTGAAGAAGAGTGCAGCTACAGCTAAGAAAGTGGCCTTTTTTATTCACAGCATGTTCACAAATACAAACAAACCACATTCACTGAGCCTACGTGCAATGTCCACCTACAAAATGCCCCCAAACTTGGCCTACCCCAAAATTTCAATATTTTGAGAGTGCAAATTGGCTGCGGTTGCAGCTTAACTATTCAGTGCCACCTGAAAGTCGTCGGCAACGCCGCGGTAAGAAAGGAATTTGCCGCGGAAATTTTACATCAAATCCGATTTTTTTCACGCGGAAATATAATAAAATACGCAGAAAGAACATTTGACAAAAGCGGAAATCCGCGTTTCCACGGAAAATTCCAAGCCTTGATGTTTTGGTGGCACCTGGGTCATTGCTCCCATGAGATAGCCAACGTTCCTTTTATGTAAATTCTCTTGACATCCAAAATACATTTTACTATCTGTTTTTGATAATGTTACAGAAAATACTATGGTATAAACAATCTCAATTAAGCAGCATAATCTTAATGGCTACTACTTTACCATGAGGAAATTCACCATTGTTTGATGATGCCAAACTTAGTAGACTTTCCAGGAGAATTCCTAGTGGTCCACATGATAACCTATTATGTGATAAACAATGTGCCTATATGCCCAATGGATCACGACCCAGTGAGGCTTATAACCACAATTGAAATTGTCACTTCAGTGTACAGATTTAATCAATTTCACCAACATCAAACCATTTTCCGAAATGCAATCTCAAGTTCAAATTGTCAGACTAACAAATTAACTGACAAATTATATGTTCCATACCATGTGAGCAGAAAACAGTAGAAACCCCAAGCAAAAGCATGGGATGCCTCCCAGGTTTTTTCTCACAAAGGTTTCCTTGTGATGACTTGTCTGCCTTGAATACCTCCCTGTCTCTAACTTCCTTAAAGATGGAAACACTGCCAAGTCGGTCCTTTGAACAAAATATTCATATCATTCAGATACTAAGAAAAGTTACAACATTCTCTAAGGGTCATTCCTAATAAATCAGTTGCATTTACTATGGAAAGGGAAACAAATTGAAACTATAAATATGAATGAAAGAAGCTTAATTTTGAAGCTTTCCTTTTTTCCTAGGAAGGCCAAGATATAACTTCATAAACACACTACATGCAGACATCTTTAAAGAATTTGAAAGATGGCATTATTATCAAGAAGTGCAGAAACGAGCAACCCAGAGTGTTGAAATGCCCCAACAAATGCATCGCAAACGGTGTGCTTCTAGGGTTGTTCATTTGTTTCATAAAAACAGCCACTAGATGGCTCAAAAACAGCCAATCCATTTGAAAACAGAAAAATGCCATTGCTTCTTGAATAGAAAGCTATTCACCATATTTCATAAAAATCTGTCAAGGAACTTCAGAGAAACAGAAGAAAACGGAAAAAAATGAAAATGCCACTATGGGGAACAGTGAACAGTCCTGAAAGACCTAATCTATTGTAAGCTTCATATGAATACAATTACTAAATTCAATAAAGATCCAGCAGTGTGTTACGGCGATGCAGCTATGGGGGCAAAGAAAAACAAAACTACCACTAGGAGGCGCCACAAAAGTCGAATTCATTATACTCAACCCTGCCCTCTTTACACCGAGTACATACATAACAGTTTTCAAAATCATGGTTTGGTTGAATAAGGGGTAGACACCAAAAAATAGACTCGAAAACAGTCAAAATAGCCACTAGGCGGCGCAAACTACGTCAAATCCATCCGAGAACAGGATGATAGCGTCATCTCATTCATAGATGAGCATACGGCAAAATTTCACGGGGACCTTTGAAGATAAGGTAAACGTAAAAAATATGAAATTGCCACAAGGGGGCACACTGATTGTTCGCCCAGGCCGTTCCATTCACGAAAGGAACATATGTGCCAAATTTCATGAACATACATCAAAGGGTTTTGGAGATAGAGCAACAGACGCCAGACAGACGGCAGGACGGGAATCACAGCATAATGCGTCCTCATATAAATATGAAGAATTGGTTTTGGCTTTTAATTTCAGAAAATATATACTTTCTTGGATTGACATTGGATAGTTAATTGGATATTTTAGGATGAATATAGCATGAACAATTAGGGCCAGGTAAACGTAATCTTAAGAGTGGTCATGCCAAGGAGTAATGGACACTGCAGACTAAAAAAATGAATAGAAATGACCACTAGGTGGTGTTTTTTCCTGAGTCCAACTGAAAAGTGGAAGAGGGAAGGCATCTTTAGTCAATTTCAAAGCAATTTGCATCTAAATGTCAAATAAATCTATCAAGGAACTCCACCGATGGAGATGAAAATACAAGGAAAAAATTAAGAGACAGTCCATATAAAAACCAGTAGATATTCAAAAATCAGTCTGTACGTCAAAATTTAAAANTCTCAAGTTCAAATTGTCAGACTAACAAATTAACTGACAAATTATATGTTCCATACCATGTGAGCAGAAAACAGTAACCCCAGGCAAAAGCGTGGGATGCCTCCCAGGTTTTTTCTCACAAAGGTTTCCTTGTAATGACTTGTCTGCCTTGAATACCTCCTTGTCTCTAACTTCCCTTAAGATGGAAACACTGCCAAGTGGGTCCTTTGAACAAAATATTCATATCATTCAGATACTAAGAAAAGTTACATTCTCTAAGGGTCATTCCTAATAAATCAGTTGCATTTACTATGGAAAGGGAAACAAATTTTAACTATAGAATGAAAGAAGCTTAATTTTGAAGCTTTTCTTTTTTGCTAGGAAGGCCAAGATATAACTTCATAAACACACTACATGCAGTCATCTTTAAAGAATTTGAAAGATGGCATTATTATCAAGAAGTGCAGAAACGAGCAACCCAGAGCGTTGAAATGCCCCAACAAATGCATCACAAACGGGTTGTTCATTTGTTTCATAAAAACAGCCACTAGATGGCACAAAAACAGCCAATCCCTTTAAAAAGGAAAAATGCCATTGCTTCTTGTAAAGAAACCTATTCACCATATTTCATAAAAATCTGTCAATGAACTTCAGAGAAACAGAAGAAAATGGAAAAAAATGAAAATGCCACTATGGGGAACAGTGAACAGGCCTGAAAGGCCTAATCTATTGTAAGCTTCAAATGAATACAATTACTAAATTTAATAAAGATCCACAGTGTGTTACAGCGATGCAGCTATGGGCGCAATGCAAAACAAAACTACCACTAGGAGGCGCCACAAAAGTTGAATTCGTTATACTCAACCCTGCCCTCTTTACACCGAGAACATAGTATTACATAACAATTTTCAAAATCAGGGTTTGGTTGATTGAGGGGTGAACACCAAAAAATAGACTCGAAAACAGTCAAAATAGCCACTAGGTGGCGCAAACTACATAAAATCCATCCGAAAACAGGATGATAGCGTCGTCTCACTCATAGATGAGCATACGGCAAAAATTCACGGGGACCTTTGAAGATGAGGTAAACATAAAAAAAATGAAATTGCCACAAGGGGGCACACCGAGAGTCGGATCTGTCCAAAAGTTCGCCCAGGCCATTCCATTCACGAAAGGAACATAAGTGCCAAATTTCATGAACATACATCAAAAGATTTTGGAGATAGAGCAATGGATGCCAGACAGACGGCTGGACGGGAATGACAGTCCTCACATAAATATGAAGAATTGGTTTTGAGTTTTAATTTCAGAAAATATATACTTTCATGGATTAACATTGGATAGTTAATTGGATATTTTAGGATGAATATAGCATGAGCAATTAGGGGTAAACGCAATCTTAAGAGTGGTCATGCCAAGGAGTAATGGACAATGCAGACTAAAAAATGAATAGAAATGACCACTAGGTGGTGTTTTTTCCTGAGTCCAACTGAAAAGTGGAAGGGGGAAGGCGTCCTTATTCAATTTCAAAGCAATTTGCATCTAAACGTCAAATAAATCTATCAAGGAACTCCACCGATGGAGATGAAAATATAAGGAAAAAATTAAGAGACAGTCCATATAAAAACCAGTAGATTTTCAAAAATCAGTCTATACGTCAAAATTTAAAACAACTTCATTTTATGTACATGGGGAGGTATCCTAACATAAACCCAAATGCCAAATTTTGTACACTCAATGACCCCTAACTTCGCCGCTGGAGGATGATAACACAAATTGGCACAATTGGGCATATTAGACGTTTCAAAAATCGCAAGTTTTCAGCAACAAAAATGAGTAACATACAAAATAGATCAAAAGCTATATTTTTGTGGCTGAAATAACCAACGTATACTGTGCATAATTCTGTGCCATTTATTAAAATCTGACAGTTTTGTGCTAGACAGGGGAGATAATCCACAGACCACTTTTTAGGGCTAATTTTAGTGGCCATTTTTGTGACCTTCTTACTGCCATAAAACACCTTGTAGCCTTATGTGACGTTTTGAACATACAGTTAAAGAGTTAGTCTTGACGACTGAGCAATAAAAAATCTTGCCTCAACTTTACACTTTAGTGAAAATTGTCTTGCAAAACTGTCTATTTTCATAGTTTGGAAATGATGAGCACAGTTTACAGACCATTTGAACAAACTTTTAGGCAAGAAGTCTGCTTTAAATAGTTATAGAAACCAAGTCTAAACTCTTTCAGACAAATGAAAACAAGATGTTTTCTGGGTATATTATGCGGCTAGTATCAAAACTGAACCCGATGACCTTTGCCCACTGAGGGAGTCAGTTGAGGTTAAGCTTGAGGATACATAAAAAATGTATGTGCAACCCTCTTGTATTCTTTCATTCCTTTTACATTATCAGGTTAATTTAAATACTCTGTAGAACTTTTAAATGGAAATAAATGCCTTTAAGATTAAACGAGTAAGAATTGATATTTGTAATGACTGGTTTTGAGAGAAGCAAGTGCATTTTAAAAATGTCGATGGGCCTTCATGTTCCTTTAGAGTTTATTCTGCAAAAAATCCGATCACAAAAGCTTTGTGCTTTAGTGAGTAATGTCAAAGACACCACTGAACATTTGCGATACAGGAAACTACCTCACAAAGCAAGGCCTATGCCAGAGTACGAACTCTTACTACCCAGAGTCGGTGAATTTCTGACTGAACAGGACCAGTCATGGAAGAGTCAAGTAATGCTGGACGTTACCACTCTGCTCCTCTCCTCGTGAACGTAGCAGCCTTGTCAAAGTCTACCGGCATTTCTGTTTCGAGATATGACTTTAGTGAAAGTCAGAATGGAAAGGATCTCTGTGATCGCAAGATCGCNAAGTGGTGCTTGGTAGTTTGATGGTCCCTATATTGTTTTGTGCAGCCACAAGAATTAATGAGGAAAATGATATGGCTTCATTATACAAGGGTCTTAGGTTGTAAAAGCCACATTTCTTGTCCAGTTTCCGAAATTACAAAAACTAAATCGTGGTCCCTAGCACGAATTTTTCAAATATTCTATTTAAAAACTTCAAAAATTGAAAATACAATTGTCGCACAATGTGTTTATGATTGGTTTAATTGCCTAGGGAATGAAAACATCTGCACCCCGAGGCGAAGCATGGTACCTTTAATCGTTGTCACCGATTCTGCGCTACACAAACCTGTTGATTGCCCAATCTCGAGCTGTCGGGTTGTCGACGTAGGATTCTTTTCATGTCATGGGGGATTAAAGTGCGAGCACCTTTCTATACTAGGTATCATTTAGCGAGCAAATTGCATTGTCAGGGTCTTACAATGCGAACACCACCTTACTTTTACTGGACATTATTGAATGAGCAACTTGCAATCTCGGGGTGTTATAACGCGAGCGCCTTACTGCAGTACGTGTCAGTGAGCGAGCACCTTGCATAAGCGGGAATTTAAAACGCGAGCACCTTAGTACAGTGCAGGTTATTGAGGGAGCACCTTGCAATCTTGGGGTCTTTTAACGCGAGCACCTTACTGCAGTACGTGTCATTGAGCGAGCACCTTGCATAAGCGGGAATTTAAAACGCGAGCACCTTAGTACAGTGCATGTTATTGAGGGAGCACCTTGCAATCTTGGGGTCTTTTAACGCGAGCACCTTACTGCAGTACGTGTCATTGAGCGAGCACCTTGCATAAGCGGGAANAACGAGGCAAGATCATTAGAATGGGACTTCCTCAACACATTTTGGTGTTTATAAATTTTGTTTTAATTGAAAAAATAAACTACCAGGTTGTGAACAACCTCTTCAAACAATATGGCGGACCAAAAAATGGGTTTGTAATGGCTTTATACAAATGACAAAACTATGTTTGGTGATTTTACACTTGTTACAGTATTTCCCCTTTTGAATGTATGGGGCTAAATATAAGAGTAAGAGAGATATCTCTCTCTTAAGAGGTTACTTATTTTTAAATATTTGTTATTGTTTAGTGACGAGCAACATGACCAACCTTTTTCATAGTCAATGTCCAATAACTCCAGAAATATGTACCACGACAGGCGGAAGGTGCTATAAGAGATGAATTCTGAAAGACGGAATCCGGCGTCTGCATGGTGTTCTGACCAAACTTGGTAGAAGCAAGACATAGGAGACCTACAACAAAATATCATCAATGTCAAGTACAATCCACAATGAGGAATAAAGTTGCAAATGTCAGAGATATGATGGTGCGGTCATCCTAACCTCATTAATTAAGAGTTTCACTTACTCTCTGATATCTTTTCTCTATGTTCAATTAGATGTAGCATTGCATGAACACATATGACTAGAAGTAGCATGTGATGGTTGCAACATTCCAAACATATTTGAATAGTACTTAAGTTCACAATAAAGGTTTGCAATCATTTTTTTCAAAATGTGACACCTAAAACTGCAATACAAATTTAACTTAAAATTCTAAAAAGGGTTTTTATTTAAAAGGATACCAGTTTTGACCCATTAACAGATACCAAAACGATTTTCCACCTTCGATAACCCAAACACGTTTGGAGGAAAATTTGAAATCTCCTTTCTAAGTGTGCTAAACGGGTAAGCCTGCTATGGGCAAGCCTGTCTAGTGCTTTTAAACGGCATCTGTAGGAAAAGACCACCAACCAAGGACCATAATATCCATTTTGTGAGATAAAGAATATGATTTTTTGTTGATTCCTGCTTTAATCTTTCAAGATTGATCCCAATGGTGCATCAACAGGTGACAGAATGAGGATTGGCTGAAATCATCAAAACAGGGTTTAGTATTTGTTTAAATGTATGATAAGTTTGATTTATTTATCTGAAAGGATACAATGAAAGATCACTTGTTATTGATGTACCATTCAAAAACAAAGTTTTCATCCAAAATGTCAATTAACTGGACCACAACAATGGTACAATGTTGTGGATTACATAGAAGAATTGGATTTGGCTTTTAATTTCAGAAAATTTATACTTTCATGGATTAACATTGGATAGTTAATTGGATATTTTAGGATGAATATAGCATGAACAATTAGGGGTACATGCAATCTTCTTAAGAGTGGTCATGCCAAGGAGTAATGGACAATGCAGACTAAAAAAATGAATAGAAATGACCACTAGGTGGTGTATAACGTGAGTCCAACTGAAAAGTGGAAGGGGGAAGGAATCCTTAGTCAATTTCAAAGAAATTTGCATCTAAAAGTCAAATAAATCTATCAAGGAACTCCACTAATAGAGATGAANGAACAAATTATTATAAAGTCAATTTCAGGAAAGGTGCGTTATGGCTGCTACAGAGTTCCAAATTTGGCCGAAAGTGGCTTCGGTGATTTTGGGTATAGACTCTACCTGTTGGTTTTTACATGGAGTCACTCTTAAATTGGACACTAGGGAGCTTAGAAGTATTGGGATTCAATTAAATGTTGCAGGAATGAGCTTTGGCTTTAATGTTCACAAAAATAAAATTGTGAACTTCAACAGAGATCTTTCCAGGTATTTACGGCTAAAGATCGACTTTGTGCTTAGCTTGGTTTCCTCTACTTTTAAACAAAATATTACATTTTGCGATTAATGAACTGAACTTATTGTTCAATGATTGTCTTAAAGAAGGATTGAACTAAAAACAGTTTTTATCCCACCCATGTCAAACTTGTGAGGCATAACAAATCTTTAGGCCGTAAAATCTAAAGAGAAACAACCACAGACAAAAAACATATCTCCTACTAGGGAGCACCACAGTAAACAAGGACACAAGAAAATCACCATACTCTAATGAGCTAAAAATTGAAACTTCAAACATTTCACAAGAAAGCAGAAAACCGTCAACCTTTCTCCGACTCCTAAATCTAATGAACATTTTAGTTTAATGTTCAAGAATGGCAAAACTATTACAACACAAAAATTTAATTCAAATTACTTACCTGTAGTAGAGAAACTGATACAAGTAGTCTCTCATCACTTCATAATGAATTAGGAACTTGCCCATGTGTACGATGCAACCTTCACAACCATCATAATGACTGATGTGGCCGCAGTTATGACATTTTCCGACAAAGCCTGAAGTATGCAAAAAACAAATCACAAATAATTATTAAAATGACCTGATGGTAATGATCAACCTGCAAAATTTACTTCAAAATTGTAACAACCAGCGACACAAAGTGCTAGGTTATCACACATGTTATTTGTAACTTATACAGGACAGTATAAAACTTCCACTATGCATTTATCAGGATTTCAATGATGGGACATGCCAGTAAGTATTAAAAAGATAAGTAGGTCAAAACAAACTTAATGTCACGCTTCATCAGGAAACTATTGTCTGATCAAGAGTATTCAAATTCATCATAAGCTAATTTTCTAATTAAGTCCGGGACTTTCATGGTTGGTCAACTATTAAGTCCATTTCGTAAATCAATATTGCAGACAACTGAAGAGAAAAAAATCCCATGAAAAGAACTTTGAAAGATATAGAATTCTTGAGCACTTACACTGAGCTTGAAATTGGGAATACCGCGTAAGAAGCACACATTTGATAGCCATGGCCTGGCACTCATGTAACGTAGACTCGCACTTTTTACAGAAAAGTGGCTTGACCTGAAGTACGCCACTAAATGTTTTTGTAAATAAAGTTCCAGGATGAATGCTCAACTTGGAATTTTGAGGTTCTTTGAAGGGAATCTTTTTCAATGAAAATGCCTGGACATTATACATGTTCGCGATACTTTGTACAACTTCAGCTTTCACTGCCTTTGAACAAAAGCACTGACCATCACACGTGAGACACGTGACACGATTTCCTTGCATTCTGATCACACAGCATTTGTCCCCAGATACAACTGCAAATGAGTCTGTTATCAACCAGCCTAACGGAATGATGAACATCTGAAAGTATACACAAAGAACAAATCCAATGAATCTTAAACAAACATGGACCCTACGTACTTGAAACGCAACTGCTTCTTTCACCAAGTAATGTGAACAAAATGACTTTAGAGTACTTGGTTATTTTTTTGATGTGAGGTACAATTCAAATAACCCTTAATTTATGGTTTCAAAAAGAAACCAGTTGTTAAAACTCATAAGGAATTGTCAAAATTTGGTAATGATAGTTAAAATAGTTAAATATGACAAATCAAGCACGTATTAATCCAAATATATACAACTTCTTCACACAACATTTATCAACGAGAGCAGCATCTGCTGACAACACTGATGACACTTAAGTGAAAAGTTTACATCCCGTTGTCACGTGTGAAGCTTCACTAGAGTAAAGTAAACTTGCAATTTAACTTTGATCCAAGATGAAATTTAAGTGTTCAAAATGACCACCACAACAATCAACACAAAAGTTAACGGTCAGAGGGAAAGACACTAACAATTAGCAACTAATAGCATGGCACAGAGCAGTAACAGAGTGCATTCAAGACATCATACAAAACTTGTATAAATTGGGTAACAGGCAATACTAAACATTCAATTACATCACAAACAGGTCCATTTAAAAAACTACAAAAATATACAAACTAATTCACATCTCAAAAAATTATCATAATTATGTAAGTTCTACACTTCGACTATCTATCCATATTCCTAACATGTGGTCATTCGATAACAACAAAGTATAAATGTATGCACACCACTATGTAAATTACCTCAGGAGGCTCAGCAAAATATGCATGGTCATCTGCAATCAAATGTGAAATTTCATAAACATGATGGAGAAACTGAGTGAATACAAACATTGTCATGATAGTCCAAAATCGGATAAGTAGCAGATTAGGTAAAAAGTGTTGGCTTAAAGAAGACTGTGTCAAAAATGTGTAACAATAGCTTAGGGCCATTGCAGTACTGAAATGTATGGGACGGGGAGATGGCACTTTCATGTCTTACCCACCGCCCATATTTTTCCTTTTAGTTCTCCGAACATTGACCCATGATTTTTAAATAGGCTGAAATATGAAATATGGGGTTTTTGAGATAATCAACCTGTCTTGTCAAAAACAAAAACGCCCAACAGGGGGTGCCATGGTAGTCAAATGGGTCTGAAAATTGATTGCTGCAGGTGCATACCAGCCGTCTATCTCTACGTTATGCGGTTTCAAGATAATTCACAGACAAGGAATGACTTGAGCTATTGAAAACTAACAGGGGGTGCCACAGTAGTTGAATCAGTTCAAAAATTGACTGGTGCCAGCACGCTCTTGCCATATACCTCTTTTTAGTGACTTGAGCAACAGCTAGTGTACATATTGAATTCTGTACACTACCATCATGGGCTTGTTTGGTTGTTTTTGGATATTTTTGGGTTTCTTCCAAGGGAATTTTTGGTGAGTTTTGATTTCTTTTGAGAGGGTATTAAGGTTTTATGTTCGGCTGAAAATACACACCTGTCAACATTTACAGGACAAAAAACATCACCCACTTTTAATAATTTACTTCTTTGAAGAAGGACAACCCTTAATTTAAATTTTCTTCAACAGCCAACCACACACAAATTTTTATTTCAACTGCCATTCCCCCTCCTATGCGGATTTTGCTGGAACAGCCCTTAAAAACTTTTAAGAATGTATAATTTCTTGTGGACAGCATTGACTAACATTGGAAGTACAGATACTAAAAATAAGGATTACCTACCGATACAAGTTTTGTAACCAAAATAACTGCCACCACTACACATATGAAGCAATTTTTTTCCAGCCTCAACATGCAGACAACCCATAAAAAGCTCCTCTCCATCTACAGGGAAATAACACAAAGGCACATAACAAACTATGTATGCACAATGCAACAGCTGCAATACCAATAAGGAATGGCGGTTAAAATAAGCTATAAATTTATTGCAAAAGNTGAAATATGAAATATGGGGTTTTTGAGATAATCAACCTGTCTTGTCAAAAACAAAAATGCCCAACAGGGGGTGCCATGGTAGTCAAATGGGTCTGAAAATTGATTGCTGCAGATACATACCAGCCGTCTATCTCTACGTTACGCGGTTTCAAGATAATTCACAGACAAGCAATGACTTGAGCTATTGAAAACTAACAGGGGGTGCCACAGTAGTTGAATCAGTTGAAAAATTGACTGGTGCCAGCACGCTCTTGCCATATACCTCTTTTTCATGACTTGAGCAACAGCTAGTGTACATATTGAACTCTGTACACTACCATCATGGGCTTGTTTGGTTGTTTTTGGATATTTTTGGGTTTCTTCCAAGTGAATTTTTGGTGAGTTTTGATTTCTTTTGAGAGCGCATTAAGGTTTTATGTTCGGCTGAAAATACTCGCCTGTCAACATTTACAGAACAAGAAACATCACCCACTTTTAATAATTTACTTTTTTGAAGAAGGACAACCCTTAATTTAAATTTTCTTCAACAGACAACCACAAAAAAATTTTCATTTCAACTGCCATTCCCCCTCCTATGCGGATTTTGCTGGAACAGCCCTTAAAAACTTTTAAGAATGTATAATTTCTTGTGAACAGCATTGACTGACACTAAAAATAAGAATTACCTACCGATACAAATTTTGTCACCAAAATAACTGCCACCACTACACATATGAAGCAATTTTGTCCAGCCTCAACATGCAGAAAACCCATGAAAAGCTTTTCTCCATCTACAGGGAAATAACACAAAGGCACATAACAAAATATGCATGCACAATGCAACAGCTGCAATACCAATAAGGAATGGCGGTCAAAATTAGCTATAAATTTATTGCAAAAGCACATTTTAAGTCTGATGTCTTCTAGCTGCTAATTGACTTTTGATTACATTATTAAAACTACAATGATGTTAAGAAGTCATATTGAAAATCATATCGAAAATATAATTACCATGAGTTGTACAGCTGCCGACTCTGTTGAAGAAATCTGCTTGGTGAGGGGAGCAACTACAAAGACCATGGCGTCGGACAATGCAAACGGACGTTTTCTGGAATTTCAACAAATGTGTGAGACAATGTGAATCTTGGCATGAATACATACCCCAAGCGGCTTATGGGAATGGTCCTATCAAGCAAGTGACTTTTCATTCAAACAAAGTTCAATCGTTTTGCAATGTGGTTTAAAGATAGAGAAATATTTCACTTTGTCATATTTTAACGATAATCCTTTAAAGAGCCTCCATGGGCGCTTTATGTGGGTGGTGATTTATAAGAATGTACACGACAATAGCACTTTGTTACTACGTACCTTTAACAAACTTTGCGAATAATCCAAATCGGCAACCGCAAACACTCCATCGCAAGATGATAGGCATATTATACCTTCTAGTACACACAAGGCATGTGTGTACTCGTCTACATGAGTGTCCAGAGGTATTGATGCCTCACCTTCAACAGCCGATGAGGTATTTTTACAGGTTCAGAGGATGCATCCCTTGGGTGCTTTAAATAAACAGTACATCTTAAAAAGAATAAGCACAAACTTGTTTTTAATGTTACATAAAGCCCAAGATTTGAACAACTTCAGAACATCAGGGTACAAAAACACTGTTAGGAAGTTCTTTAAAATGTTTCACTTCTGCATGAGAGACTATAGATTTTTTAAGAAATAACTATCACAAAAATGAAATGATAATTTAAGAAACTGTGGCTACTTTGAACATCCACACCAAAGGGAATTTCGTCAAATTATAGACTGTTTTGCTAAATAATGAACGCACCTTTCCGTTTTGCTATATTTTCATAAAAAGACATTGGTCACACAACCTAAGTAATGAAATTGATCTAAGCCAGCCAGATGCTGTTTGCAAATGTTCAATGCTTTAAATGTTAACAACATAGTAACAATGTTAAATTCTTGCCTCGAAACAGTCAAACTCTTCGAATTTTGAAATCACTCTGAAAAGTCCAATTACTTAGTTAATTTATAACAAATAAGGACTATAAAAATTCTCCAGATTGTTAACAACAGGAAAATTCTCAATGTACATCATTTTAAGAACTGATGCTGAAAGTGAAGAGCTCATATGTACAACAACATGATGTGTCAGCGCATATATGGCTATGACTGTATAATTTTTGCATACAATGTACTAAATACAGCCACAGGATACAAGAGGCTTTACTTAATTGCGAACCAAGTGCCCCCGTGCAGGCCTTTATCCAGGATTTTGAAAATAGGGTGTCCAAAATGGGGTTCTCATATTCTGGGGCGTCCATGATTCCGACGCGTAACCCCCCCACCCTCAGCAATACCCCCAAACACACAGATTTTTTACACAAAAATGCATAGATCAAGGTTTTTACATCTAAGTTTATGAAACAGCCTTCCATGGTGAGCATTTTTACTAAAAAACTGTGTAGACCAAGACAATGCTGTCAATCAAGTGTCAAAATAGCAACAATGTATATAAATTGTATATTTCTTTCTGCTTTGAAAAAAAGAGCCCAACTGTGAGCCTTCAGAGGCTTCCTAGTATTCATTACAATGTGTGAGTCCAAACTTGAAAGGTTCCTATTGACAGTGGGCGTCCAAACTATACATTGGGCGTCCTTGCCAGGGTGTCCAGATTAGTGCTAGGGCGTCCATTTGGACGCCCAGGACGTACGCTGCATAAAGGCCAGCCCCCGTGACCAATGTTGAGGACAGTAGTGCGTAATTAAGGTGAACAGAAAAATATCCATGCAGTCAGAATTTATGGCTAAGAAAGAGAGAAAAGACTGGAGACGCTAATGTCCTTTGCTACTTGGAGAAGTAAGAGCACATGCGCAAGGAAAGGGCCAAGTCTCTCGCGTGTTCCTAAATGCCAGTAGCTGCACAAAACAGAAACTCCTTTCATGATATACCGGCTTGACATAAATGACTTGAATGCGCTGTCATTTCTTCTCGACTTTTGTCAAATGTGAATGAAAGAGGATTATGAATTATAGCTATACCTGTATCTGACACACTCTTTTTGATCCTTTTTTGTGTACCCCATTGTTTCATTTTTACTGCACATTTTGAAAAGTCAACGGGAAGCTCCCCATCCACGAAAAAGTCCTTGTAAATATCTGTCACGGAAGAAATCAAACAAATGTATCTGAAATTGAGAAGACCAAATAAAATGAAACTTCATAATGTATTGAATGTTAGAATGAGAGCACCTTATGGTACGAGAATGTCGAAATGGAGGCACCCCTTGCCATGACCACAGGCCTGTGTAGTCATGCAACTGTGTGACAATGCAATAGTTCTTACCAGCTTATTAGTGCTATGGCAATGTTTAAATGTAGAAACTTACAATATCACAATGCCTGAGAGCAGCATTGGAATGTACACCATTATGAACAGAAGCGCCTTTCAAGATTGCAGCAAATATGCAAGAGCACCTACTTGCAGCAGTGACCAATGGCATCAACAGTACCTGGCAAGTTACTAATATCCTATTCAGATATTGGAATCTACAAACTGGAGCACCTTCCAAATTTTGCTGTTCGTTGAGCAAAATAGAGCACCTCGTAATCGTAATTCTAGAAACAACAGAGAACCGAATTTTTCTAGCAAAATTCAAGGCACTGTGATGATCAATTTATGCATTTTAATGGCACAGGCAAACACAGTTCAAACGTATAATATAATTCTGCATCACCAAATTTTAAGGAAATCACCCTCTTTTCTAAGAAAAAGACAAGATTTGAATGATTTTCCAATGATTATTTCAACTGATATTAATATTTTCCTTTGTCACAATATCTGAGTCCATCACAAGAAGATGCTGAAGAAGGTACTTGACTCTGAAATTTGACACAAATGCATATTGTAATTCTACAGAGATTAAAAGTTGCAACACCTTACATTAGCTAAAATGAGTCGACTTTTTAACAACCTTACGTAGCGAAAGGCTATACTTACACATTTTCTATTTGAACATGTTCCACTTTTAAAACAATTTTCTTCTCTTATGAAAAATGCATTGTTTTTAGCAATGAAATTCAACATACCTTAGCAGAGGTGTACAACATTGACATGTCCACTATAAATAGACAATGTGTCATTCTCAAAAGTATTTTCAATCAAGTACTCACACTTACTATGATATTTTACAAATTTTCCGTTTCTTTTCATATAATAAAACTATTTACAAAGGTACGCGATTCACCCGCTGCTAAAATATCACGGTCAGTTCTTACTAAACTGCAGTTTATTCCAGTATGCAATAACAGTGTCAGTGAAGAAACCAACAGAGGCAAAGGTCAATTTAGGTACTGATGAGTTAGAGACCTGCAGTCATGAGATATCAATTTGAATATAAAATCTCCCAGTGGCTGAAGAACCCCTTCCCCTCTCAACAAAGTATATACATTTATATAATCTGACACTGCCTGCAACTGAGAGAGGTACATGGTGCTCAAATGAAGCCAGTTACGCATTGATCTGAAATGAATGAAATACAACAAAACAAAAAACATGGCTAAACAGAAAAATGAGTAAAAGACGTATCAAACAGAACATCAAAAGTCCAGTATAGGGTATTTAAAAAGAAGTAAGGGAGTATAAAATACAAGAAGGTTGATAAAACACCAGCAAATAACTGTGGAAAGAACAAGCATCAATTTCAGTGATCAGCGAGCTGGAATACAGAACTGTAATTATCACTTGATGCTAACTAATACTTGAAAATACACCTGAATTAATTGTTCAAACATTTATGTCATTGAACATTTCTCCGATTCAGAACTTGACACCTTGAATGCATCGTCTCCGCCTGATAAAAACATAGAGTCCTGATAGGTGGATTTTCTGTCCAAAAATGCTACAATCTCTAGGTAACAAGGTGAATAAATTGAAAAATCACGGAATTGCTTACACTCACTACAGTTTTATAGATTGGAGGACTGGAATTCAACTTTCGAAGGCCAAGAATAGCCAATTACACTGCCTTGTAATGCTGCAGGCATACAACCATACAGGGGTCATAGAAAATCCCTATAAAAAGTTACTCCCCAGAGTTCAACAAAACTATCGGGTGAATAAGGTTGGAATCTATGATTTAGGAAGAGAGAAAACTGGATCTGAAAATGTCCAAACAAAATTGTTTCCTTTGACCACCTGCTCACGTTTGATACACCTGCATGTTCCTCACTGGCTGCACCAAACGGAAGTTGTTTTACATTGAATGACTTGAATGAGATCTAATTTCTCCTTAAACATTGTCACAAGTGAATGCAGCAACATTTGGAGAATGTTCACTGTTATAGTTGTCTCGGACATTACTTTTGTGCCCTTTTATGGATACCACTATTTCATTTTCTCTCAGGATACTTTCACGGGTCTATTGGAAACTCCTCATCACGATGATGCCTTTGTAAAGTCTGAAGACATCTGAGATATATCTAAAATTGAAATGAAAGATTCAAAAACAAAAGCAAATGACAAATATGATTATGATAAGGTCAACAGTACAGCACCTTATGCAATGAAAAGACAACTTGATTCTATGAGCAACTTCAGCCATGCACCATATGTTATGAAAATGTGAAAATGGGAGCACCTTATGCTAGGAGGGAGTTAAAATGGGAGCACCTTCTGCTAGGACAACCTAAAAATAGGAGCACCTTATGCTACGAGAATGTCAAAATCTGAGCACCTTGTGCTAGGAGAATGTTAAAATGGGAACACCTTACCCTACAAGATTGTTAAACTTCTCATGTTAGAATGGTAAAAATGGGAGCACCGTATGCTACGAGAATGTCAAAGTGGGAGCACCTTGTGCTAGGAGAAAGTTAAAATGGGAGCACCTTATGCTAAGAGAATGTCATGGTCGTGAGGGAACGTCGTGTGGTGTGATACCTCCACGAGGGTTGGCATCCTGGAATTCTTGACAGAGTGGACAGGACTTGCACAGCCTTTCAATATCGGCGCTTATTCTGAACCAGTATACGCTCTCGCGGGCCAATCTTCTTGTCTTCTCCACACCTTGGTGGCTGTCATGAAGTTGTCGCAAGACGTCTTCCTTCATCGTGTTTGGGATAATGATTTGTCGTCCCTTGAACAGAACACTAGCTTCAATGGCTAATTCGTCTCTAAACGACCAGTAAGGTCTTGCTCGTTTGGGCAGGTCTTTGATGTTTTCTGGCCATCCTTGGTAAACGATCTCTTTGATAAAGTTGAGTACTGGATCACGTGTGGTTTCTTCTCGCATGCAGGTTTGTTTGGATTCTGAGAAGTTGACGATGGCAGTTGTTATGTCAATGTCATTGATTTTCTCGTCGAGTTCTATATCTGAGTCGTTCTCGGGGTTTGGTAGTCGACTGAGGGTGTTGGGGAGTGTCATCTGGCCGCCAGGTCTGTAGGTGATCCCAAAATTGTACCCCTGTATCTTCACTAGCATTCGTTGGAGTCTTGGAGGTGCAGAGTGGAGTGGCTTGGAGCATATGGTGACTAGTGGCTTGTGGTCCGTAACGATGACAAATGCTTTGCCGTATAGGTATGTGTGGTATCTCTGTTCTCTGTACACTATAGCCAACATCTCCCTCTCGATGTTTGAGTAGCGGGATTGACAGGCGTGGATGTCTTTGAGCCGAAGGCCACAGGTTGTCCGTCTTGGATAAGAGCGACTCAGAGTCCTTTTTGAGAGGCGTCGACCTCTAGGGTGAGGGTCTTTGTCGCATCGTAGTACAACAGTGTGCAGTCAGGAATAACCAGGGTTTTCAATTCCTGGTAGCACTTCTCATATGACTGATTCCATGTCCATGCAGTGTCAGCTTTTAGGAGACAGCATAACGGGTGGGCCTTCTCAGCAAAGTTAGGTATATACTGGGACAAGTAGGTGAGCATGCCCATAAACTGTTGTAGATCTTCCTTGGACTGGGGGGAGGGCATGTGATGGATGTCGTGGATTTTAGAGGGGTCAGGCTTGACGCCCTTGTCGGTGTAAAGATTGCCAAAGAAGGATATGCTGGTCTGTTTAATAACGCACTTAGAAAGAAAGATGTCCGCAGGTTGGTGACATTCTGGACGTTAGTTCAGGTTGCAGGTTGATGTACGGATGTTGAGAGACATGCAGGTTTACCGCTGCCACCATGTAGTGATAGCTGGTCGTTATAAGCGTATATAAAACATAAAACACATGTATTCTACTTAGCTGAATCACTACGCGCAAAAAAAATAAAAAAATCGGCACTTTTCACCCCAAAAACACCACTTCCATGCCGATGCAAGACTAAAGCAAACATTAGAGTCTGAAAGCAAATTTCCTACCGATTCCGAAAATGTGGTCCAAAAGTACTGTCAACCAACTAGTTTTTTGTCAATTCTTGCTTGTTTGAGGGCTAGCTAAAATAGCAGCCAATTTCTCAGTCGCTACCCAACAATGCACAATTGCAGCCGGGGGCCGCCATCTTGAAGAAGAGTGCAGCTACGGCCAAGAAAGTGGCCTTTTTATTCATAGCATGTTCACAAATACAAACAAACCACATTCACTGAGCCTAAGTGCAATGCCCACCTACAAATTGCCCCTAAACTTGGCCAAAATT
>NMRA01001178.1:7763-42753 GCA_002633005.1 Phoronis australis
CTGCTTACAGGCTCTGGGCTAGAGACAACAGCACAGGGCGAATCACTGCTAGTTCCCGGTATTGCACGCAATGGGGTACGTTCGGAGGCACGGGTGACAGTAGATGAAGTGCCTCCAGTCACTGTATATAGTGGCCAAAGCTCGCGAGGCTTGTCGCTTCAAAAACGCACTTCTCGGTGTTGGCGACGGGGCACTGGCGGGAATCAACAGCGACGGTATGGTACCCTTCTTCAGGCGTTGTTTCGCAGGGACCTTCATCAATTCAGCGTACATATCTCTGTCATAATCTGACGGCAAAAACCGCTGGCCACACACTCGGTAACCCTCCACTGCTTTACGGTACGTTGCGTGGACGGGTAGCGCTGTGTTCTTCACATGAACGAGATAGCCAAGTAGCCTACGGCGAAGTGTGTCATCCTTCGGAAAGCGACGCAAGGTACCCAAAGCGCGTGTGCGACGATAATGAGTACATCCCGGCACGCAGCAGCAGCGTGGCATGTTGACTGACTTGTAAACAAAAGCAAACGACGACCGAACTTATCACAAACGAGGTAGAACAATGACTGGCTCTCACAGTCAGACTATAATGAAAAGAAATTGGCGCGAAACTCTTGCCTCCCAAAAGGTCACTTCCGGAGTAGAGGATTAGAAATTAATCAAATTACGAAAAGCTGTAACTAAGTGAAAAATGTGTCAGATAATCAACGAACCTTATTTTTGCTAAAAGTGACATGAAAAAAAGTTGCCTTCCCCTTTAAGTTTAGCAGTACAAGGCCATTGGTAGGCGCTCGTAGAACGATTTCTGTGACAACGATAGCACACTCACAATCCGCTATTTCAGATCATGTTCTTAAGCCACTCATACGCCGTAAAATGTAACAATTTCGTAAAATGTAACAACAGTTACATTTTACGTCATTGTTAGATTTTACGGTACCAAGCCTATCCTAAAATGTAACAAGTTGTTACATTTTATGTAGTTGTTACATTTCACGTCGAACGCACATGCGAGAAATGTACCATTGCTACGTTTTACGAAACCAACGTCATATTACAAAGACAATGACCAAAATCACGAACAAGTAGTATCTGACAAAGCCAGGTGGTATTGGAGTATTCTGAACGAGAGTGCCACCCGAAACATTTGGATACCTACCCGTTTAGAGAGTGGGGTGGGACAAAAAGTGACCCATTTAGAGACTAGTTTACGTAAAATTCACATTTTCGCAAGGTTCTGTTCCAGAAATTCAGAAAAGGCACCATGTCAGATAGTATTTTGTCGAAAATGGTACCATTTTGAAGAATCCTTTTTTGATGTGAAAAAAAAACACCCTTTGGGTGGCACTTTTCGTATACCTCTTCTATACGAATGCCCTCCGGGGTGACCTGGAAAGAATTTTCATTATGATAAGCATTGCATTACTAATACGACTATTACATTACTACCTTTATTCAAGTACTATTGCTGCTATTTCTACCATTACTACTATCACTACGATTACTCGTTATCGTTATTATTATTATTATTAATATTTCAAATTTATTTAACGAAGACACAATATATGTTTAGCAAAGTGCTAATACATCTTGGTCCTCAGCGCAGCACTGAAAAAGTGGAGGGCTATAGCCCCCCAGCGCCCCTGTGGTACACTGCCCATAGACCATGGGCGGCGCAGCACTGAAAAAAGTGGGGGGCTTTAGCCTCCCCAGTCCTCTATGATGCGCCGCCCATGAGTTATGGTTCAATGTTTTCTCCGGGCTTCCCATAGTGGACAGCACGTGAGAAGTGTTTTGACAGCTGTGGATACAGAGTAGGCCTACTTCTTGGAAAAGAGGAGGTTGAGATTTAAACTCTTGTTTAGATGTGCACCATTTTAAAAAATTGGTTATTTTTGAGCTATCGGCAAGCACTGTATTGTTTGTAAACTTTATCTTTCTGTAGTTCAGACCGCAATTTTTCAAAGCACTGGGGCTCGTTTCACGATGAAGTTTGAGTTCAAAAGTTGCGTTAAGTTGAACTCTGGAGGCAGACATTTTTCGAAAACTAACGACTAGTTGTCTATGGCAACGGTAACCGGGTCATTAGAATAGCTGTAACAGATATACATGTACAAAATACGCAACAATTTTATGGGGAACGGGGCCTAAATATACTTAGAAGAACACAGTGATTTAACTTAGTGATTTGAACTAGGTTTCATTGAAAGTGGATTGTATGGAGCAAAAACGTCCAACGTCGAAGGCAGTGACGTTAATGTGCGCTTTTTATGTAATGTATCAAAAAAGTTAATATATCAAATTTCCTTATCTGCATACAAGCACGCTTGTTGTTGACAGCGAGCTGCAACAAAACATATGGAGCCTCAGGAGACACGTGGCTTCACGTCCATTAATAGTAGAATTTTTTCAATCTTGGTCTATGTTTATATGTGCTTGTCAGAATAAATATTTATTGAGTAATAAGTACGAATAGATCTATTTTAAGTTGACCAAAATTTGTGCATATGTACTTTTAAATTATGGTGTCAAACTTATTGGAGACAACAAATTCGCAACTCCGACAATTTCTTCCGTCCTGTCCAACAAGAGGCGACACTCTCCTAAATTATCTGGTGCAGTTTCCGGTTAGTGTATTATGACGGGAAATTCTTGCATCAACTTTACTGTCCAGTACAACAAAAAATAAATTCGGCATTGAAACACTGTTCAAAGTCTTCCAATAGTAGAACTGTTGGTATCGTGAGTACTTTTGGCAATGCTACTGATCATGTAATTGCGTAATTCAAACTTCGGTGTCGACTGATTTTGTCGTCTGCTTACACAATAGCAGCATAGTTACCGGACAGTTTGTGATTCATGGTTCAAATACTAATAAAACTACGAAAGCAAAAGATACTTATATAACATTTTTGTTTTAGAAAGTTATTAATTTTGTCCGGAATTAAAATGCGCCTCCGCAACGATTTCACTGATCTAACCTTTGTCTAACCTCTCAAGTTTGCAGTTCTTCTGGCAAGTGTTAAGTGGCCTTTCAAAGGGCCGTTGGTTGTACAGTGCATGAGTCTTAGGTATAGCGTGAAATGGTTCTTAAAAGAACCGATGAATAATTCAACATAAATCACACAGTATACCGTGCTCATTCAGGTACTGGAGGTCCTCTTCATTCAAGTTCTCACCAGAGAAGGTTGGATGAGAACAGAGAAGGTGACAATATCGATGAGTTGTAAAACCTTAAATAGATGTTACCGTTCACAACGTTATCACGAACTCTGCCTCATTCAGTTCTTGTTCCTGGATCCACAAGTAATCTTGAACCGTAGGGAAAAATGACATACAACAAAACGAATCAAATTTCGAAAATCATCGCCTTCGTACGATTCCGTGTTGCTGTCCCCAGACTAATGTTCCTCCCCAACATCCATGTCGAAAATCGAGGCTGCAAGTGATGGAAACTTATGTCCTTTATTTCTATCCTTTAACCCATGTTTTAAGAAAGGGGTGTACTGATTTTGTATAATGTTGAAAGAGCATAATTTTTGGTTTTCACAATGCATTAATCGTGTTGAATGCATTTAAATTAAGTGGCCTCATTGAGTTGAGCAGAAAATAAATTAAACGTGACACAATAAAGTTTTGAAAATCAATAGAACAGTAACAAGACTCCAAAAGAATCAAGCTTATTTTCGAAAACTGCGCCATTGGTGATCTGATTGGCTCATGCAGTTACGGCGGGAAAATGATAGACCAAGTATTGTTCACATGTGCACTGTAGCAACACTTTGTATCTTATTCTTGTTTGGCCAAACTGTTGATACAGTGAATTTCCTTATTTTTGCCCATCCTGATTTCACCACAACTTGAGCTTGTTGGGTTCTACCATATAAGGGTTGGTATAGGGACCCACATGGTGCTTACTCGAATGAGCTTCATTTTACCAGCTATTTCAAATTGTGTAGGTGAAGTAAATAAACGAAGGGGAGGATTATCATCACCGGACTTTCACCATTAGTATCTTTTGCCGGTTGCTCAAATTTTCTGAGACTAGGGTTTGTCACATTTGTAAGGTAGAAGTGTTTCGCTGAACTTCCAGGTCCGTGGCGTGATACCGGACAAACTTAAAAAACGAGAACCTTGTTTAAATCAGGAGCTGCATAAAAATAATTGCAGGAGGTTTGATATACATTGTACCAGATGTGCGCAGGCAGCGCATGTGGGTCCATTGCACTGATAACTTGGAACCATTTTTATGCTTTATTAATATATAGTTAAGCCGAGCTGAGGAGCTTGAAACCTGATTCACGGGTTTAGCAGTTTATCTCAGTGGGATTCGAACCCACGACCTCGACTTATGAAAGCAGACACCTATCACACAAGTCCATACCGCCTCCTCCAGGAGCTGCTCTAAGGCTATATGGTGTAATTTGTGTACACTTTTCTCTGCGTTGCAAGTTTTTATGGAAATGGTCCAATGTGTAGCTAACTACGGTAAATTCATAAAAGATTGCGTGCAGTGCAACTAAAGTTCAAAAAAAAGGAAAACTGGACTTCTAAACCGCTTGATCTGATTGACATTTCACATAATATTTCAGAAGGACAATACTTAGTATCCCTTATGCACTCTTCATTAATATAGCCAAAAATACGAGAGACAATAAAGTTCTTGTGCTCATAACTTAAAACATGTCATTCTTTGCATCCTGTTTTCGATAGAGTTAAGAAAAGGGGACAAATCAAGTGACGTGTGTTTTGCAGGGCAAAACCCAGTGAGAACTGTTCTGTGCCTCCTTAACGAACAGGAAGTTAACTAAGAGCTTGTCACTTGCATCGTGGGTAGTAAGATACTGCCTGAAGTGTTGCGTCACCAGAGAGTGTGACCAGCAAGAACAGTCGCGGGTAGAAGAATCTGACTGCAAGTTTTGCGTCATCAGAGACTGCGACCAGCAAGTACACTGTCGCAATACAGTGTGTGTAGTTCGAAGATTCACCAACAGGACTGTCATCCAACTAGCGGAGAGTCCTACAGCTTGGATAGCAGATAAGACGTTTGATTATTTTGGTTGATTGATTGAAGTAATGTTTAAAGAGGGCGCTAGCGTAGTTACTCTTCTTTGTAGTTGATAACTTAATTAGCAACAGGTTTCAATTGTTTAATTAGTGGTTGCCATGTATTAAATTAATTACTGGATTTGATCATTATCTCTCCATCTACGCACAATCTCAAAGCATAGCTACCTTTTAAACAAATCCACAGTCAATTTCTGACAGTGCTTCGAACTGAACGAACATTGACCAAATAGTAATTTTAAATCATGTTTTACCTTAAAAGATAATAGGAGTTGCATGTTTTTGTAGTCAGAATGGCGGACAGTCAGATGTTTTTACTATTGCCCTTTTAAACTATCCAACTAGACCTGGTTTGAGCAAAATGATCATGCCTTTTCAGAGTGCCAAAATATTTTCTATTTCCCCAGCTAGGTCTCCCATTTTTACATATACATGTACACGTCACGGTTTGATTTATTGTTACCACCACTATTTCAGACAGGTTTGTCATCATAGGAACAATGATAATATTTCATTCAGCTTTTAAGATGTTTAAAACACGTCACTATGCAGCCACTTTTTAAACTACTGGCTCACCCATCTCAAAGGCGATCTTTTGCTGTTGCAATGGCAAAATATGTAAACCTGGTCGCTTTTATTTCCTTCCACCACAGTGTCTATATTTATTCGTAAGTACACTATAAGATTGTAGACAGAACCCGTCGGCATCAGAAAATTTGGTTTTCCTCCTTTTGTTTGGAGCAGGACGATTACTGCATTAGCGATGACTTCACCGGAATAAAATACTTGCTGAAATAAACCAAACTATCGTGGGCTAAATGGGTGTTTTTTCTATCAAATTGGCTTCCGAAATTGAATTCTCTGTGAAAAATGTTGTTATTGTTCCAGAAGAAATACTATAAAAATTAGCCAAATAAGATGTCACTGTTTCTGTTGTGCTTACCAAGGGAAGTGTGTTTACTGTAATGCAACAATTGGTTTATGATCTGTGAGTGCCAACAAAAGATTGCAAGAACATTTTAACAATAAAAACTTGCTACCTGATTCTGGAAACTCCTTTCGCCTGGAGTTGAAACTGTACAGGGTACATTTTTTACTATACCAAGAAACTACTCATGTTAAAAGATATGCAAAACACATAGGGAAACGTCTATGAATTTGAGCCAGCACATATGATAGAATTTCATTCAAACAATCGGAGAAACCGTTTTCCTCCGTGTGACAAATACCGTGCAAACTCATGAAATATGACGTCGATTTCGTAAAGTGTAACAATGGTACATTTATCGCATGCGCATTCGAGATAAATTGTAAAAATTACATAAAATGTAACAACTTGTTACATTTTAGAAGATGCGTATCAGGCCACTTTCTGTTTTAACCACCAGACTTGCGCCAGAGCAAATTTCCGTTTAGGTAAGTTTTATGGGAAAGTCACTCAGTGACGTAATATGATTACGAAATGTCTAAAGAGCGCAAAGATACATCTATTACCGCAGGTAGTAGATCGCAGGGGTCGTGGGGCTTGTGGGTTGTGGGGCTTGTGGGTCGNGGTGTGGGGGTCAAGGGGGTTTTAGAACATTCTTGTCGAATAACGTTAAGCGAACTGTAGCTTGAACTCATCTTTGGAAACAAAAACGTGCACAGTGAAAAATTCTGATTGAAAATGAAGTTGAAAAGGTCCGTTCACGAAACGTCGTTTCCACCACACTTCTGAAATGAATTGCACGTATGCGCGTGTTAGCTCGCCTCTCGTTCGATAAAACGCTGAATATCCGTGACCTGTTTTAAAGTTGCATTTCGCCTTTTTATGCGGCCATAAAATAATTTGCAGTAGGCATTTTAATCTAACAAAATCGTTCTCTGACAAGATTCTGTTTCCGTTACCAACTCACTACTTGCATTTGCCATATTCAAATTCCCAATTCTAGAAATGGCAAACCTGGATACGCTTTGAAGAGTATTTGTTCTTCCATGATGGTCTCGGTGTTCTTATTGGTAACGGAAATAGATTCCTGTCACGCTAAGGAAAATTAAAAAAACCGATTTGCGACAGTAAATGGCGTAATACAGTTCTCATTTTTTATCCAGCTAAACACGGAATGCAGCTTTACATTGCTGAAAATCAACAACTTTATTTCAAAAACCCTGAAAAAAACACCGCGCCAGCCGATCAGCTGTCAAATCAGCTGTCAAATACTATCTGACAACAGTCTGAAAGACTTGTTCTTACCTGGTATTCGTCTCAGTTTTTTGTAATTACACGTGAGAGTTTGTAGACGATCAGTGTATTTCCCGAAAAAGACAACACCAATATTTTCTTGTAAACCATAAACTTCTGCACTATACTGTATGTCTGGAATGAGAACATTAGGTTTAATCATTACTGTGAAGTCGATTTTTGGGGGTATTTCATAACTTAGGGGACTCTCACAAAAACAAAAGCACGAGCCAAAATGACAAAGAAAGAACAGAGCGTTGGGAACAGACTACTGCTGCTATTAACAAGTAGAATATTCTGCACGTGACGAAAGGTTTTCCGTCGGCGCCTACTCAGTTAGTCTGAAGACTTGAGATCTCGTCGGTCAATGTTAAAAAGCGACACGCGTACCAATTTAAATGGTCGTTATCGTCGAAGAAGTGATTTTCTGAAGTCAACCTCAGCGCGGTCCAAGACTAAAGCTCCTCCGGCGGCTCTAAATTCCACTCCATAAATTGATAAATATTTAGGTGTATTTAGCAATTGAAGTCGTTAGCTTCGATTTCAGCGAATGCCTGGCAGACAACGGCGAAAATTGACGGTTTGCAATAAAATTCCAACAACACATTAGGTTTTGCTGCTTTATAGCTCAAGTCTAAGCTAAACTTCAAAACGTCTATCCCATCCATCAATAATCCCAAACATGCGAGGTCTTGAATTCCAACTCAAGTCTTTATAATACTTTATTAAGCTTAAGACCATTTTGACAGAATTTTTAATTCAATTCACGTCAGCATGCATCAAGGCGCTCAATCATTTACCCCATATGCTTGAGGGGGAATGGGCGTCACGGCCTTTGAAAATACATCACTCATCGGCAACGTGTTTCACTTATCTTAAAACCCAAGTAACTACCCAGATTTTGCCAGTTCTTCAAATAAATAACGTATGCAAGCCAGCTGAGGAATGACCACTTACCATCCATTAATTTCATGAAAGCATGCCTGACCTGTCGCTTTCCCTCATCGCCCATGCTGCCTGAACAGTCAATGCAAAAGACTGTGTCAAGGCCCTTTGACTTTTCGGAAGCTTCAGAACCTTAAATCAAATCCAAGAGCTCACTTAAGTAAAACACAGACACAACTTGCATGAAAAGCACCTTGCATTTCAACGTCCTAGGGGTACCATTTCCATAGAGTTTTCAACAGTGCGGCACAGTTGAAAACGCTATTGAAATACGAAGTCCGCTGAAACACATTTTCTGAGAGATACATGTACTTCGATGTTTTCGAAAATACGAATATAGTTTCTCATCCGTATATGTTTTTAGTTGATTCTGTCAATTTCTTTCTCTAAAATCTTCCTATTATCCCCTCGAATCTTACCTATGGTGCTTTGTGTCATGTGCTTGCTCATTCAAGAATTGTGTTGAAGAAGTACCGTCCTGGTTTGCGAGTCCTAATTACTTCACTGACCACATACATTTTACTCTTAAGTTATGCTAAAATATATGACCATCACGCCCATTTATTTAGTATGCCCCATGAAAACATGTTATACTTGGTCTTGGGCATGGGAGAACTAGAACAAAAATAAATAAGTAAAGCCTTCAGATAGGTTTGTCTTAAGACAGCAACATTTCAAATAAAAATGTTCAGTTGTATCCACCACATTCTACTCGAAGTGCACAGGTGTATCTTGATACAACGAAACTGTCATCATCACAGCCAGTTGAGCAAAAATGACAAACTCTTCAATGATGTGCATCAATATTTTTGATCTGCTGGCAGTTTACCTTTTTATGGCAAGAGGTCAGTTTTGTGTATGATTTTGTTGATGAGAAATAGAATGCAGAGTGGTCGCACTTTCCATTTAACTCATACGTGAAGGTCATGTCGACTGTTTAAATGTTCATTTTCTTTTATTATTACCAGTTTTAATCATGTCTTGAACCTGGTGAAACAGTAAAGAGCAAAAAGGCGAACAGCGGTATTAAAGATCTATTAAAATATTCACTGCGTTTAAATTTAATTACCGGATAACATTATCTTATTCGACATTTTACCCGTAGGTAATGGATAGGCATTTTGATACTTATTATAATTGATGTCATAAAACAAAAGTCGATAAAGCGTCTCGTAACTTTATTGTCTGCTGCCGTGCTTGTGCCACTTAAGGACATTCCAAACGGCAGACTGGCGCATGCTTTCCAGAAAATTCAAGAAACCAATCATACTATGATACTCTAGGTTAATCAGTTTTTCATTTACCACAATCTCAAAATTAGGAAAATGATGTTATTTTTATGTTATTTTTATATTCACCATTCGAATGCAGTTTTGGACATTATTCATGGATTTTATTGCTCACAAATTAACGCATTCTCACTCACACGCAAATCATTCAGTAGTTTTGTCTCGTAGTAGGGTAAGCTCGACCTTCAAGAACTGATTACTTCAAATTCAAATTGGACATTTTTAATTGTAGTGAAATCGTCAATTGCATATTTCAGAAAGAATCATTCAAAATTCCATAGGTTTTCAAATTGTTTTCAAAAGTGAAACTGAGAGAATTTATCAGAAAATTATACTTTTCCAAAATGGTAAAATACCGGAAGCGAGTAATACTAATAGTAAACCTTTAGATGAGTTTCTGGCGTCGAGATTAGACCCTGGACACAGTACGCAGCAGGCAAAATAAAATTCAATTGCATGATGGGCATTATGATTCATCCAGATGAAGTATTCGACACCAACCGTCAATGAGAGGGCAAACAAGTGACGTCATGGACTATGACGAAATGTCACACCGTTATGAGAACTGAGGAACGAGATTAAAGGTGCAGAAAGGGGCCCACTGATCTATTCTCGGATAAATATGTTTAACGAGTGAAATCTAATTTATTGCAGACAAATAACACAACACGAGAATTCTGTTGATGACCGACATTAGAGTAGTGAGAAGGTTGTGCAACTTGGTTCGACCAATGTCATTACCGGCCCAATGCAAGATGACGTGTGTCGGCTTATCTTCCATGCGGTTCATGGACCACAATTTGAAGATGGCGTGATTCCATTGCATGCAACCTTTTCTTTGCCAAAGTATGCTCTTGACTGCATGCAACCGACTAAAGTTCGAAGTGTGTACCGTATATTATTTTCCACATTCGCATGCAAGAACTCCTCCTTAACTCGGAGTGAACTCGGAAGTTTACGGAAGAAAACACTTTACGTACATCGCCAATGGAGCCCATGGATGGTATGCGAACATCTGTTTGCTCTTTCGTACCCAAACAACACCAGAAACCGCTTTTTTCGTGTTCTAAAATATCTTACGTAGTCTTGCAGCGTGGATTGGTACACGTGTGCGTTTCTAACCGTCTTGATTAGAATTTCAATGCTCCAAATGCCTGATTCAGGCCCACTGGTGGTGTTGGATCATGTTTTCCTTATGTATGCACAAATGATCTTCTCGTTTGCGGCTGATTTAGAATTAAAATATGGACACGAAATTAAGAGTATGAAACTTTAGCCTTAGGGGGCAACGGAGGGACAGGGTTACAAAAACGGCCGAGCGAAAAATAGCTTTGTTTAGTGAAGACAACTTGCTAATTGCGAAGAACACATTGGGGGAACTCCTGCAATCGGCCGAACGTGCTCCTGTTCAAACAGCCTGGCGTACCCCTCGCACGACTGAAAGAAATATCACGTGAAATATGTCTATGTGGCTCCATAAATGCAAGTGAATGGTGTATTTTCACGAATGCAGAGATTGACATGAGAGAGTAAATGGGCCCGTTCCAAAAAGACCGACTAAGCTAAGACAAATCTTAAATTTTAGTCAAACGTAAATTTATCTGAAACTGATCTTAAGTTTGTCATGGGTTTTTGACTAAAGTCTTGAATGTCTTAAGTTTGATTTACTTACTGAATATGGAAGTTTTAAGCTTGGACGCAGAGACAAACCTTAGGTTTAAGTAAAAAATGAACTGAGGTCAGTTTCTTAAAATAGGCTGCATATCTATGACATTTTGTAAAAATGTAAGGTATCTTGCTAGCAAGGAAAAATGACCGCCGGCTTTCTCCAGTTTTTGTGGCACACTTCAACTGGCCTTTGGACCCCGCGTTCAACATAGACCCATATGTCCCGCCTTTTATCGAAACCACCGTATCCCATTTTATAGCTCTCGGATGTTGGAAATAAATATCCTGCAGAAGTACGGTTACTTGTGAACTACGGCAACGGCTAATAAGCCCGCCCATATGTAGTTGAGGAGCTTTAAAAATGAGAGCGAAGTTAAACGGAGGGCTTCAGCATTCATGAACAGGCCCACGACGTTGCATTTGCGAAATCATATGTTACTGACCCACGGTATTGCGTCTAAGAAAATCAGTTCAGGTTTGCTTTACGTTTTTTAAAACCTATGCCAACAAGATTGAAATCGCCAGCTTAGAAGTACTCCCAGATTCGTGATGAAGTAGTAACATACATAAGGTGTAGTCAAAGGCGGATCTAGGTTTTATACGAATGCGAATTTTATGTCACTGCATAAGTAAAGGAATAACGACGTACGTCGCGTTGTAAAAGCGATTGAAGTGTCCGTTATAGTATTTTTAAACAAAGTGTATTTCATGATAAATTACTTTGAGGAAGGATCATACTTATCTTATTTTGGAACATCCGTATTTACACTACTGAGTGCAGACAACACCTCTATGCCACTCTCATTCGTAGATGCGACACAGATCATCATTTTGTTGTCAGCAATTAAAGCGTGAGACAACCAGTCTAAATCTAAATTTGTTTTACAGTGCATGTTAGCGAAAGCCAGCCACAAGAGCTGCTCATCACCAATGTCGCTTCTCAGTTACTGACGCAATCGTGAAAACGACCATATTCTGAGAAGTCCACAGGCAAAGTGCAAGCGATATTCAATAAAATATGGATTAGGCCGAAATAAGAAGAAGCCTGGCATCACTCTCAGAACATTTCAACTTTTACACAACATTACTTTTTCTGAGTTTAGGTGATTCATGTTCAACTTTGAGAGAAATTGAGACAATTTTTGAAGTATTCTGAGCGTGATGAATTAAAATTGGAAATACAACGCGCAAACTAAAAACAACGCATTAACACGAGCATGACGCAAGTAACCTCCCAACGTAAGCTCCCCCTTAGGCATGCAAAGTCAACACAACGCAACACAGACCAAAATACTTGCTTATGATTATCACTGACCCTTCATAACAAAGAGTCTCTGCTGATTCAGGAACAAAAAGCACAACATTGTTTCTGCGATAACATTGCATCAACATTTTCAAATGACGCGATTAAACGCTGTGTGATTCTTACCAGGTGAACAAAGTTTGTGAGGTGATGTGCGGTATTTTGCTGTGAAACCGTTTATTGATTGAATAGTCACTTACAGTGTATGATGCTTTACCGAAATTCAGTCAACCGGGTTACAGTATATGTATGTATGAATGTTTGTCTATATGTCTTTGTGTGTGCGTGTTTGTGAGCGTGTGTGTGCGTGTGTTTGTCAACATGCTAACGTGAATATTCTTATATTCTTATTTAATAAGGTTAGAAATAAACGTTCAAAAAAGTTCTAATTTAGAAATTTTTTGAACGTTTATTTCTAACCTTCCGAATAGTGAACAGTTGGAATATACATGTAGGCCTCGGAGCAGTGAACCTTCGGAGTAATGGCATGTAACCCAGACACCTGAGAAACAGTTAAATGCAGAACTATTTCAAGTACATGTATGCGTGACATGACGATTTGCCTTGTGTTTGTGAGAATGAATTATATTCTTTTGTGCTGCTGGCTGAACATGATCAATTGATCATGAGGCAAATCATATAATACTTTACTGTGGATCTCTGCGTTGTGAGTACCTGGTCTATGGAATTCATTCCCTGTTGACGTGTTATTGTCAGATGAAGCTAGAAACGGCGTGGCTGCAGTCATAGGTTGCATATTTCCTTCATCACACTCGACCCGTCGTTCTGAAGTGACTACTGCTGAAGATTGGTCCTCTTGTTCTGTGTCATCTGCACATATAAAAACCAACTTAGTACTATGAATTCTACAGGGCGGAGTTTTAAGAGCCATTCCACGAGGAAATCAAAATAAATATATAAATACATAAAAATACTACAGGGGTCATCATCCAAATTCAGCTTAAACTTTGTGTATGTGATTATGGGGTGGCCCTAGCACAAAAATCACCAATTTTACACCTATTGACCTCTTACTTTTTTACCCATAAGCCTTCAAAGGTTTATGAAGAAAATGACACGTTTTTGCATACCAAAATCAGCAAATTTCAATACTAGAACGCAATTGCGTATGCGCACTTACAATTCTGCGCGTGGTGTATGCATGTGCATGTGATGTATAGGAGCATTACACTGCATAAAAGTTGCATCCTTTGTGTGAAAGAGAGAGATGTCCCTGGTAAATATGAAAAAGCAATAGTAAAGAGTAAGAAGATCAAAGGAAAACCGCACCTAATGACCACACAGTTGCACCTAATGACCCCAAAGTCTGTGACTGAATTTCCTTTACGAATGAAAAGTATATACGCGATTATGTAAGCTCTATCTCAAAAATCACTTTTGCACTTAATGACCTTTGACCCGGAATCTCGGTTCCCTTTATCCGATTTAAATTCCACGTAAATTTCGGATACACCTCTCTAGTATCTGTTTGTTATCAAAATTGGGAGAGTCTATCAAAAATGTACAAGAAGAAGCAATTTGACGGAATGCACTCTTTGACCCGTTTCGGGTCATTTCGGTGCATTTTGAGTCAAACCCAAGTGATCAATATAATTACATTGGCTATTGCTTGAACCACCATGAATATGAACCCTCCCGATAACGAATAATGTAAGAACGAGCAGATTGAAAAAGTCTGAAATTTAAGAGAAAAGTGCACTAAATGACCCCAAAGTTGCACCTAATGGTCCAAAAGTTTGTGATTGAACTTCCCTTGTGACTGGAAGCCACATGCATGAATACGAAAAGTCTACCTCAAAAATCACTTTTGCACTTAATGACCTTTGACCCGGAAATTCAGTTCCCTTGGTCCGATTGGAAATCCGTGTAAATTTCTGATGCACTTCAATCTTTAGTCCCTACCTGTTAACAAAGTCATAAAAATCTGTAGAAGCATTTTGACGGAATGCACTCCTTGACCTGTTTCAGGTCATTCCAGTGCGTTTTGGGTAAAAAAATATAATCAATAAAAATGCCTTAACTATCGTATCAATCACAGTGAATATGATTGCTGTAACTGAATCGATGTAAGAGTAATAACAATATGAAAAGGAAGGAAGAATAAGAAGAATAAGAAGAACTAGAACGCAATTGCACAACTCTGCGCGTGGTGTATGCATGTGCATAGTGAAGTATAGACGCATTACACTGCATATGAGTTTCATGCTTTGTGTGAAAGAGAGCGAGGTCCCAGGTAACTATGAAAGAGCAAGAGTGAAAAGAAAGGATATCAACGGAAAACTGCACCTAATGATCCCAGAGTTTCACCTAATGACCCCAGGGTTTGTGACTGAATTTCTTTTACGAATGAAAACTATATAGGTGATTGTGTAAGGTCTAGCTCAAAAGTCAGTTTTGCGCTTAATAACCTTTGACCTGGAAACTCGCTTCTTTTTATCCGATTTAGTTTCCAAGTAAATTTCGGGGGCACTTCTCTAGTGTCTGCTTATTATCAAAATCCAGAGTCTATCTAACACCCTGTAGAGGAAGAAACAACTTGACAGAATGCACCCCTTTACCCGTTTCGGGTCATTCCGGTGCATTTTGAGTTAAAACCATGTGATCAATAGAAGTTCATCAGCAGTTGGTTGAACCACCATGAATATGAACGCTCTCACTAATGCATCATGTACGTACAAGATGATTCAAAGTCTTAAATTTAACAGAAACTGCACGTAATGACCCCAAAGTTGCACCTAATGACTCCAAAGGTTGCGACTGAAGTTCGTTTATGAATGGAAATAATATACACGATTATGAAAGGTCTAGCTCAAAAATCGTGTTTGCACTTAATGACCTTTGATCCGGAAACTCTGTTCCCTTGATCCAATTAAATTCCAAGTTAATTTCGGATGGACTTCTCTAGTGCCTGCTTGTTATCAAAATTGGGAGAGTCTATCTAACAGACTGTCGAAGAAGAAGCAAGTTGACAGAATGTATTCCTTGACACGTTTCGGGTCAGTCCGGTGCATTTTGAGTCAAACCCATGTGATCAACAGAATTTGATCGGCAATTGGTTGAACCATCATGAATTTGAACGCTCTGCCTAATGCATCATTTAGGTATAAGGTGATTGAAAAAGTCTTAAATTCAACAGAAAACTGCACTTAATGACCCCAAAGTTTGTGACTGAACTTCCTTTATGAATGTTAATCAGACCAATGATTATTAAAGCTCTAGCTCAAAAATCACTTTTGCACTTAATGACATTTGACCCGGAAACCCGGTTCCCTTCATCCGATTTCAATTCCACGTAAATTTCTGGTGCACTTCTCTAGTGTATGCTTGTTTTCAAAATTCGGAGAGTTTGTCTAAAAACCTGTAGAAGGAACAATTTTACGGAATACACTCTTTGAACCGATTCGGGTCATTCCGGTGCATTTTGAGTCAAATCCAAGTGATAAGTAGAATTATATTGCCAATTGGTTGAACCACTATGAATATGAAACCTCTCGATAATGAAAAATGTAAGAACTAGCAGATTGAAAAAGTCTGAAATTTCAGAGAAGAGTGCATTTCATGACCCCAAAGTTGCACCTAATAACCCCAAAGTTTGTGACTGAACTTCCTTTATGAATGTTAATCATACCAATGATTATGAAAGGTCTAGCTCAAAAATCACTTTTGCACTTGACCCGGAAACTCAGTTCCCTTCATCCGATTGGAAATCCAAGTAAATTTCGGATGCACTTCGTTAGCGCCTACTTACTTACAAAATTGAAAGATTCTATATAAAAACCTCTACAAGAAGAAGCATTTTAAAGGAATGCACTCCTTGACCTGTTTCGGGTCATTCCGGTGAATTTTGGGTGAAAATGTTATAATCATTAAAAATCATTTCATTATCGTATCAACCACAATGAATATGATTGATGTTAACGAATCGATGCAAGAGTAATAACAATCTGAAAAGGAAGGAAGAATAAGAATAAGAACTAGAACGCAATTGCGTATGCGCACTTACAACTCTGCGCGTGGTGTATGCATGTGCATAGTGAAGTATATGAACATTACGTTGCATAGAAGTTGCATCCTTTAAGTGTTCAGAGAGAGATGTCCCTGGTAACTATGAAAGAGATAGACTAAAGAGTAAGAATATCAATGGAAACTACACCTAATGACCACGCAGTTACACCTAATGACCCCAAAGTTTGTACTGGTTGACCCTCTTGCGGTACTATAGTGCATTTTGGGTCATACACGTATTATCAATAGACTTTGATCGGCAATTGGTTGAACCACCATGAATTTGCAACGCTCTTCTTAATGCATCATTTAAGTACAAGATGATTAAAAAAATCTTAAATTTAACACAAAACTGCACTTAATGACCCCAAAGTTGCACCTATTGACCCCAAAGTTGCATCTAGTGACCCCAAAGTTTGTGACTAAACTTCCTTTATGAATGGTGATCATATGCATGATTATGAAACCTCAAGCTCAAAAATCACTTTTCCACTTAATGATCTTTGACCCGGAAACTCGGTTCCTTTGATCCGATTGGAACTCCAAGTAAATTTGGGATGCAGATCTCTAGTGCCTTCTTGCTATCAAAATTCGAAGAGTTTATCTAAAAACCTGTAGAAGGAGAAGCAATTCGACGGAATGCACTCCTTGACCCTTTTTGGGGCAATCCAGTGCATTTTGAGTCAAATCCATGGGATCAATAGAATTTGATCGGCAATAGGTTGAACCACCAGGAATTTGAACGCTCACACTAATGCATCAATTAAGTACAAGCTGATTGAAAAAGTCTTAAATTTAACAGAAAAGTGCACTTAATGACCCCAAACTTGCACCCAGTGACCCCAAAGTTTGTGACTGAACCTCCTTTATGAATGGTAATCATATGCATGATTACGAAAGGTCTAGCTTAAAAATCACTCTTGCACATAATGACCTTTGACCCGGAAACTCGGTTCCCTTGGTCCGATTGGAAATCCGTGTAAATTTCTGATGCATTTCTTTAGTCCCTACTTGTTAACAAAATTGGAAGAGTTTGTCTAAAAAACTGTAGAAGAAGAGTATAAAAACAGGTACATTGGTGCTTAAACATAATGGGATTTCAAAGTGGGACATGAGGACTACGAAATTAATCGATATTAATGATTCCGCTGCATTCATCACGTGACAGGGGAGGTAAATCCGTAAGCGATTTCTTGTAGTATTGATAGTGGGTGCCAAATTGCGGCCGGGGGCTGTGGACTTTGAAATATATGCTTTTGAATAGACTTGAATATGTAAACAAATTTAAAAAATCTCTCGAATAGGCTTTGTTCATGTTTTGGTCTAAAAATGTTACAATGTTACGTATTCTACACTTCTTAAACGAATGTTTTTGTAACTTCATCACATTTAAAATTGTCTCAAGAAAAATAATTAATGGGAATCAACATTTCAGGGATCATAATTCTGTGTGACATATCCATATTACCATTCCACCCGGCATTGAGCGTTCATAATTGGGACAGACATTATGCAGGTACAGGTGGTGACATAATTGTCTAGGGCCAATACCCAAAACGGTTGGGGAGCTTAGAGACACTTGTTAGGCTCCCATGTGATTTTTAAGGATATATTCTGATTTGTACAACATATAAAACGTTCTTTTGAATTACAGTAAATGTTGGCTGTATGGCGCGGTTTAAACGAAAGTTTTTTTCGGCTTGAAGACAAAAGCCTATATCACAGGAAAGGTGTTGATGTTTGAACTACAAAAATGAAGAAATATCAAAATCGCATGGTGCATTCAAAAGTTATCGCAACTTATATGTCAAATCTTGACTTTATTTTGGTCGGTTGGTCATCTTACGATGTCAACAGCATAAAGTGCTGAAACGTTGTTTCCACAAATATTGCAGCGATAAAATTTAGTAACACATATCCTTACCTACCATTCTGGTCAATCCAAGAGTTACTACCAAAATTAAATCACGCAAGTGTAACTTATATAGTGGTTAAAGTGTTCAAAGTTCACGTTGGACAACATGGTGACTTTTCTGAACTGAAAGACATGTTCAACCGGCTATATTGTCAGCCGGGAAGATTTAACTATCATATACTTACAGACACACTGCTGCACAAAGTGATTTTGTACAGTTTTCAGGTGCTTGTGCCCTAATATTATGTATCTTCTATTTCTTTCAATGTCAAGTGCTCATACAATTGACCTTACACTCTGCTAAATTCTGTTGAAATCGTTTTAAAATCGTTTTTTTTTTGAAACCGACTTCTGTTCAAATTATAATTATGTTTCATAATAAGACACATATTGTTCTAAATTCCATTAATAAATTGTGATTTTGATTCATGTTTTGTAACTATTTTATTTCTACTTCAACATATATCAAAGCAACAAAGTGTAATAAATCTTACTTGATTTACAGAAATGGATTACATTTGATAAGAGAACAACATAAGATTTGGGTGGAATCGGTTAAACAATTAGCATCCTGTTAAAATGACAAAACTCAGATTATATATATATATATATATATATATATATATATATATATATATATATATATATATATATATATATATATATATATATATATATATATATATATATATATATATATATATATATATATATATATATATATATATATATATATATATATATATATATATATATATATATATATATATATATATATATATATATATATACATATACATAATGATTATCCAGTAATAATGTGGATGTTACCAGGGCACCAGTTAGCAGCTGACGGGGGAAGGGGGGCGCACGGGTTAGACGTACGAACGGTTACCAAAATGCTAAAACTGTCACTGGTGTGGCCAAATTAGAAATACTGTAAGAAGTGGAAAACAAAAACGATGCTAGAGTGTACCATGTAAGAGACGTTTCGATACTAATCAAGTCATTCTCAGGTACAACCGTAGACAGAAAACAGAATATCGCAACAGAAGTAGATTAATATTGAAATGCCGTCCTCAAACATGGATGTGCCAATGTTTCCTCGGCGGAAAGGTTTAGGCCAAATTTCATGAGATTTCACCAAAAGATCTAGTTCTAGAAACTGTTACAGGTGGGCCAGCAGTAGTCAAAGTATCTAAAAACTGACGTCGACTGATTTGATCACCATAGAGACATATTTGCAAGAAATCCTCCCCGAGATACAGGTACATACTGCCCGTAATCAGGCACCGTAAAATATGCGATGGTATGTCTTTTCTATTGGCACTTGCATGAAAACAAACAAAAAGCTCATTCATTTTACTTTTTTACTTTGCTAGTCAGACTGATGAGAAATATCATTGGAAATCACCAAAACCCCCCAAAATGGCCCCCAGAGCACATCAAGAATTGCTAAAAATCAAATACACGAAATTGGGCAAAAATGTACCGAACTTTGGCACTCCAGTGAATTTTAGCGAAAATCCTTTTGAAATATCTACATAAAGAACATGAAGAGTTTTTCTTTCTCGTTGTTTTGGCCGTTTTAAAACAACTTCACTTACTGAATCGTTTTGAACCAAAAATAGGCCATTTTGGGCCAAAATTTCCATGATGCTCTAACATAAACAATTATGGCCCAAAAAATTCAAATTAACACTTTTAACTTATCAAACCAGAATGTTTGTTGTACACAATTTTCCACGACCTGAATCGGTGACTCTAGAGTCGACCTTTTGGTGCTCTCGTGGAATGACTGGTAATACACTCATGTAAGCTTTAGTTATCGTCATCAACGAGAATTCAGTGCCCGGGCTCGACAATGAGAGGCATGTAATATTCCTTTTAATTGTTAACGTTAGAATCCATACCTAGGTCATGATACGGGTACTGTTTTCTCGTTTAAGATTTCAAGGTCTATCCGAAGGTATTACATGTAGTCTATGCCAGAAACCGATAGAGTGTACAAGACATACAAATGCACACGTCCTCATAGTTTGAAAGATGGAGACATGTGACTTATTTATATTTGGTCAGGTACAAACGAAAAAATTGTGTCTGAATACAATGATGAATGAAATTTCTAACATTCCTATTAGCATACGTAATCAAAAAGGCAATTGCCCTCCCCTCCATCACCCGTCGAGATCCTCTTTCTGATAATCAACAAGTAATAAACATTCCCCAAACTACCTGATGGTAGTGGAGATGGAGAGTGCATTCACAACCATCGCACACAATCAGCTACAAGCATTGAACTCAGCTTCCATGTTCCCGCGCACCAACGGCAGTTAGAAAGGCTTAATCTGTTTGTAACACGAAAAATGAATACGAAACTGCTTTAAAGTCCTTATCTCAAAATGACAATGTGGTTCCAGTATCCGAAAATACTTACTAAATAAAATCTTATTTTCGATACCCTTTCGTTATATTCTTTTCGCCTTTCGTGCCAAAAGCGATTTTTAACAGTATTTGACTCTTCTCTGTGAGCGTGTAATTACCGGCTGTCATCGTACCCACATTTCCGGCTCGTCAATTCAGGAACTTGTCCTGAACGCGGCCATATTTTCCAAGTAGCTGAATGTGCTATCGCTTGCTCGAAAAGTCTTCATTATTTTGTTTTATTAGTAATATCTCGTGATTCGTTTGTATATGAAATGTATTTATAGTTTGTAGTTAGTGGTCGTTGAATTTTTTTGGAATGTTACGCGTACTTTTGTTTATAATGTTAAAATAGCATTGGTGTTCAGTTGATGTTATGTTGGGCGGTTGAAGCTAGGAACCAACACGAGTCGAACCAAATTTTTTTCGTTTTGAATTTTTTTTCATTTTGAAAAAGTAGTTTGCTATCATCGGAAAGGTAGTGCATTCTACTGAGTAAAAATCGAAAAAGTAATCAAAATCGGGGCAAGCAGTGTAAAGTTATATTGCAATTTTTTGGCGAAATTTGTGTCACTTTGTTTGGATCGCGTCGGCCATATTGGAGGACAGCGGGATAAGTTACGAGTTTAAAACTTTGTGTAAATTGTATTCGCCAACAATTTACGGTGAAATTTAGTGAGACATATCTTTGCTTATTATTATGCACGTTTCAACAGTTTTCACTAAATTTTAGCCTCGCACTTGTTACTTATTACGTGATAAATGTGCTCACAATTCCCGTCTCCTTTCTGGCGGCGCCGATAACATGACGACTTTGCTGAACTTGAAGGCATGTTCAACCTCTTACTTTGTAATTTGCGAAGATTTACCGTTGATACATTTTGACAAACGTTACTGGAAAAAAGGAACTTTGTTCAATTTTCGTGTTTTTGTGCAAAAAATATAGCATACATTCGAATTATTTTACTACGAATTTCCCCATTCAGGTGATCTTACACTAAGCTAAAAAATAGTTGAAATAATTTTGAAATATTTTTTGTTTAACTGTCAACTGCTGTTCAAGGCGTGAAAGGTGTCACAAAAGGATTCATATTTTCTAAATTTTAAGTCTAAATTGCTTTCAAGTCATGCTCTTGTAACTTATTGCTTTCTTAATTAAAGTTATCAAGTCAACAATGTGAGGAATCTTAATTAGAGAAATAAGCTATGTTGGATTGTGAAGCTTCAAGCCTCCAATTCTTGTTCCTTACAATCATGCTTATCAAATTCCGGTGTAAGGAAACACTATTTGGTCACCATGGTAATAGCTACATGTATGTCCACTTTCATATCATGGAAACTTGTGCTGTTGGACACTGTTTGCAATGCTTAAACGTTGTAAAGTATTGTGCATTTTAAGTTACTTATCTTGAATTTAGCATAATTTCCACACTCTGAACATGATGCTGTGTAGGATCCAGGAATTCATGGATTCCAATGTTTTTTGGGATGGAGAGTCCATTTCTGATATTATTTTTTGAGTGCAAGGTCAAAGTCAAGGTCAAATGAAAGGTAAAAGGTCACGGTGAACTGAAACAAGGAAAATTCATCTCTTTCGCATGACGAAATGTTAAATTTATGGGAAATGCGGAATTATCATTTCTGTGATTCCAGTATATGATGAATAAGAGATAGCTAAAGTTTGAAATAAGATATTCTCCCAACATCTCAATAACTAATTACTCTACGCGTGCAAGCACAGGTACTGTTTTTCCTGGGTTTTGTTCAATTTTATTCTTATTCTTATACTTCTTCTTATTCTTCTTCCGAACATTTTTGAGGCTTAATAACTCCAAAATGGGAGCAGGTATGTTCTTTAAATTATGCATGTGATTTTTGGAAGTACATAAATTTTAATTCCTTATATAATCATATTCCATATTGCACCGGAAGAGGTCATTTGGTGCAAAGGTCATGTAATTTTCAAAATAGTACTCCTTCATTTTTAAAGCTATTCTTTTCAAATTCGGTACACAGGTAAAAGTCATTAAGGCAATTTAAAAATTACTTTTCTAAGTATTCGGTCATCCAATCAGGTTAAACAGGTCAAAGGTCATTAGGTGCAAACTAAGATTTTGAGCTAGACACTTCAAATTTACAGGTCTGATTGGCACAGGTAATTCAATTCGAAATCCAAAGTTTCAGGTCATTTAGTGCAAACATGGGGTCATAAAGTTCATTTTTCTTCTGAAAATTTGACCTTTTTATTCACCAAGTATTCTGATGTGTCCACTGTTAGACAACTGTGATTCTCAGCATGAAACACGTTTTTCATGGGCTTTGCAACAATTCTCTTCAAGAACCTTATAATGCACTGGATAGGGTCAATTAGTGCAAAGGTCATCTAACATTCAAAATGTTATATCTCGCGTTTTTCAAGGAATTTCAGCGCACTGGGGTAAGTCAACATGCCAATTGAACATCCTACTTTACTACGCAATAGGCCTAACCAATCAGAAGAATAGGTCAAAGGAAATTGAGTGCAAACTTAAATTTTGAGCTAGACACTTCAGATTCACAAGTCAGATTGGTATGTCTAATTCAATTTGAAATACGAAGTTTCAGGTCATTTAGTGCAACGATGGGATCATAAGGTGCATTTGTCTTCTGAAAATTTGTCCTTTTCATTCACCAAGTAGTCTGATGTGTCAACCGTCAGACTACTGTGATTCTCAGCATTAAGTATACTTTTCACGGACTTTGCAATTGTTCTACTAAAAGGGCTTGTAATGCACTGGATAGGGTCAATTAGTGCAAGGGTCATCTACTTTTGAAAATTTTATTTCTTCTACATTTTTCATTTTTCTCTTCAATTCCAGCACATTGGTGTAAACCTACATGCCAATGAAATACCCTACTTTACTAAGCAATAGGGACATCTAATCAGAGAAAATAGGTCAAAGGTCATTGAGTGCAAACTAAAATATTGCGTTAGACACTTCAAATTCACAAGTCTGATTGATACGTCTAGTTCAATTTGAAATACGAAGTTTCAGATCATTTAGTGCAACCATGGGGTCATTAGGTGCATTTTTCTTCTGAAAGTTTGACCTGTTCATTCACAAAGTATTCTGATGTGTCAACCGTTAGACAACTGTGATTCTCAGCATTAAACAAAATTTTCACGGGCTTTGCAATGATTCTGCTAAAGACGCTTATAATGCACCGGATAGGGTCAATTAGTGCAAAGGTCATCTAACGTTCTAAATGTTATATCCCTACATTTTTCAAGGAATTATTTTCAAGTTCAGCACACTGGTTTAAGTCACGATGCAAATCGAACGTCCTACTTTACTATGCAATAGGTCTAACCAATCAGAAAAATAGGTCGAATGTCATTGAGTGCAAACTAAAATTTTGAGCTAGAGCCTTCAAAATTACATATCTGTTTAGTAAATGTGATTGAGTTTGAATTTTAAATTATGAGGTGATTTGGTACATCCATGGGGTCATTAAGTGCATTTTTCTTCTGAAAGTTTGACCAATTTATTCATCTTGTATTCTAAAGTGCTTAAAGAAAAACATCTGTGATTTTTAGCATTAACCACACTTTTAATCGAGTTTACAATTATTCTCACATCGGGGTCAATTAGTGGAAAGGTCATCAAAATATCAACATGTAATTTCTCAAACAATTTTGAAGAATTAATTTTCATATTGGTAAAGGGGTTGCTGTCAGTAACGTCTCATAACAATTACAGTAATACGCACGCGCAGAGTCCATTATTGTCACGCCGTGACAATAATATTTCTAGTTTAAAATAGTGTTGTACCAGACCTACGCATGCCGCTCAGGAAGGACCGTGGCGCTTATCACCTTGGGCCATCTTTATGCTTTATTAGTTAAAACAGAGCTGAGGATCTGGGGACTTGACTCAAGCGACCAGCAGTGTGCCCGAGTGTCTCGAAAATACAACCTTGAGTAGAGGAGGGACACTAAGCCACACTGCCTCCTCATAGTGAATGGGGGTATGAGTACAGATTACGCGTAATCCGTGCAGGTTACATATACGTAGACAATGATGGGCAGTATCATTAATCCAGGGAAAACACATAAACTATGACTTCTGGATCTTATTATAAAATAATGTAAATTTCCCGACTTTGCGGAGCCGCCTGGCTTCTTCTACTGGGGATTGATGACTCACAGGTTTTAGATAAATATTCACCTCCATGCGTCGGGTTTCACAGAGAACAGCTTCAAGGCAATGGACCACGTTTCACTGACTGCGATAAATTCAACTGGACACCTCCATGTCTACTCAGAGAGGGGTTACTGGCGTCTCTGACAGCTCGTTCAAACCAAGTCTCTGTCCACTACCCTCACTTCTTGTGACCTCTCATGTTGGCGGCACTTGTTCAGGTCAAATCTCTAAAATGTTCCATTATGTCCGAAATACTACCATTCTACTTCTTCATTTGAGTCTTGGCGTCAACTGGCATCTTAGACGTTCCATATATCAAGAACTCGGACACGTTAGTGTTGTCACAAGTAGTTCTGACGGTGTGGAGGCCTTCTTCCACCACTTTCAACATTTACCTATAAAACGTCTACTTCAGCATGTGTAATTACACAGTGGCTCTTCTTGACCCGCGCGATGATGAATAGAAGGGAATAGCTTCATACACATAGAAGGTTGTTTAACATAACGTTATTTAGAATAGTTTAGCGGCAGAAGGGATGTTTGGGAACAGAGGTTAGCATGACTTCCTCAACTTTTTCTCATGTTATCGTCTCCTGGTTCTTTGTGTAGGGATCTTTGTGGTCATATTTTTCAAAAGCGAATAATTGTTTCACAAGCGGGAGGATAGGGGGCTAGTAGAGTGACGAGGCTTTACCTCTCGTAGTTCCGGGAACACTCCAAACGACCTGCTACAAAAGCTGGACAACAGCAACCAACACCACCTCCGAAGCAGAATGATTTGGGACATAACGCGAAGAGATTTGACCAAAATGGCATTGTCACCCTTCCTCAGACTGCCGTATTTCCCGATCTGGGCTGTAGGGAGTGGACTCAATAAGTTCATATTGAAATATATCAGCTATGTTAATGTAACATAGCTGTCTTACGACTAACAGGCAACTGAACAGCGTCTCAACGCCGTGACCTTCCCTCAACAGTGCAGGCTTCTTCAGCAACTCCAGCATTTTGACTTTTTGTTAATTGCTTTGTAACATTCACTGCTTACCAAAACTAAAAAGCTGACTGCTCTGCTCAGGGCGTTCTGGAATCTACTACACACAGCAAACTTCAATATAAACGTCGAAAGAACTCTATCAAGCTGCTAAACTTGGTATAAACTTCTTTTCAGAAAGGTTTAGCACCTGGGTTGAACACGTATCGCACGTTTGTCGAACTTTTGCCGTAGTTAAGGTTGACGTTATTTCGCTTAGCCGTTTATTGTTTATTTATGAATGGAGTTACGTGGAAATTGTGAAAACTAAGACAACGTACATGGAGACGCTACCATAGTCTAGTCGAAAAGAATTTTCACGTTGTTTGGTTTATTTTGAAAACTACTACACCAGTGCAGGTACCGTACACAATTATGGTGACCTGCTACGAAGAAATATGTCATTATCTCCTTGAAACAGGGTTCTTGAAGGACCATCTTTAGGTAAACCATAAGACTTGGTCCTATTTGAGTAGACATTGAATAACAACATGGCTGTGATGAGATTGTGCTCCTACAGAGCATCGGTTCTAGCCTTTCCGTTGACTATACTGGAGTGTAACAGGTTAGTACTTAGATGGCCCATGCCAACAATCCGAAAAAAACAGCTACTTCGAAGGTCCACTACTACTAAAAACACGGTTAATACGATTTTTACTCAATCTTCCTAAATTTTCTCAAAATTTCACGAATGGGTCATTAATTTGTTGCTAACTATCAAAATACCCACACAGAAATAAAGTTGGACAATGAAGTCAAATGACTTATTTCTGTCATTATTACTGTCTGCAGTTAACAACTCTTGTATCCTATCTTCTTTGAAGTTCGCTTGATGAACAGAAAATGCATCATATTACATGCGCGCACCCGGGGTGGGGCTCGAATGAGCCCCCCATTTGGCGAAGTGGGCAAAAAGGTCCGCCTCCAAACAACAAAAAGTCTGAGAAAACGAGACTAAAGTCACTAAAAAGGCGCGAACGCACAATTCATAGCCCTGAACGTGGTATCCCGTTTTTAGTCCCATGTTTTAGTTTTTAAAAGGTTCACATTCCCAAAAATTCGAGCCCCCCATATTTTATACTGGGTGCGCGCATGTATTAGTGTTATAAAATGAAAAAAGTGCGTTCATATTTGGAGGAGGCGTAGGTTTTTTCGGAGAAGTGTTTTCTTTTCGGAGTAGAGGTTTTTCGGAGTAGTGTTTTTGGAGTAATGGGCAGTAACCGTACTAAACGCACCAGCATTGAACTGCTGAGCGTATAAGCATTTCCATGTCATATGCTTTCTCTATTGTGCCAATACAACCCTCATGAAACTTGTGAGCAAAATGTTTGGCCCACCACAGTACATGTATGTAATAGTAAGCATTTTGAAAATACATCTTTAAGAGGTTAACGAAGAAAACGAAAAATAATGAGATAAAAACTAAATGTCAGAAGGCTTCTAGGCAGTTTTGACCTTTGACCTCTGGTTTTACCTTGAAAATGACCCCATATTAATAAAATAACACCAGAAATGGACTTCTTATCACAGAAAATGTGACCAGCATGCCACCTGATCAGATGTCATCCGAGCTCTAGGTTCTTTATGACTGAACTCAATTTTGATATATCATACAGGTTATTCAAAATGGGATTTATATGCAATTAATGAGTAGTAATTGAATAGATATTTGTCTCTGAAACAATACAGAAAACGAGTGACACATTTAGAAAGCGAGGTCGTGACTAAGTGGGGTAAAAATCTGACCCGGCAAATTTTAATAGAGTGAGCGTTCGAGGCTAGCTTGATCCGAAACATTAAGGATAGCCTGATTGTTCTTATCAGGAACACAGGTTTTTAACTATGTAAAGATCCATCGAGTGACTTTGTAGATACAGAGGCAGAAGCAAAAATACAGGCACGCCAACCTCGTGTAAGGCAAGACTTCGCGATATCGGCATGTATAACAAGACGACAGTCACCCAAGCTTCCTTTGTGAGGTCCTTGGGTCCAAATCCCGGTTCAGGCCTTCGTAGCTCGATCCGCGAAAATAATTCTGACTTCAATCATTTCTATCCGGACCCGGAAGATCCGTCTGAGAGGAAAAATGGATTTTGGTAAACAAGACAATGATTATGTCGATATCGGCCACTCGAACTTTAGTCTTTACCATTAAGGTGCCAAAAATAAAGTTTGCTCGTTGTCCCACTCCAATCTTAGGGGCATACTTTCTTTTGACTCAGGTATGGACATTGTTCTTAAAATGCTTTAATATTCGCCTAAGTGATTGATGATTGCGATTTTTTGTCAAATACCGCGTTCCCTTTCGATTGCTCATCTTTGAAATTTATAACGTCTAGAGAAGAAATGGACACATGAGTACTGCGATCCATGGATCTTAAACATACATTGAAACAATGAAGACTGTCAAGTCCAGCCCAAAACCTGTAAGCTGCCTTGCAGCGACTTTTGAGTAGTGGAAGTGACTACAGAACCAGTTCGACTCCCAGTCAGTGTGAAGGAAAGCTCAATAGCCAAATTTTTATAACAACTATTATTAAAATTTCTTGGTCTATTTACACCAACCTCTTGTCTATTTACATTATCACGACGTTTCTGTCGGTATATTCATCGGTCATCGTTGGGTGTTCCTGCGTTCTTAAAAGAACGAGCACGGATATGTGGTACATTCATCATGGTGTGATTTTTTTGAATATATATTGTCCGAGGAAGGATTTGAACCTACGACTTCTGAAATTTTGAGTCCAGCATCTGAACTACTACACCAAGGAGTCGTCTATTTACTTAAAGGGAATTAAGTTACACTTAAACCTTCCTAAGTAGAATCAGCAGGGTGTCACTTGGCTGTTTGCTTGGTTGATTGAAGACATTGCCTTGTACTTTCATGTACATGGCTTCCTTGATCTTTCCGTTGGTCCAACCTGTTTCACTGTCTAGTATTTGGATGTCATTCCTCTGAATATTGTGTTGTTTTTTTCTACATGTGTTCTGCTACTCCTGATGAGAAATTACCCTCTTTACAACACCTCATATGTTCAGCAATTCTTATCTCCAGTGGTAACTAGACCAAGAGATTTTAATAATAGTTGCAACACGCCACCACTTCAGAGCGGTTTTAGAAAATCAAATTTTGATAGGTTTAAATTATTTGAACTATTTAGAAGATGTCAGGTGTGTGGCAAAAGAAAGGAAGAGCGGAGAATAAGTGGTTTGGGTGCTAAGATCACCATCCAGTGAAACCAGCACAGACATTCCATTGATGTCGACATAACTGTGCACACCGTGCATTTGAACCAAGACGTACCACCTCGTCTGTTCTCAGTCTCTGCCTCATCCTTCTCTACAGCTGCCTGTGCGTACTCTGCCTCAGTATACTCTGACTCAAAGATTATCCACCCAATGACTGTTCGTAAAAAATCCTCTTCCCCACTGCTATGAACAATGTTTCCATCACTCACGTCAACATGTCTTTGAGATGGATACCCAACTCCAGCCATTTTCAGGCTACTAAAAACTAAACCATATCCCTAAATTCAACGTGAGCTCTCCAACAGTCTAGCTTGTGGTAGAATGCTTGTCAATGAGAAGTGGTGACGACAATTTTTGGAAATCAGCGGGAAAGCAACAGTGGAACAGGTCCTCACAGTAAACTCGAACGCAGAAATAAAATCGCTGGAAATTCTTAACTCTTTAAAAGTCACTTCTGGAGTAGGGCACGACTAATTAATAAAATTACGGTAAGCCGTAATGAACTGAAACATCTCTGTCTGGGATAATCAACGAACCGTATTTTTACTAAAAATGACATAAACAGGTTGCCTTCTCCTTTAAGAGAAGTGCTCTCTGGGTAAGTACTCGGAATATACATTTGGATTTTTGTATTTAGGTTTGTGTATGCAATACCTACAATGTACAATACGTGATATTGATTGATTGCTTGAAAAATTGCGAAAATTTTCATTGTGCTTAGCTGGTACATGAACTCTTAATTTCGCACCGGGATTAAGTTTTACAGCAACACTGATACGATCAAAACATTTTTTGATTCATTTTCACAATTTACGGTTTGACCAGCATACGGCTGCCATTAGTTTTTGAAACCGTAACATTCTCCTAAGTGTCAAATCATACGGAAAATCAAACATTTCCATTGAAAATCCTCCGGAACAGTGAATACAAAAATAAAAAAAAAAATTACCAAACTTTATGTACTTGAGCCAACACCGAAATCAACTTGCCTTTACTCATCAACTGTACTATTTTGATTGTTTTTCTTCGTCCTGTTTTTACACCAAACTTACGCCAGATCATACCGCTTTTTTATGTTAACAAGACAGCAATCAAGTTCCGATTAAGTGCCAAAATACATTGTCCAAAAAGCCCAGTGGGAACAAAAAAGACTTGAAGAAATTGTTGTTTCCAAAATGCACCAAGGGCGTTGTACAGGAAACTTCTGTTACCTAAAGTATAGTGTATAAACCAGATAGTAAAGCGTTACATTGATAAAGCACACAAGCACATTACCTTTTGAAGTTGAATTTTTATGCTTGTCACAGCCGTACTTTTTCCCGGTAATTTCAGTGCCTGAAATTAAATTGATCGTGTACTACATACGGTGTAAACAAACCTAGTGAACTGTATCGGAAAGGCTGTGCACATAGGTATATTTCCACAAAACTATAACAAGACATCATTAAAAATATACATATTTTGGAATCAGAAGACGATATTTTAGTTTTGGAGTTGATATCTATACATAATATAACTAAATTTCTTTTGACATAAATAAACACGTGAAATCTTAATAACTCCGCGATAGCTTGTTTGTGAGCTTTTTATAACAAGAGCAACGCAGAGCGTTGAAATGCGCCCACAATTGCACCGTATACGGTATCCTTCTAGGGTTGTTTATTGGTACCATAAAGTGGCCAGTAGAGGGCATATATGGAGTATGTTGTACTTTGCAAAATGGAAAGGCATGGTCATTGTCTCCTCAATAGGCTAGGGGCAAAATGTGAGTGATCTTCATAATACAAGCACATCCTATACATCAGTTGCTTAAAGCACCACAGAAACATAGAATTAAAAACAAATTTACCAACATACGAGATTAGTACAGCATTAGAATGCCAGAAACAAATTTCTACTTGGAACTTTTCCTTCATAGTCACGAAGTAACACAAAGTATACACCAGTAATGCAGTAGTAGACAGACACATGTGGAAAGCAATGAGTTAAAATTAGCATAGACTATACCTACTACCTTAAGTACTTACTAAGTACTAGAAAAGGACAGGTAGACATGAAAAAAACAAAATGACAACAGACATTTGATGCAAACTCGTATTGCTGAACCCTTGATTAACGGCATAAGCTGAAAGGGAACTTCACTGCTTAGCTGTGAGAACGAATTAGCTTGAATACAAGTACACCTTCCAAGCTATCTGGTAATTCCACGATTCAAAATCACAATAACATGACACAAAACACTTGAAAAATAATAGAAATAGACATGTCTGAGCATACATACCTCACAATTTTTCAATAAAAATCATTTATCGCCAGCACTGTACAAGTACATCAACAGACACCAAGAGTCGTCATCGTCTGTTGTTAACATCATATAAATACACTTATCGAATTCCGTAAAGATCCTGCGAACGGTTGAGGAGATACAGCTATAGGCGCAAAAAAAACTGCCGCTAGGAGGCGCCAAAGTAGTCCAAATCGTCTGAAAATCATTGTCAGCTGTCCTCTTTATAGTAAGCACATACATGCCAATTTTCACAATCATCCTTTGAGCGGTTTGGTTGATAGAGGGGTGGACGCAAAGATAAAGACTCTAAAACAGTAAAAATGGCCACTAGGTGGCGCAAACTACGTTGAATCCATCCGAAAACGGGTGGATAGCGTCATCTCACTAATAGGTGCCTACATACCAAATTTCATGAAAATCCGTTCAGGACTTTTGAAGATACAAAGGTAAGCGTAAAAAGGTAAAATTGCCACTAGGGGCCACACCAGTAGTCGGATTCGTCCGAAAGTTGGCATGTGCCGTCCCATTCATGAATGGAACATATGTGCTAAATTTCATGAAGGTATGTCAAAGGGTTTTGGAGATAAAGCAGCGGACGCCGGACGCCGGACGGACGCCGCCCGGACGGACGGACGGACGGAGATGACATATAAATATGTGGGCGCATAAAAATCATAAAAATCTCAATTTTAGATAATAACTCATGCAAAAAGAAGAAATTTTAACAGCTGTTCTAAACAGCTAAGAGTGGTTAAATGCCAGATCATGAGAATCGTTTTTGTGGATTTTTCCCACAATTTATTTGACTCAACAAATCTCTTAAAGTTGAATCCGAGCTTAAGTTTGCTAAATGTTGACATCATCCAGACTTACTCGTTATCTAACTAAAGGTATTGGTAATGTGAATTGCTGATTGGGTTTTAACGCATTTTTGGTGTAACGCATTTTTAAAGCACACATAACAAGCATCGGAACAATATTTTCCGAAATTTCGATGTTTGTCAGGAAATTCATTACGTTGTGACGTCACATACCAACAATAATGATGTCTTGGGGGAGACATTCTTTCTGAAGTTGCTCAGTCAATTTCTTTTGCAAGTCAACCGCGCTCTTTAATTTTCCCTTCAATTCAGCGTTTTCTTTTTCTAAAGCCGACATGTTGCTTTGTGATAAGTCTTTCAATCTTGATAGCTCTGCTTTGAGTCGATCATTTTCTTCATTTTTGGCTTCAGCGTAAGTAACTTCTCTGGGTTCCTTTTTAAAGTACGACAACTCTGTCTTGAGTCGAGCTATTTCTTCATCTTTGTCGTCTGTTCCATTTGCTCCTTCCTGTCTTATTCTCTTTAAATCGGCTTCTAGTTTTTGTTTTTCTTTCTTAAGCTTATCCAGTTGTCCCAGCAAAGATTCTTTTGTGCGATCACTGTTTTCCTTCAGCTGCTGAAATTCCAGTTCTTTAGCATCAAGTTGATGACGCACTTCTTCTTTACACCGTAGCGCTTTTTGGAAGGCCTTTTCAGATGTTTCTTTTTCAGCAATGTGTTCTTTAACTATAAGCTTATGTTGCTGCACGTCTGACTCCAGTCTTTTAACATCATCTTCAAGTTTTGCAGTTTTTTCCTTCAACGCACGATTGTCTCTTTCCAAGAATTCTTTTTCAGAACTTTCGTTTAGTAGTCTGTCTAGTTCTTTGTCTTTTTCACTTAATTCAGTAACCATCAGTTGCATCTTTCTTTTAAGACTGTCGGCATTGTGCGAGTCTAGCGTTGATTCGGCGTCTTTAACTTCAATACCTTGTCCTAGAAATAAACTCTGCAGTCGTAAAAACAGCCATGTTCATCAAATGTTTTGATCGTAACGTTTCACACCACTTTGAATGATTACTGTTTTTTGTACTGGTAAAATCAAAATTAAAGCTGCAACACTCATTCCAATTCATTAGAACCCAGCGGAACTTAATTAGCTTCAAAATGTATCCAGGATAACCAGGAAATCGTGATTGAACCAAACACAATACCGAAAACAGCTGACTTAACTTTTAGCATAGTCCCTACTATGGTTAAAATTTGTAGACCACAAACACTAAAACTTATTCGTGTATCCATGTACGACGCCTTAAAGAGTTTTCACCATGACCCTGTGTCTCAAAAGAAATTTCATTAATACATCTTAAGAGATTGAAAAGCCTTTAGTACACTTGTTGTAAAGAAAGAAGTCAAAAATAAAAGTATATATTTTCCTGTCATCGGGTTTGTACGCAATGGGTGGAAGACCGTCTCCGCCGTTGTTTTTACCAGTGCGATATTGAGGAGTGTAATGTAGTTACTTTAGTTGACCCTAGAGGCCGCTCTTTGTATAACACACAAGTTGATGACGTAGTGATAAGTAGTGTCAAGTTTACTAATCAGATAATAAATCGTTATCAAAGAAATCACCTTTACATACAGTACAATGGCGACGAGGATCGAAACGGACTCATTGCATATACTGCACATACATCAGGGACATTTCTGATGTGGGTGAGCCAAATATCAGATTTCAAAAACGTTGACTTTAGTCGTTAAACTTACTGGAAAATTCCACCCTCGCTGTCGCGTGCAAAAAATACAGGGTGGACGGAAACGCGTATATGTGACACTGTAGTGACGTGTGTGTACATATGGCACGGACTTTGTGAATAATTCAAGTACAGGGTGCGTCGAAATACAACGATCACCAAAGCTACCAGTGACATAAAATAGCACAAAATGGTCGTTTCTTTGCCCCGCTATCCCGAGTTCGATGTAAATGATGACCCCACCATCACTTCCCAATGGGAGGAATGGTTGGNAATGGCCGTTTCTTTGCCCCGCTATCCCGAGTTCGATGTAAATGATGACCCCACCATCACTTCCCAATGGGAGGAATGGTTGGAAGGGTTTGAGGCTATGATAAAAGCCATGAAAATTAAAGAACAAGGTGAAATGCGTGACATGTTGATATATTATATTGGCAGCAAAGGAAGGAAACTGATCAAAAACTTACCTGACTCTGGAACACCCGGGCAGTCAAGTGAATACAACAAACTGCATGATGCATTGAATAAATATTTTACACCAAAGCTTAACAGAATGTACTTGATGAACATGCTACATCAGATAACCCAAGGACCATCGGAGTCAATAGACAATTTCTACATGCGAGTTACAGACAAAGTATCAGTAATTAAATTGGAGGATCTTTCAAGAATGACATACATGTAATAGAGCTCATAAAACTCGCCCAGATGGTTAACAACTGCAAGAACCCAGAAGTGAAGAAAAAGGGAATTCGTGATGGGCTGTCTCTGGCGAAATTTTTAGAAGCAGCACGAGCCAATGAACAAATAGGCGTTCAAATNAGAGGGCTG